>CP139502.1:310139755-310671801 GCA_021014915.2 Artemisia tridentata subsp. tridentata
TAAATTGGAAGCATGTGGAAGTTTAAAATAAATGGTTACAGATATTGATATTGTAAGGTCTGATAACGAGAACCCTACACATGACAGAGATAGGAAGGAAATCCTTGAGACATTTGTTACTGCTGCAAATAAGATGAAAATTACCTAATAGTAAAACCTGCTATGGTATCATTTTAATTTGTGTTGAAAATTATGTTGTACGTGCAGGCTGCGAGCGGCAATTTTGCAAAAGAACTTGAATCCGAAGCTGTTGAAATCATATATCAATAAGAGCAAATGGTATTCAGAAGGTGACACAAGATACGAAACAGATTAAGGATAAGGTTGGATGATATAAATATTTACTTTGCACCGTGTTCAATAGGATATTTCAGCTTCAATTTTTTACTGTTTATCGTTTTATTTTTTTAAGGTACTCTTGAGCTTTAAAGTAGACTCGAGTCAGCCGTTGAAAAATTGGAAAGCCAGATGCTAAAGATCAACAATATGCAACGTGTAAGTATATATGTTGTTACTATGAAAAAGGGCTGAAAGGCGTCGCTTTTTCCTTTTCACAGGCGATGATGATAATTTTATGCTTATCGTACGTATGATGATTTCCACATGACTAAGCAGCCTAATTAAACCTAGGTGAGGACCATAAATAGGTGAAAACCGAAAAGGTATGGTTTTCTTTGTTGGAGAGTATGTATTTTCAAGCATATATTGATTGCAGCTTCTAATATACTGTATATATGTATTCTTGCTTATTGTGTGTTTCTTGTCATTCAGATCTTTAAATATTGGTGAGGCTAAATTGGAAGCATGTGGAAGTTTAAAATAAACGGTTACAGATATTGATATTGTAAGGTCTGATAACGAGAACCCTACACATGACAGAGATAGGAAGGAAATCCTTGAGGCATTTGTTACTGCTGCAAATAAGATGAAAATTACCTAATAGTAAAACCTGCTATGGTATCGTTTTTATTTGTATTGAAAATTATGTTGTAATTTAATGGTGCAGGCTGCGAGCGGCAATTTTGCAAAAGAACTTGAATCCGAAGCTGTTGAAATCGTATATCAATTAGAGCAACTGGTATTCAGAAGGTGACACAAGATATGAAACAGATTAAGGATATGGTTGGATGATATAAATATTTACTTTGCACCGTGTTCAATAGTATATTTCAGCTGCAATTTTTTACTGTTTATCGTTTTATTTTTTTAAGGTACTCTTGTGCTTTAAAGTAGACTCGAGTCAGGCATTGAAAAATTGGAAAGCCAGATGCTAAAGATCAACAATATGCAACGTGTAAGTATATATGTTGTTACTATGAAAAAGGGCTGAAACGCGTAGCTTTTTCCTTTTCATAGGCGATGATGATAATTTTATGTTTATCGTACGTACCTTACCGCCGCCGGTATGGTGGCTGGGCAGTCACACCATCAGCGTAATTGCAACCATGGCATGTGTTTGGTACTGTACTCATAAAACTTAGCCTAATTTTTAATGTTGCCCCTCTCATTTTGCTATTCACGTACGGGTTGCTGAAACTTATTTCACACAAGGTTATTCAAGTAATCTTATTTCAGGTTACCTATAGATTGTTTCACACTAAAATATTCATGGCAGGTGTTTGCTATTGCTTACATTGGTTCTGCAGGAACATCTGACAACATGTTATGGAAGGAAATATCAAATATGGTTGTCGGTATTGTTCAAGAGATCGATGGCACCAAAGAACGAACAGGTTTCAGAGTTAACAGCTCCAAGGTTACGTTCATCATCCACTTATTTTTTGCCTTAATAGGATTCCTTTTTTAATGCTACTAATGTTACTATCTTTTGTGTGTTTTAAAGGCGGTACCAGATAAGCTGACAAATGTTCGGTTTACGTAGTGCGCAACGGGACCATCAGTTTTGACTGAATTCGGCCTATCAGTTTCACTGTAGCGCATATGTCGGGCTGTGATTAGGGAAGCGGACACGGAAGACGAAAAAGGTAGAACGATATGATGTTTCCCAACATTCCTCTTTCTGGCAGGACTTGTGGGTACGCTTTATATTGTTTTCCCGCTTTTTCCTCATCCGTAAACTTTGCTTCTTTGCTACAGTTAAGCCACGTTTTAAGGTTGGAGTCACATGACTACATTAGAGTAGAGGAAATGAAGTCTCTTTTAAAGAAGGTTTATGAGTTTTCAGGTGGAGTTTGTGTTAAAAGATATATTGTAAACGTTGAGCTTGAACGTGATTAGTTTCCTTTGTTGTTGCCATACATGTGGTGTAACGACAGCGTACTGATGTCGGTGTTCGATGGTTGGGGGTTTTTGATTTGCTGATTTAGCGTGTGTTTGGTATGCAGGTTTCGGTTGTTGTGAATGCTGCTTCCAAGGATAAAACGCAGGTGTGTGTCATTTACATGAAATTTTGAATATGAATGGTTGTCATTGGACTTCATTTGCTTTCAGAATGTGCTTCACATAAAACTTGGAATGGAGCCTGAAGAGGCAATATCAAAAGTAAAAATAATTTCTGATGTAAAAGGTTTATGTGCATCCTTTGCCGGAAATCACGATCTTTAGACCTAAACCTGGATGTTAAATAATCTGATAAACGTTTGCTTTTTTAAATCTGTTATGTATAGGCAAAGGATGCTGAAATGTGGAACTTTGAATCAACTTACAAAGTATTATGACATTGCAAAGGGTTCGTAAGTATGGAGCCCCGATGACACGTTCTGTTTAAAGCAAAAAGCTGCCTCAGCTAATGCTCAATAGGAGGATCATTCACTTAATGATGAGAGAGAACCAATGGTTGTTCTTCTTAAATTCTTAATAAAATATATTATATAGGTATTTATGGTTTACGGGGAAGTTGTTAAAATTAACTATCTAATGTAGTACAAAGCCTCCATTTTTAGATGGGAAGATTATGTATATCCAACCTTATTTAGAAGGGAAGCTACCAGCTCATGATGGGCCTTAAGCATCTCTGCCACTATTGGCTTTTGGATTTGCTAAACTTCTGCTAGACACTTGACAATGACATGCAACGAAACTACTCCAACTCCATTTGAGGTATGTAACTTCTATTCCAAATAATGTGGATTACAACTTACATTTGAAATTTAGAAAGTTCTTAAATTTGTTTGGAAGTATGTGGTCGGGATGTTAGTCCGACATGAGTCATACATCGTCAATTGATTCAAATAAGAACGGACCTCCTTCCGATACCACACTAAACACATCTCAATCGACTGAAACTCAAAACGTCACCGAAGTAACATAAGCGTCTTCAAATGTAAAGGTATATCAATTGCTGTTATATGCACCTTTTGGTCATTTATCATTTTTTATGGTTTATTTGTATTGTAATTCTGAGTTGTAACAATTTAGTGTTGTGCGCTTGAATACAATTACTATATAGTTGTTATAAATGAGTTTATTCAAAAACTATTATTATTATAAACAGGTCAAAACGGGTAAGTTTTTATATATAGTGTGTCAAAATGGGCTTGGATAGCAAGGTGAATGGATGTCGTTTTGCTCACATTAACCAGATATCCTAGCAAAAGTCTCTTCTGACTTTGGATATCAAGAAATATGGATGCTTCCCTCTATCACTCCACCAGTTTTTCTTCCAGCTATAACGCCCATTAGTTTTATCTTTACACATAATAAATATTATTAATAAGCTATTTTATGTTACAGGTCCAACAACATTATAGTTCATTAGAAAAGCTGATGATCCAGCTGCCTCATTCCTAGCACCTCTTTTTGCCACTTAAAGCAAAGAGATGACGTACTTTCTTTGAGCAATCTTATGATCGTCTAAAAGCATGGTTTCAATGATTCAATACCACACAAATCAGGTAACTATTAATCGTTTCGGTATTAAGTGTAAAATGATCATGACATGACGTGCACATACGAGCAGGCACACAACACATTTGTCTTTTCTGAAGTGGTAGAATCTGCAATATTATCATTATTATGCATACAAAAATCAGTAATTAAAGTTTCAAGGAATTTGCAAGATCCCTCTGCGTGCGTTATAGTTTTCTCATTAATAAAGTAATTACTCCCGAGTCAGTGTAATCCTTTGAGCAGAGCAAACTGTGAGAAACATGAGTGCATCACCATTCAACAATAAGAGTGGTTACAATAATGGTAAAGGTTAGTTTTTAGTAAGAGCAGTAACTTTCTTGAAGCCTGCTATTAAACCAACAGAAACCCAGCCCTGTTCATCCATGTTACTACGCAAGTAAGTATCTTTAACAAGATTTTCATTACTGAAATAATACTTAATTTGGTTCACTATGTTTGTATGCCAAAGTGCGATGGGGTCTGGAGCAGAATAGTACACTGGAGATGGAAATGGACTAACAAATGGAGCTGGACCTTCAACATAAATCATCACAGGTACATCAGGGTACATGACATTGTTAGCAAATGGGCGCATCAGCACATGCATTGGTGGGTTTAAAGATGAGAGCAATGTGAGGTTTCAATAGGATTATGATAACGTTCATTTGAGTTTAAATCATATACTATGTTGTTACAAAAAACTTTGTATATTTTAATTGTTCGATAAATATTGACGTTCATTTATTTTAATTGTTAATGCATTCAATATAAAAATTGGTAAGTTTATATCTTATTTTTCGTTAACTTATTTTTCTCAACGATATTCATACTTCTTTGAAGTGTTTGAACAAAACATAGGCGAGAGGTTTAAGCTCTTTTTTATCTGTTTATCAGCTTGAGTTTTTTGCTAATTTTAGTTCATTGGATCAAAAATTGATAAACTCATAAGCCAAATATAATGAGCTTATCTGTTCTTACAAATTCAGATCGAGCCCATGAGCCGACATTCTAAATTTGTCCAAACACAAGAGTCATACATTAGATTTATTGGCAAGTAGAATTAAATTTGTATGCAAGAAGAAGTTAATGTCATATGATTAACTGTACAAGCTTAGGTCAAAGCTGATACTCATAGAAACTAAACTATTCACACTTACTTACGTCTACTACTGGAAATTTGTATCTGAAACTACTGTTATTTTATTTTCCCACAATGGGAATGTCATAGAATTCGCAAAATCAAATAGTAATATCAATCCTGTAATGGTCAACCTTAGATTGCTATCATACATTGTCATTAAAAACCAAAGAGCATCCTTCAATGCGTGAAGTAAGCTACTTTGGGATATGTTTGGGCGGATTAGGCTGGTCAAGAGTTACCCGATATCTATTCCTAATGAAGTATTGTTTTGTAACCATAATTAACTCATTGAATACTTATTAGACAATGGAAAAAAAATGTTTTTGTGGATCAACCCCACCAGTTCAAATTCGACCCATAATAAAAAACTACTATGTCTTGGACAGTCACTTGCATTCTGTCACAACTTACTGATGCAGTGATTACATTTCCTGCTTATTTCAGTGACAAGCAAAGACAAGCAACAAAGGATGCTAGGACACTTGCAGGTCTCAACGTCATACCCTTGATTAGCGAGCCAACTGTGGCTGCAATTGCGTATGGTTTAGAGAAGAGTGCTAATAGAAATGGGAAAAAGGAGAAAAATGTATTTATATTTGATTTGGGTGGTGGGACATTTGATGTTTCGCTTCTGAATATCAGCAAGGGTGAAACCATTACTGTTAAAGCAGTAGGTGGTGACACTCATTTGGGTGGTGACGATTTTGAAATGGTGATCATGAATCACTGCATGCAAGAATTCAGGAAAAGAAAATTCGTGGACATGAGTCAAAATGTAAAAGCAATGGGTAGGTTGAAAGTCGTGTGTGAAAAAGAAAAGAGGGATTTGTTATCAACAACGCAAACTTCAATTGAAATTGATTCTCTGTACCAAGGATTTGATTTTTCCTTGAAATTCTCTAGGGCAAAATTTGAAGAGCTAAACAATGGTTTCTTTATGAAGTGCATGGAGCATGTAGATAATTGCTTTAGCGATGGGAATATGAACAAAAGTGATGTTGATGACGTGGTAATTGTTGGTGGGTTGACTCGAATTCCAAGGGTATAACAAATGCTTATGTACTTCTTTGATGGGAAACCACTTTGCAAAACCATAAATGCCGATGAAGTTGTTGCTTATGGTGCAGCAGTGCTGGCTGCTAAATTAAGTGGTAATTGCAATGCATTGGTGCGTGATTTGGTACTGTTAGATGTTACCCTTCCCTCACTTGGTATTGAGACCAAAAGTGATGACATGAGTGTTCTGATCATGTGAAACACACCAATACCCACCATCCAGGAGCGTAATTACGTGACACGAATAGACAACCAAGAAGTTGTGTCAATAAATGTGTATCAGGGTGAGAGCAACAAAACGAAGAACAACATTTTTTTGACAGATTTAAGGTCCATGGTATTCCACCAGCCCGTGCAGCTGAACAAACGATTACGGTTTGTTTTAAAATCTATGTCAATGTTATTCTCAGCGTCTCAGCTGATCGAGGTCAAATCCACCGGCAATAAAAAAAAGTATAACGATTGATGTGAAAAGAAACATGACACAGGATCGATCATTTTGAGAAGATATGAAAAAATTCTAAGATATGAAGTCTTTATTACAATAAGAAACATCATAGATAGTCTCTACTTGAAAGATCATTGGAACTTATCATATTTACTCAAAGCTCCCACTATTGGTTTCTGTCTATTTGGGATGAATTTCATAAGCAATTAGTATTACCTTATCTCATCGACACTAATTTTTAATAAATTACTGTGATTATATTCTTAGTGGTAATGTTTGTTAATTTGGTCATACGAGTATTATAATACATTCTAGCGTATGAATCTATTTTTTAGTTGATTTGGTATGGGATGTGGGTTGATGTGATGATCATGACTTTTGTGTTATGCGAAGTATCATACAAGACTTTCATGAGAATTGGTTGTACAATGTAAGATACATCCTAAAAATATACTCTTGCAATGTTGTGATGAAACTGGACTAAAATGATTGTGTTTTACCCAAAGTTGTGAAATTGAGAACTTATTGTTATGGTATTGTTTTTGATGGTTCAATGTTTTCAAAATTATGATTTTCTCCTATTGCCCGACTCCATATTCTATTAGCTGATTTCACCACAACCTCAGGAATACTTTTTTCTGATTTATACATCTTGGTCACCATCAGCCTAAGTCCATACTAGCCTAAGTCCATACTTGGTATATTCATTCATTCATATTTTTTTTGACAATGAAAACGTTAACATTAGTTTTCCTTATAGCTCATGGTCTGTGATTTCTATATTGATGCAAACATCTATTTTTTCTAACAAAAAAAATATGCAAACACCTAATGGTTAATGGTTGCGATTTATATAACCATGAAAACATATGGTTCTTTAATGGTTTAAAGACCACTAGCATTTTTTGTGCGGAAAACAGGTCAAACGGGTGAACATTACATTAAGTGAAAGGGGAAAGTGCATATATACCCTACTAAAGCATAGAAGAAACGGGTCAAATGGATTAATATTGTTATGAAGGAGAAAATGGTAGTGGTGGAAGTATGTTACGGAATAGATGTGGAAATGATATAGAGGTAAATTTATCACCTAGAAAGGTTAGAAATAATAAGTTGCAGAGAACACCCGAGATGCCACCAATCAATCACATATCAAATGAAAATCACAAGTCATGCTATATATATATATATATATATATATATATATATATATATATATATATATATATATATATATATATATATATATATATATATCTACATATTATATATAACAGGATGCGTATGACGTCATCAAATGCAGGATTGATGAATAAGCGCTGGATTGATGAGTAATCATGCTCTTATTCCACCTAAGCATGCCATGTCAGCAAAGTTTGACCAAATTAATTCGACAGTTGACTTTTGAATCCGAATTTTTAAAAAATAGACACTAATAGGATTCGAACTTGGGTTGTTTATAAGGTTTACATGTATTGATTACCACTTGACCAACACATTTTTTTGATTCTATCTTGCAAACCCAAATCTATAAACCTATACTGTGAGATAATTATTAGAATCCCTGTAAGTTAGGCAACCCTAATCAAAACATATACGTAAAAAAAACCACACCTCATTCATAATATATTTTTTCTCAAAAACCCTACTGTCCATTTTCCTCACAATCTCCTCTAATGATCAGTTTATGGTGCCATTTAATATACAGGTTTTATTAATGATCACAGGAAACCCTAATTTTTCCTCCCCATAATTTTATTTTGCTTCTATAATGCTTTATTATGTTCATTATTAAGCATGATTAGATTTTCTATTTTTCCAGAAACTTTGAACTAAGCATGAAATTTAAGGTATGTTTTCTTCTCATGTTGATTAATTGACAAACTGATAGCATGATTAGATTGTCTATTTTTCCAAGAACTTTGAAAAACTTTGAACTAAGCATGAAATTTAAGGTATGTTTTATTCTCATGTTTATTAATTGACAGGATAGGACAACTGAGAGTCATGAACTTGAGGCATACACTTCTCTTCCTTCTCAATACAAGGGCAGCAGGTATCTACCACTTTCTTTATAGATAATAGTATATATGTTACCATGTTATCATAAAATATTGAACTACCTGTTAGCTCTGCTACTAGAACAAATGCAAATCATCATGATAAAAAAAAGGGGGATATTGTGAAAATGTAAACATACACATATGTTTCCTGGGATTGATTCCTTTTTTTATTGTTATCAGTTTCGGTTCCTTATTCTATTATGGTTATAAAGAAAATCAATTTCAGTTCCTCATTCTATTATGGTATGTAATTGGCTTCGGATAATTGCCTGTTGTTGCAGCTTCATCATCATAATCCTCATATAATCACCGTCATCATCATCCCCAATTACCCTGATGTGTATTGCTTCGTCAATAATCAACCATATTCAATTCCAGGTATTTTATTATTTTTAGTTTTTGTTCGAATTGAATCCAAATTAGGTTACTTTTGGTGAATTAGAGAATTCGTTTGAGACATTCATTAGGCATAAGGATTTTACTGTCTTGAAACAAGATGAGAAGGTGAAGATAACCTAAGTACTTGAAACTAATGTCAGTGAAACCTTGATCAAGAAGGATATTGTGGGTAATGGCAGCATCTTCAAATGATTTAAGCTCACATATGACAAAAGATAGTGGGGGATTGATTTGTGTGGTTGGAAAGGAGAGGTATGGGTTGGGAGGTGGTGGTGTTGGCCGGTGGTTATTCGGACGCGGTGGTGGGTGGCGAGTGTTGGAGGGTGGTGGTGGGGTCTGATGAACTGAGTTCCGAAGCGACCTAGAAGGTTTGATGTGAACAACTTCTCTTCTGTTATCTAACTATGAAATAAAAATAACTTGACATTTAGTACTGTTTATGCATCGAGTTAGTACTGTTATGGTTCTTTTGTGTTGTGTTTAGATGGTTAATGCCGCGATAGTGACGTTGAAGGAACGTAACGGATCGAGTCAGTATGCGATTCGGAAGTTTATTCAAGACAAGCATAAGGACCATCTGCCTGTAAACTTTAAGAAAATGTTCAACAAACATCGCAACTATCTTTGTTTATGTCGTGAGTATCTAATGTTTTTGTTGCTTAATACCACTTTGTATTAGCATCTGATGGTAATATAAGCTAATTATTTATGTTAATACCACTTTGTTTATGTTGTGAGTATGATATATATTTGAAGCTAAATTATTATTAATGTTAATATAAGCTAATTATTTTTTGTTTTGATGTCATTTGGACTCTACGCTAGGGAACTGTTCTTGGCTACAAGAGGTATCATTTTTTGTGTTTGGGATTTGACAAGGCTCAAACATCAGGTTCTACATGATATATTTGTAGGAAGTGCCTGAAAAATCAAAACATGGGGCAGTTTGTTGGATTTGTGTTCGTATTTGACCCGCCAAGACATGACAGTGATGAGACCACTTTCAGTGGGACGTGCATTCTCCGACGCCGACATTGTCTAATATTCATATGAAAGTTAGAACAGGGATGTGGATGGCTGTTTGTGGAAGATTCCGTTCTCGACAATCGAGCTCTCTTTATTGAATACTTGATTAAATCTCGAAAGTCTCCCGTGAAGTAAGTCTCGACTTCATATTTGTTTCATAGTCTTAATATTGCAGCTAATTCTGTAAGTTTTCTTTAACTTTTGTTATATTTATGATTCATTGTTACATTCATTTTTATGGTTCGAGGTTATATGGATAATAGAAGAATCTACAAATGGAAATGAAACCGTTTACCAAGAATAATCTTATTTGTTAAGGTTAGTGGTTTCTTTCTTCATCTTTTGATATGCAACATGTATACTGATGCTATTGTTATGATGAATATGGTGCTTCCATTGGTTTTTCATAGCATTTAATTTGATGACAATACATACTCTTCGTAAACGATAACATTTTTTCCTTCCTTTATGCAGCTGAGAGTTTGGACAAGGAATATATTATGCAGTGGCGAGCACATCGTAGTTAAATTCATCAATTCTTGAAGCAAGAAAGACTCTAAATCCTTTGTCAAATGCATCGTCGGAAGTTCACCTGGAATGGCTTAAACGATTATTGCCTTCTGTTTGTGGTAGCGCATCAGGTGACGTTTCTACAAATATACTATTTGAGTCATATGGGTACAATACATATCTGTAACTCAAGAACAGAGATGTGTTGGATGACATTAAATAATTGAGACAAGGTTCTACATGATATATTTGTAGGAAGTGCCTGAAAAATCAAAACATGTGGCAGTTTGTTGGATTTGTGTTCGTATTTGACCCACCAAGACATGACAGTGAAGAGACCACTTTCAGTGGGACGTGCATTCTCCGAGGCCGACATTGTCTAATATTCATATGAAAGTTAGAACAGGGATGTGGATGGCTGTTTGTGGAAGATTCCGTTCTCGACAGTCGAGCTTTCTTTATTGAATACTTGATTAAATCTCGAAAGTCTCCCGTGAAGTAAGTCTCGACTTCATATTTGTTTCATAGTCATAATATTGTTTTTAACTCTTACAAACATCTTTGTTTGAGACACAATGAAAATTTTCAAACAATGTCAAACATCTATAGCTTTTCCCGTGAAAAAAACTTGAAAGAAGTGCCTGTCATCTCCCATAACTAATTGATTATTTATGGCTTACGAAAGATTACATGAAACCAAAAGTTTCTATACGATATTGCATTCTTGGTGGTCAGATAGTTTGATCAAACCGAGACTTCTATTAACAGGCTCAGTATATATAATAGGAGGATTCCTAAAAAAATTAGCTTACGAAGAAACTTGAATGGATATCAAGGGATCGATACTACGTAATTTTTGCTTCTTCTTTTTTATATGCTCATTTTTTGCTCTAAGGTGGTCCCTTTGTTTGCTTATATTATTTTTGCAGTTGAAATCATCCTGGTTGCAATCATTCTCAACCGATGCACACATTGATTTCTCGAAGGCTTTGCCAAAAAATTTGCCAAATCTGTAGCATTCATGTACAAGTATGAAGCATTTGTACGCGACTGGACAATCATGTGTATGTTGTATCTGTTTATATAACTAATATTTTAGGCTAATTTATTTGAGGATGTAGGTTCACCTACACTAAAAGATAAAAGAAGAGTTTGTTCATCTTACTTAATTAGTTTTTTAATCTTATTTTTTATAATGCATATGTGTAGTTTACTTTGTGTCAAGATGGTTCACATGAGCCAACTGTAATTAAAGAAGCCAACAATTAGTTTACCTTAACAATAAATCCAAAGTGTCTTTCAACATTGGTATCCAATGAGCCAAATATGTTACGTTAAAAACCAATGACTATATTATGACTTTATTTAGAAATCAGTGGTATCTTAATTAGATATAAAGGTCTTACGTTTCTATTTTGGTGTAATTGTACACACTTGCAACTATGAAGACCTGCTACTGCTTTCGTAGTAGCACATTAACTAATATTTTGTAATGTTGAAAAGTTTATGGGCATGTAGTTTATAATCCAATACGGGTTAAAATGGGTATTGCGAAGTGCTTATAAGGTTTAAGGATTTTGATGTGCATACCAAAGTAATAAAGTAGACCCAAATTACTGCATTATTTACGGTATCTCTATAGGATATGATATAAGAGTAATTTATCGCGACCCCACTGGCAGCATTGATTTCCATTATATCCACACCCATCATAAACGGTTTTCATATGAATGGTTTAATTTTCATTTAAATTTAATTAAGTTAGTGAACTACTTTATTGTTCTATTCTTTATTATGCAAATGATGGGGGTTAGGTTGATTGATAAATATAACTTTTACGATTTATTTATTTTAATTATCATGTGTGTCGTTCTTCCCTTTCTCTATTAATATAACAACATTAATAGTTGTTATATTCGTGCATTGCTATGTTTTAAGCATCTCAAGTGAATGTATGGTCCTGTAGTTCATTTTGGGAAACTTTTAGCAGAACACTGCTTTTTTTCCCCTTGCTATGTGCCTGTTTTGACGGCATAATCTATATGTATATTTAGCTTCACATTTTACTCTTTGCTGCGTAGGAGAATGGCTAACTAATAACTCTACAGTGGGAAGGATAGCTTGGAAACTTGCTTCTGAATGCAAATTGTGACTTAAAGATATGTGACTTTGGGCTTGCAAGAACAACAGCTGAGACGGATTTCATGACCGAATATGTTGTGACCAGGTGGTATAAAGCCCTTGAGTTGTCTTATAACTGAGGTACTCCCCTCCCCTTTACACTTTCTATTGACTTACTTTTAGTCAGGTCAGTCAATGCGCAAATACAGGCATGGGTTGAAATTAACTGCCATTAAACCTCAGAAAAAACCAAGTGGTGTTTAGATCTAACTTATAGAACTAATGCAAATTCTACAGGATGCACAACTATTGTTTTGGTACGTATCAATGGATGAACTTGAAGTGCCACTCCGCCATCCACCTGGTGGCTCATGTACATACAATACTAACACGGACAAAGAAAACAATTGACTGATCTACCCACCTTGCAATTGATTGTACTAAATTTGGTATTGCAGTTAAGGTAATATTATATTTTTATTAAGCCTCTGTGTTCACCTGCAATATTATGATGAGACGTAGATGTGTGGATCGTTTAGAACGTTCAATCATTCATTCATTACATATTAGGGATGCTCAGGATAGTGTTGGATATGCCTATATTGTTTGCAGCTGTTTAAGATAATAAAAAATTTATGCCGAATGTTGAACAATTTCTGATCCTGATAGACATTTATGTGAAATACTGAGAGGTCTTTTGTATTAGTCCTTCAAAGTAAGGTTAAAAAAAAGGGTGAAAAGGTATTTTTTATGATGCCTGTAGGAAATCTTTTGTTGTAGCTGATATGAGATTCATTATCCAAAACTGGTATTTTGTGGTAAATGAGAAGCAGAAGCACTCTATTTGAAAATGAAACACTGAATGTGAGAAGGTGTGCTTCAAACTTGATGGTACCATCTCAAATGAAACTTTTATAGTTAGTTTTGAAATCGAGCATATATATTTACATAACGTCTTATTAGAATAACTATAAATATGCATATAGGATTTGAAGGATGGTGACTCGCTAATGGAGATTGCGAAGCTTAAGGATGCACTACCCTTTTATGAAAGAGTTATGGATAAATTGGTATACGAGGTAATGTTTTTAATTCATAGATAAATAAATGATCTACCCATAATAATGCCATAACATTAAATTGCTTAACCCTAAGTTTAGTCTCAGTGTCCCACTATATATCAATTAGAGATGGCAAAATAGGTGAGCCTAGGGGTTGGAGCGGGTTGCGTAACAAGTCAAAATGAATCATTCTTTGGTAGATGTTAAAACTGTCGGGTTGGGCTGACCTACACTTTGTCCAAAAACAAGAAACTCATTATTAGTTAGATTAATATGATCACAAAAGTTTCAATTTCTTGACATAATCAACAGTCCCACCACCACATGTTGAAGGGGGAAAAATATTTCATCTGATATATTTCCTTTTTCATGATAAATAGACTTGGTGAATGTCAGAGCTTGGTAATTAGGAAAGCTATCAAGGTGGAAACCAATAATCACAATGGTGGAAGCTATGTGTAATTTTAATGCAAAAATGGAATGGATGAGAAATGAGGTGAATATCAATGTGCCCCTGCAAAGATGCATACACAGAATTTAGTTCCTATAGGGAATGAGTTTCGAGTATGTGACCGAAGTATAACAAAATGAATAAAAGATGTACTGTTATACCATCTGAAGTAAGCAAACTGAAGCAACATCATTTCACTATCAGTTGGACCCCTGTTATCCGTTTATTGCTTTTTCCTTTTTTTTGGTTGTCGTTTTACTCTTATTTTTCATTAATATTATTATTTTTTACTTTTATAGCATGACTGCTCCTACGATTCACTCAAATGCACTCAGCTGTGGTGAATCAGATCTTGAGGTTACAGGTGCATTATCAACCATACTCAGCTGACAATCCAAGAATCTTCTCCTGATATAACATTTTACTCTTAATTGCCTATTATGTTTTCTTCTTTCCAGAGCTGAAGAGTTGGAACTGTGTTGATGGAGATCGTGAAGCATGATAGTCTTGCTAAACTAATTGCAAAGGTATGCAACAAAACTATCACCATGAAGCATACATTTTTATGTTCTGTTATAAGGGTGAAATGTACTGTGGCTCTACTCTAATTGGCAACAAGACAATGGATTGGATTGATTCCTACGAGCTTCGGAGCTCCTATATGTTAGAAAATTTCTTTCATACACTACTTTTTGTGTACACTAAAGTAGAAGCCATATAATTCTGTTGTCTATGCCATTAGTTTTGTTTATAGACAAATTTTCATGGAACAGAGTTCAATGCCACCAGAAGTTTCTTTTAGTATTTTTTTTTCACAAAAAAGGGTGTTGTTCCTAAAGAAACACATTTTGATACCAACAATTAATTAATAGGTATGGTTTACGCATCAAATGTTATCCAAAGGAATATTGACTTATAGGGTACTATCTCAGTTTCGTGTTCTTTTGGCAATCAAAATAGGAAGTATATGACTTATATAAGATGTTATACAGGTAGAGAGGGAGAAAGCAGAACACGAAGCCTTGGGAGCACTACCTCTCCAGCAGCGCACCTTACCATAGTTCATTTTCAGCTCCACCAACAACCATTTTGGTAATCAAATGGGTAACGGTGACTTTCCGATTTAAATTTTGTTAGCAACAATAAATGTACTGCTATGTCATTTCAATTTTTGCTCCTCCTGCTACTATGCATGTTGTTGATGGTTCATGTTTGAACTCCTGCTATAAACAAATACATGTGTGATGGCATGTAAAAAGTTATGCTTCTTTGAATGGTTTCATGTACTTCTTTCATAAGAATGCCAAGTCGCCTGTATTTTTGTACTACTTATTGTAGCCAAATGCTCCTTTTAAATCTCACGTAGCTCTCGGAAAGAAATTTAGTAACCAATATTTGAATTTATCAATTATTTGCTGAGTTCGATGCTTATACCAAACTAAATAAATAGTTATATTGTATTAAATGGTTAGAGCTATAAAAGATTTACATCCCTTTATCTATACAAATATAGAGGGGTTGAAGTTACCACCTTAGAGCATCAAAAATTTGCTATAAGGCATGAAAAAATGAATATACAATATACGTTGTGGCGAGTGTATGCAAATGAAAAACTTCAATGGCACATTACACTATCGGTGTGATCCAAGACCTTTTTTACTTTATGCCTCGATTATAATCTCTTTAATCTCTGGCACAATTTAACCTGAGATCAAATGGGGTAGACCCTCAAGGTAAAAAAAACTGTTTTTAGCAAATCAATGTAGCGATGTAGCAAGTTTCTGACTTTAAGGTAGGAGATGAAGATAAATCAAAGATATTAATGAACTTAAACAAAGAAAAAGTGCCATTCGGTACATGAAAATTGATTATGATTATCAAATGCTTACTAATCGTTTTGAACTCAATTTTTCACATGTTTCGAGCAGTACAAACCTGATAAGCCAGCAGTATAAACTGTCCACGAGCAGTACAAACTTGAAACCAAAATGAGCTATCAGTATGAAATGTGAACGGACAGTACAAACTCTTTCCCATGGCAGTATTAAAGCTTAAAAACGTATCCTTACTTCCAATTCCAACAATAAATTCATTCGTAAATGCACCCTTAGTATCAGTAACTTTAATGCATCATCGAACCATTATTAGGAGTAACTTCAAAACATTGCACGCACATCAGTATATCAAACAATGAACATGAATATCATGTGGGTGTTTCTGGAAAGCTTTGTCTTATAAAACCATTTGTCTTATAAAACTTTATATAAGACGGTTTAATATAAATATAAACATACGGCTCATTCATAATAACGTAATACACATTCATCCCTCTTCATTCAGAACTAAATCATTCCTGGAAAAATACCTAGGTCTCATCCCTATTCGATCCAAAAAAAAAAAAAAAAAAAAAAAAAAAACATGTGATCAATCGTATCAACAACTTGCTTTTCGTGAATTATAAAGTATGTTCATAAACAATACTCAGTAACAATATATCAATTGCAATCATGTTTTGGGGCTCATGATATCTAGGATTCACAAGGTTTTGTTTGTCGTAGATCGAAGAATGAAGAAGAAAAAACGATTTTTGTACAATGTTCGTAACTTTCTGCATACCTGTTTTCAAAGGCGATAACTCCTTCGTTAACCGTTGGATCGTTCTGCAATTTTTATTGGAGATTCTTCATATATCAAGGTACAATTTCACTGGAGGGATCTTTAATCGGAGCTTTGGATTGAAAGATATTGATCGTCAAAGTCTGCTGCATAATAGTTTTTGTAAGTCAATTTTTTTTATGTATTAGAGAATTTACGCAAGCATAACATGAGTGACGATGACATGTGGGATGATATGGTTGATTTCTTTTTGTTAAATGCAGGTCGAGATTACTGTTGGTATTATTGGCTGATATTTTGATGAGCATTGTGGCATTGAGCAATATAATTCATAATTATTAAGAATTCGTTTTGATTTGAATAGTCAAAAACTTGAATAACTCTACTGAATCAATGGTCATACATTTCACAAAAGTAATACGGTCATCTTACACATGTGAATCACAATGAGGAAAGATGGTGGATGACTAAGATGACAAGGGATCGTGTTAGCACTTACCACGAGTTGTAGTGTTTCCTATGCAACTCAGTATAGGACAATGAGCATAGACAAAATCTAAATCATGATCACATTGTATGCCTATTGAAAAAGCAAAAATAAACACACTTGAACATCATTCACAGTTTACTATTTTTTATATTCATTTATGTCGTTTTTTTGTATCAGGTGATGCATTTCATTCTATGGTTTTTGTACTCGGTTTAAGTTTGTTTTTTGCCATATGTGGTATGCTTTTTTTCACGGCTATGAAATCGGCGTCCTTTAAAATAAATTTACGTTAACTAACATCATCAAAATTATAATTATGAATAGAGGCTCGGGTCATCCCACTAAAAAAACACGTGTCAGACGGGTCACTTTAAGATGGTTCACTAAAGTTAAAAGATGGTCCACTGAAGTTAATTAAAACTCATGTAATATTTTATTATATTTAAAATAACAAACTTAAAACATAATTTTAAGTTAACTAAAACATCCAAGTTATAATTAAAAGTCACGCCCGCCCATTGGGCGGGCTTTGAAGTCTAGTATATATATATATATATATATATATATATATATATATATATATATATATATATTATATATATATATATATATATAAAATAACACCACAATTACTATTTTTAAATTTAAAGTTGCAATCATTTATACATCAAACACCCCAAAAAAATAATTGAATATTAAGAGAAACAATAAATCCATATAAAAAATAATAATTTAATACTCAATCACAAATAATCAATAATTACAATTAATTAACAACCATCTAATATTAACCAACAATAATTACAAGTCATGCCCGCCCATCGGGCGGGCTTCGAAAACTAGTTATATATATATATATATATATATATATTATATAATATATATATATATATATATATATATATATATATATATATTATATTTTATATACTAGCTTTCATGACCCGGCCTCCAGGCCGGGCGAGTCTCATGTATTATCTTGTAAAACACTTCTAATTTATATATATAATTTGGTTAAGATTATGATATAAATGTAATTTTGTTTTTTATTGTACTTGGGTAACCCTTTTACAAAAAAAAAAATGTAATTTTGTTTCTTAAAAATTTGTTATCAATATTAAAATATTAGTAATTTTCGTATATTGTTATCATAGCTTTATGACCCGGCCGATGACCGAGCAAGTCTCATGTAATATATTGTTAAACACTCGTAACTTATATATTTAAATTGGTTAATATTATGATCTAAATGTAATTTTGTTTCTTATCAATTTGTTATTAGAATTAAAACTGTTTTGTTGAATTGTATAAAAACAAATTTGCAGAATGGGCGGGCGAGCTTTATGAAAATCCATATACTTGACCCTGTGGCTTGCTTAATTGCTTTATTCTAAAATCATGCAAAAACATGTCCCCTACACAATCAGGACATGATACTATCAAGTTAAAGTTGAAATTAGATTGCTACACATTTTTTGCTTGCTTTATTTAGCTTCTTGGTTGGCCTTCACTTCGCTTCTTGCCTCAGCACGTGTTGTGGCTTGCAACGCTTCACGTCTCTTCTCTTCTTAGCTTGCTATGTATGACGTCTCACTTCGCTTCGATTCTTGTCGATTCCCTTCCCTTTATGTGTTGAGTGTGTTGGTAAATCAAACATGAAACATTGAATAGTAACTTTATTTTCGTTGATTATACATGATAAAAAAAATATTTTTTTGCTGTTAGTGCATAAGAGATTAATCATTTATGAAAGGAGTAACAAAATTTTACTCACTTGATGTTCTCTAATTGCAAAACTCTCAATACAATCGTATTCTTGTTTGGATTTCTAGATTTTCGAACCATGCCAACTCACTTTAAGAATGCCAAGTAAATCAGTTTATTGAATCAGTTTGATAAGCCTCCTGTACTAATTTATGGTGATTGGATATTAAGTCGATTGCATAATTCAAAGAATCGAAATGCATGGTTTGTTAATGAAACATGTTCGGATTTTATGTTTAACAACATAAACTTAAATTGTATATGGACAACTTCCATTGAACTTGATGCCAATTTTAATATAGCAAAAGCCGTACACTTGACCCTGTGACTTGCTTAGTTTTTTTGTTCCATAAATTTTGCAAAAACATGTCCCCTACACAATCGGACGTCATATAATCAAGTTAAAGTTGAAATTAGATTGCTACACATTTTTTGCTTGCTTTATTTAGCTTCTTGGCTGACTTCACTTCGCTTCTTGCCTCGGCACGTGTTGTGGCTTGCAATGCTTCACATCTCTTCTCTTCTTGGCTTGCTATGTATGACTTCTCGCTTCGCTTCGATTCCCTTCCCTTTATGTGCTGAGTGTGTTAGTAAATCAAACATGAAACATTGAATAATAACTTTATTTTCATTGATCATACATGATAAAAAAATATTTTGTAGCTGTTAGTGCATAAGAGATTAATCATTTATAAAAGGAGTAACAAAATTATACTTACTTGATGTTCTCTAATTGCAAAACTCTCCATACAGTCGTATTCTTGTTTGGATTTCTAGATTTCCGAACCATGCCAAGTAAATCAGTTTATTGAATCAGTTTGATAAGCCTCCTGTACTAATTTATGGTTATTGGATATTAAGTCGATTGTATAATTCGAAGAATCAAAATGCATGATTTGTTAATGTAATATGTTCGGATTTTATGTTTAACAACATAAACTTAAATTTTATATGGACCACTTCCATTGAACTTGATACCAACTTTAATATAGCAAAAGCCGTACACTTGACCCTGTGGCCTGCTTAGTTTCTTTGACCATAAATCATGCAAAAACATGTCCCCTACAAACTCAAATTAATGAGATGGAAATCCTCCGTCGGGAACGTGCTCAAACTTTTTATATTTGCAGAACTTTAGTGTTTTTTTCGGTTGAGTGTGTCATCATGTAGTTCTTTGCAGTCAAGAATCTAAGGTAATCTAAAATTTGGTAACACTAATTTACTTCGATTAGCTTATCAAAGTAGTCTTTATTAGCGTGATCCATTTTTTTAATAGCTTTACCCTATGATATAGTTACATTTATTTAATCAATGACAGCTAAAGTCATACTATAATATTAGTTATTAGTATTTTTTGTATGATTCATTGTTTCAGGTTAGTCAATAGTAATTGCTTAATATTATGATCTAAATATAATTTTGTTTCTTACAAATTTGTTATTAAAATTAAATATCAGTATTTTTTGTTATTAATTTTTATTCTAGGCGAGCTTCATGTGATATATTTCTTGTGATTTTTAATTTATGTAGTTTAGCGGTTAGTATAATAAGTTTTGAAAACATAAGCAGTATGATTAATGGGTCAATCTTAGTCTAATGCAAAAGAAATATATTTCAAAGAAAATACTACTATTTACTACTTTTCCCGCTTTTGTTTATAATAAACTCTACATCAGAAACATGTCATATGTAGGCCCAAGGCGTGGTATCATTACAGTAGTAAATTAGAACCAATCGATAGAAGTAATTTCATTTCAAAGAGATATCGATAATATTCATATTCACTACTATTTGTTCTATCTCACTTGCATCCTCAACTATCTCCTCCTTGCCAGGAACAACCCCTGCAGATCCACTATTACTCGTCTCTATAGATATAGCTAATTGCTTCAGAAATCAACTTCCTTGTTTCAATTAGAGATGCTTCAGCCATTGGACCCTTTGTTGCATCCGCCTGTGTCGGCTGGTACACCAACCATTCCAACTGTCCAGTTCGGAAGAACACTGAAAAAATATAGAAAAGAAAACGGTTTACTTGATCATGTTTATAGAGGTTTTACCTTTTCAAATCATGTCTTGCAATTTAGTTTACTAACCCAGAGTGTGGTATGCGCCCAAAGGACAGATTTAAACCAATAACACCACGAAGAGACACTTTTCCTAACCCCTAATCCCATTTCAAGCCCGTATTTTCCCTCAAAGTTGGTGATAAGCTCACTCTTTTAAGCTTATCACCTTATCAACTTCAGCTTATTGGCTAATGACTCATAAGTATATGGGCGAAATGGTTTTGTGTATTAATTTTTGAATGGTGTGTCAGTAGGTGTATTAATTTTTGTACATCTGATTTGTTAAAAAAATGGTTTTCTGTCCCGTTTACATCATTTTCTAGCCAAAAGAACCCCCTGAAACCAGCTTACAAAATAAAATCGAAAGGGCTTGCATGATCATTCAATGTTGTTCCTCATATGCAGAGAGTTTGGCTGCATTTTGTGATTTTATATTTTTCATAAAATTACTGCATTTCAAAAAGAAATACTGACCTGAAACCCATTCTCTTTAGCACATGCATAAAGGACTTGCAAATTTTCATTGTTGCACAAAAAAGAATACTGACCTGAATCACTTTCAGTTAATAAAATTAGCAAAATCCACTCAAACTTCTACCAACTTGGTGGAATTCTTAAGGCAGTGGCACTCCTTTCCACGTAATTATTTGCGATCGTCTTAGATTCACCCTGTAAAACAAATAGAGAAGTCGAACAATATGAATTTCCAACAGGTTGTAGATATGAATTTCATCTAGCTGAAAATAATGGAGCGGTACAAATAGAAATCAGCATCTGCCTGTTTTATGTATTGGTTGTGATAAAGGGAATTGCACAAGTGATCAATTTTTGGCACCCATTTAACAGTTTTAGGGAGTAGTTGTGATAAAGGGAATTGCAAGTTGGTTAACATTTCTATATTGTTCATTGTGCATAATCCGAAGACAGCTCTTTGTTTAATTTATTTCACCCGAACACAGATTGTTTATCTCATAATTCTATACGGATAAGTTTTAACCCATCAGAGCCACCAACTTTAGTTACAAAAATTCATAGGTATAGCAGGTTAGTTTCGAATCTATTGTGTTGGGCTAATCCAATTGCCAAGTTTTTGCTGTAACAATGGTGAAACCAGTCATACGACTGCATTGTTCCTCTATTTTGTGCTTCGTGCTAATTATTACCACCTCAGATAATCAAAGTTGGTAAATTTATTTAAGCAACTACTGAACATAATGCAAAATTGAGATATAGTTTCTGGACACCCATTTTTGTACCCATTATATTAAACCAAACACTTTAAGAAAACCTATACCTGCATTCACATCACCATCAACCAAACACCACCTTAGTGTCACTTCTATCTAATAATGAGAAGGGAGTACTATTTTGGTTACATTAACTTATTCCATAAGATGCCATAGTAAATCATCCTTAAAAAATGACAATATTGTTGCAAAACGATTAATAACAATTCCAACTTGATGATGCAATACCAGAGACTATAGATTACAGAAAAAGTATGCTCATTTAAAGGCATATATTTAAGCAATTTGTAATTGTGAATTCAAAATATTATGCATTAGCACCATATGATATAAGTGAACCAATGCAACATAGCCTTATAATGCACGTACTTCGCGAAATGCAGATGAAGGATACTTTATTTAAATATACCATTGTACATATCGGCAATATACCGGTATGACACATTAAGATTAAAACATAACCTCAATCTATCCATTCATAAAAAATGGGCTGATATTGTGACTTTGACCATAAACTACAGAAGAAATAACACACACTTGTAGATATGCGATTACTTTCTAAAATATCGTTATTTATGGGTATAATGAAAGGGCCAAGCCAGTTGAGTAAAGGAACGTTAGCAGATTAGACCGCCAACATTTCTATTTTGCTTTTCCAAATATTGTATAACAATATAGTAGCATGGTTGTTAAGTTTTATAGGTATGATAATGTTATAAGCAATAGCCACGTCCTGTGGAATTTGTTACAAATATTTCAGCTGTGCTAATAACGGGGCACCGGTGGCAACTGTGCAAGTTAGAGAATGCACTACATTATTGTTATAAAAAATATGACCACAATACTAAATCAAAATGCACTAAATTAATTTCAATCCATAGTTATTAAATGTGGGATAATATAACAGATATGTTACCACAAAGCCAATCAGGCCGAACCGTAGTGGTTGGTCTGGTTTTATTCAGGCCCACAATACAACAAATCTATAAAGCCTTAACTTCTTTTATATTGAATTCAGAACATGCAAATATAGATAAACAAAGAAAGTACCTGCCCAATGTCATAATATAATTCCGTAGTGGTTGGTCTGATCAGTTCTTATAGAACATGGAGTGACCTTTTCCAGCTCTAGCTCGTCATGTACTGTGTAAACCTGCATATTCATCATTTTTACCATCAAATTTCATACTCGACATAAATTTTGAATAAAGAGTTGGACTTATAAAACTGCAAGTTACTACCCATGAATCCAAAATGCTTTCAAGAATTCTTATCTGTGCTTCACAGTCTTGACCCGAATAGACACCTGATAAAGAAATCATATTAAAAAGAGATGCATATATTCTGTCTGAAGGTAATCTATGACCAGTTCCATCACTTTTCTTATTTTTTAGTTCCTTAGCTCTCAAGTATCTCAGCCCCTTAGGCGTTTGACTTGGTAAGTATGCCTATATAATCCCATCGATAAACTAAATCAGCGGATAGCCGTATAATTATATGTAAGATAATAGGGAAATCTACTTTGATTAATCATGTAGATTGTCACTATTACTTTACTGTATAGCCACTTTTACATGTTGACATGTTAAGGTAATTCGGCTGTTTAGCCAACACAGTATGTGGTTTTATCTACCTGAGCCACTGAGACAATTTCACCACGGACAGCATATTCACGTTTTAAAACCTGTCATATAAGAGGTAAATTATTAACTCAAAAGTGCAACCATATCTATGCAAAATGTATAAATTTATTGAAAATATACTGTATGCCTTGAGAACACATTGCTTGTTAACGCCAGTCTTTGGCCTTTGAAGTCTTAGGCTCGATATGGGTTTCTCTAAAGCAAAAGGTACTCTGGTGAAGAAAATGATATAAATGGAGAAAAATTATGTTTTAATTAAATAAAAATATAAGTAAACATATGGTCACATGACAAAATTGATATCTATTACTTTCACTGGTGGATACTTTGAGAACAGGTTTGTGACAATGAGCAAGTTGTGATTCCAAAGGACCAAATGTCTGCTCTATTTACACATAAAATAGCTAAGCTTATAGATTTCTAAGCAATCTCATCACATAAAACACTAAATTCAAAAACAACAACATGTTTACATCTCAAATTCCAGTGAGGACTTTCATCAAACATTTGGTATACAAAAATTATCAAACATTTTATGGTCTTTTTGTTGAACACATTCTATCAAAAACATAATCAATAATCAAAATACATAAATGCATAAGAAACTAATATCGAATTCATTATACATAAAAAAATGATTGGCTAATCTAATTCAGTTTGATTGGAACAAAAAATTAAAAATAAAAATTACCTTAAATCGAAGTTGGTTGATTTAATCAAGATGATGATCTTCCTAATTCGAACGCCTGGGCATGTATCGCTTTGAAGACTGTAAATCATTCCGTTTATAAAGATAAAGATTAGGTTATAGATCGATTTGAATTAGGATAATCAAACCAATTTGTGAAACCTCGTGTTTTTCTTGCTGAGTTTGATTTGCTCCGATTGCTTGGTTTTGATTTAATTTTATGAAGATTTGTGAGATAATATGAAGATAAATCCGTGTTAATTGATAAGAAGTTTGTTTTGAATTTGAATAATTAACAAAGATGATTTTGTGAGAGATTTTAGTAAAGTTTTAAATGTGATTGAGCAAATTTCGGTAATATTGAATGAGTTTAGGGAAATCCGGAACAATGTGTGTGAAAAGAGTGTGGATTGAATGCCAGGTGGTATTTTTTTTATGCCAAGTGGCATTTTTTTTGCCAAGTGGCATTCTTTTTTGCCAAGTGGCATTTTTTTTTTGCCAAGTGGCTTTTCCTAGTTGTCAAGTATTGCTAATATATATAGAGATCGATATATATATATATATATATATATATATATATATATATATATATATATATATATATATATAATATATAATATACACTACATATAATGCACAAATGAATCTCTCTCCTCTTGGTCTTAAAATTAAGACTTACAAGCTATAAAGCATGATTTACAACACTTTAATGCACCCAATTTTCAGACTTACAAGAAATAAAGCATAGTGTACAACAAAAATAAGCATGCTGTCATTTTCAGACTAATTTTCTATCAAACAACATTAATGTTATTAAATGGTAGTCATTAAAACACCTCCTATATAAAAAATACAAATTATCAAGCATTGTTTACAACTATTTAGAGCACAAAGATAACTAAAAAAGTACTATCCAACACATATAATTAATACACTATTTAATTTACCCTCTCACTAAAATACACAACCATTTTACCGCAATGTACAATCAAATTAAGCTTCCAAAATATTAACCTTCCAAAACATAAATCTAAAATCCAGTAGTCAAAATGAAGAGAAAAAAAAAGAAAAAAAAAAGTGAAGGAGACTTGGAAATTACAAAAAAAGAACAATCTCAGTCTTCTCTTTAATACTCATAAATTTGTTTGTTAAAACAAGAATATAAGAGTAAACCATCATAGATCTTGAAAGTAATAAGAGGACAACAAACAAACAACCTACCCAAGACCTCTTTAATGAGATCTTGACGAACATAGTGTGCTTCGGTTACGGTTGAAATAAAGAAGGTTTATGCTGCGTTTGTGATAAGGAGATGGAAGAAATGTTATTATGATGCTGCTTTTTTTATATGTAGGAAGACGAGCTATTTAGGTGTGTGACTGCCATGGAGATATAAGGGTGGATTTATTTGACGTGTTGTGTTCGTTTGTTAAGGAGTTATAAGGTTGGAAAGATTGAATATGCGTATTATTTTGGAGAAGGAGATATTTGGTGACTGCATATTTTTTTTTGGATGGAGAGAAGGTTGGATGGGGACCTTGAATGTGCGATGTGTGTTTAGGTTTCCATAATGAAGAACTTATATTCTAAAGGGTGTAGGGTTTGTTGTGGATTTGGGTTGGACATTAGATAATAATTATGGGCTTGCTGGATTTTTTAAAATTGGGTTGCGAATTTTTAGTTAGTATGGGCTAAATCTGAAAATTTTGTTGAATTAATTGTGAGGTTGGGCTTATCTAACTATCTTCACAATATTACCGTGTATCGTTTTTATATTTTAAAAAGTATCGCATGTGCACCCTACAATTTTTGTATGAAATAGTTTTTTTTTTTTTTTTTTTTTTTTTTTTTTTTTTTTTTTTTTACTTAAAATCTCGCTATTTGTAAAGTTATTATCACAAAACGCATATAGCTAGAAAACGTTGCTCGCCAAAATTTTAATTTCAGAGTACCCGCCGCCGCATCGCGCGGGTACCCTGCTAGTATATATATATATATATATATCGACCAGCTATATATACTTTGGCAAAAAAAATGCCACTTGACATTAACAATGCTACAATCCACACTCTTTACACACACAATGTGGATTTCACTAATCTCATTCAATATTACCGAGATTTACTCAAATCACATTTAAACCTTTGCTAAAATCTCTCACAAAATCATCTTTTTTTTTATAATTATTCAAATCATAACACCAAATTCACATCAAATAACCACATCCGATTTACCTTTATTTCTGCCAAAGATTTTGTGATAAAACTCATTTTGATTTGATTAGCCTAATTCAAAAATCATGATAAACCGATCGGAAACACATACAACACTAAAACATGACCATTGTTCACTCACAAAATCATCAATTACGGTTTCAGATGGTGTTGAAACAAAAATAATCAGGTATGCATAATTTTTTGTTTATGTTGAATTTTAAAATATTAGATTAATCCAATTTAAAACAAAAATGAAAAATTGATCGATTTGGGTAATTGTTATTAAAATCATGTATTTTTGGGGTCATTGTTATTATGATCTATTTTTAGTTGATGTTTGATATGATTATTCAGTTTCTTGAATTTTTTCATTAATTTTTTATATAAACACATTGTCAATTGCTTAATTATCATCAGTCCCTGTAGGATTACAATGACTATAATGTAAATAGGCTATTAATCTTGCTATTACATAAATCCATATTGCCATAATTTTTGATGGCATTTTAAACAAATGTTTATGTACAGGTCCAATAGATGTATTCATTCTAATACGTAACTGTTTTAATGAATACATTTCTCCAATATAATTATGCATTTTAAGATGAAAGTTTATTAATTAAGGCATTCCTGTATGTTTTTTAAAATTTAAACTATATATGACCTTTAACAGAATATGATGAATCCACTCACTGGCGGAACTACATAGAGCCCAGGGGTAGCGGTCGCTACCCTGAACTTTTACCCGGTAGTGCGATTATTGGCGATTTTTTGGCCATTTTTTGCCATTTTTTGGCGATTTCGCTACCCCTGAAACAAATTTTCGCTACCCCTAAACAAATTTTCGTATTTCGCTACCCCTGATCTCGGCTCCTGGTTCCGCCACTGAATCCACTAATGGTTCTTCAAGCAATGCTAATGACAACACAAAGAGTGCTTCAATCAATGCTAAAGGGAAGCATGTTTCATCTGGCAATGATTTGGAATTCACTACCTTGGATCAAATAGATCCCATGCTTGATAACATAAAGATAAAGGGACGGTGTATTTCAGTCTGGCATAGCCATCCTGCTGGGAAACCTAATCAAGCATACAGCTTCGATATCGTTTTTCAGAGTCGTAGGGGTGTGTGTCTTGTCTTATTTCTAAACGTGTGCATTTTTTAGAAAGAATATTTGACAATTGTTATATTTTCTTTTCTCAGGAAAAAAATGATGGCATGTACTTTTGACTACCATTGTTGAGAGGTAGTTATTTGGAAGAGAAAGAAGGTTGAAACATCTAGGTTTACTTATAGTATTATGCCTGGTACTAAATCTAATTATGCATTTTTAATCTGCTGTGTTCATAAAATTGGTGATTACTTTCCACTCTATAAGAGTTTTATGATCATCTTGGCTAGGTAATTATTAGTTTTGATTTATGATAGGTTAGATTATGAGATTTGTTTTATATGGATATTTACAAGTTTTGGTCATTAAATGATATAACAACACATGATTTTTGGATTACGGGGTGGTTGTCCTAACTTATATGAAGGGCTTATGAGCTTATAGATTATACAGGTTCATAAGCTCAAGTAGATATGTTAAGCTAAGAAACCCGTGAAATAAGCTAAGACACACCCCCCTACGACTCTGCTAACATATGAACATTTTTCATTTCTGTGACCATTTGTACATGTGTTAGGCAGACTAATTGGCAATTACATTGGCTATTAAATCATGCTTTCCATGTTTGGTGTTTGAGTGTTCCCTTGTCCATATGTATGATGCAGAACACATTTGCTTTATATTTCTATTCTGTGGTAGGTTGTATTTGACCATATATTTATCTGAACTTACAGTGGTCAGCGGATCAAGACCCATAAATGGAATATTGCAGCCCCCTCTGGACCCTGCATATGCGGATGCAGTGGTCCAGGTTTACTTGGATAATGCTGGTGATTTGGTACTAATTCAACTCAATGAACATAATTATATATTCTTCAATTATCTCGACAACCTCTTTTTGTAGCTGTCATTTATATACCATTCCAACATTCGCTTAATCAAACCTTTGTCCAACTGCAGGAACTGATTGCTAAGTGCATTGAATATCTTAACTTCAGCAGATATGGTGTTACCTTTTTTTGAGGTAGTAATGGGAGTTGATCATTATGTAGTCTTTCATTAATCATTTGAGAATTTTTTCGTTATTGAGTTTATTGTTTCTATTTTTTCAATGTTATTTGCTTTATTGTTTCAGGTTGTCTTCACTGGAGGGTGTACTCAACCTGGAACAACTAAGCCTGATGAGGGGGAGCGACATAATTTATCTATATTAGACTTTGAGGCACAAGAAATAGAATCTTGAAATGAAACCACAATTGCTAATACCGAGGAGCTGAATGAAACGCTATCGAGTTCAAGGAAGAAGCAAAGGGGAAATCCATTGATTTTGAGGTAATGAATCCTCAAACTAATTGATGTTAACCATTCCATATTTATTAGTGCATTATTCACTATAGCTGGAAACATTCTTAAACAACAAGTTGGATTGGGTTAAAATGGCTCCTCTTTCATGCACATTAGAATTGAATGGGTGACTCGCCAACTTTGTTCCTACCTAAAAAAAATTAATAAATAAGTTTCAGTTAAAGTTGCAAAAAAAAAAAAAAAAAAAAAAAAAAAAAAAAAAAAAAAAAAAAAAATGAATAATCTGAAACTTTGAATAGAACTTAGCAGGCTATACGAATTACTAAGACCTTAGGAAACTTACAACCCATTTGACCATCCCCTTTAAGATGAAGTTTTTCTGTTTCACCAATAAGACCCTTTATAGATAAAACACAACCCAATCATCTCATTCGTAAGTAAGTGGCTCAAAACAGCCATCTATTCAATACCCGACAAGGGATTTAAGCAAATAAAAGAATACATCATTACGAGGACAAAATAAAATAATCAGTGATTAGAGATAACTTGTGTATGTAACTAAATATGTGTAGACATGGAAGACGCTTTATACACCTACCTAGCTAGAATGAAAGTTCACTTTATAATATATACTTGGAGAAATTGGTAGTATAGAGAAGACACCATTAATTTAGCTTACACTAAAAATTAGACTAGAAATGATGAAGTGAAGCTGCCATAAAGATTATTATTTAAAAGATATATCACATCTGTATTAGAACTCTAATTCACTACTGACAGGCTCTAATTAGGGTCGTTTACACTACAGGAAAATGAGCTTATGCTGTTGGACTTATAGCAAATGGACTTATAATCTTTCATTAACTATATATATAGTATATTTTCAATAAATTTATACATTTTACATAGATATGGTTGCACTTTTGAGCTAATAATTTACCTCTTATATGACAGGTTTTAAAGCGTGAATATGCTGTCCGTGGTGAAATTGTCTCAGTGGCTCAGGTAGATAAAACCACATACTGTGTTGGCTAAACAGCATAATTACCTTAACATGTCAACATGTAAAAGTGGCTATACAATTTGCCTTGAGAGCTATGTAGTGCTCCAGAGAGTGTTGTTTTCTTATGCTTCATTCTTGTTACTTTTCTGTCACAGAAATTACAGCAAGACTTGCAAGCAAATCGCGGTTCCCTTCCTTTTGAGGAGGTATCTGTTACTCAACCGATGATGCTTTTGTAGTTACGTTGAAAAACTAACAGAATATTCACTGCTGATGGACTTTCCTCTCAATAATGCAGATACTATACTGTAATATTGGAAATCCACAATCTCTTGGTCAAAATCCGATAACTTTCTTCTGAGAGGTTGGCATGCAGCTCCTTCACTGTGAGTTATTTTCATGTGGCACTACTGATCATATGTATGTACCATGACAGGTGCTTGCATTATGTGACCATCCTTGCTTATTGGACAAGAAGGAAACATGTAGTTTGTTTAGGTACAGATTTATCATAACCAGATGAATTTACCATTGCTTCCGCCTAGATCAACACCTTACTATAATTTGCTACTGATTTGTTACAGTGCCGATTCAATAAAGCGAGCATTGACGATATTGGACCAAATGCCTGGAAGAGCTACTGGTGCGTATAGTCACAGTCAGGTAATTCATCTGCAGGTCTTGTAACTTGAATGTTTTCCTTACACACGGGATAGATTTAGTCAAGGCGTCACTATTTTACCTTTTTCTGATAACATATCAGGGTATCAAGGGATTACGTGATACTATTGTTGCTGGTATTGAAGCACGTGATGGTTTTCCTGCTGATCCAAACGATCTTTTCTTGACAGACGGTGCAAGTCCAGGGGTAAATTCTCTTGCTCTTATTGTTTTACAGAAAACGTTTTTTAAAAATATACGTGCATGTCTAATTGACTAATTTATGATTATCTTGATAGGTCCATATGATGATGCAGTTATTAATAAGATCAGAGAATGATGGAATATTATGTCCCATCCCTCAGTACCCTCTTAACTCTGCTTCCATCGCCCTTCATGGTGGCACTCTTGTACGTATGATTGTTTTTTACCTGAAACTAAATTCTACAAATAATTACACTTCTGATTTTTTTCAGGTCCATAATTATCTTGATGAAGCAACAGGGTGGGGACTTGATATATATGAACTCAATAAGCAGTTGGAAACTGCGAGACAAAAGGGTATTACTGTTAGGGCATTGGTTGTTATCAATCCAGGAAACCCGACAGGGCAGGTAAAATATATACGCAACTACGTGTACATTTCTGGTTTTAATCAATTACCATCAACTCTTGCTGATACTATATAGGTTCTTGCTGAGGAAAGCCAACGAAAAATTGTGGACTTATGCAAAAAAGAAGGTTTGGTTCTTTTAGCTGACGAGGTAAAGAATAGTTAACAAATAAGACTTTCAAAACAAAACTGAACCCATCTTTATAAAGCAAAAGAAATGCGTAAAATGAAATGAGGAAGATTAATTTATTATCACTAACAAAGTTATAAATTAGCTCCCAAAAACTAATGAAGAAACTCAATTTTTTAGGCTTTGACTATCCATATTTTTTTGCTATAAGAACTGAATGCAAAGAAGAAACTTAACTGGATGAAACTCATTCTCCAAACTCTGCTGCTGTTGGTGGCTGATATCCTGTATCACGATTGGGTTCTTTGCTGAATTCACGGGAAGAGTATAATCCATTCCAAGATTCTTATCAGCATGTTTTTGTTTTTTCACAGAAGTAGCCTCTGAGGGGTTTAAGAAAAAGTCAAGATCATCAAAATGTGACATTGATTCAACACGCTGATCATTCCTGTCAACCTTATTGTCAAATATCACTTCTCCACTTGCCATCTTCTGGCATGGAACATTCAATTTACTTGAAGCAATTCCATCATGACACACAGGATCCATCAAATTTTCACTCATTTCTATGTTCAGTACCTCAGCCTGCTCTTTTGTGGTTTGTTTATTTGAGCATGTGTCAGATAAAACAACTCCATAATCAGTATTTGACTATCACACGAGTTCATTTCTGCCTCAATACAGTAAGTGTCTATATTCTCGAACATCTTCAAAGAATTATGACTGCTAATATCTTCCTCTAATAGGTGCCAGTCCAAGTATATGCCATCTGAAGTAGAGGAAGGCTGCAGCTTTAACTTCATAAATAATTCATCAACGATCGCTTGCAACGACAATATCTTCTCATGATCAGAAATAAGCGGAACAGGCAGTGATTTAAACGAATCATCTCTTAGAACAATTTCGTGTGTGACAATTAATCGGTTGAAAGTGCTTAGGCTTGTGTCACCAAACATCTGTTCAACAGGTTCTACTTCACTTATAATTTCAGTGTTAAAGAACACTTCCGAAAAATGGGAGGTGTTTGTATCGACGAATTCGAATGGCTCAAATGCAAACGGGCCCAATTTGAAAGAAGAATATCCATCTCCCAAATCTATGGCATGTACTATGTCATCCTCTGTACCAAAGTTGACACCTGGTACCTCAAATTTGTGACATGTGACAGGAGGGTGGTTTAAAAGATGTTCCAATACATCAAATTCCATGGAAATCAAAAGCTCGCTGGCATCACATATCAATTCATCTTTTTGAATCCATTGTTGGGGTTCATCGCTTTCAAATATGATATGTTTGTCCTCAGATATATAGCTGTTAATTCCTAAACTTGTCTCGTCTACTTCCAAAAGAGGAAATGTCCTAAGATTGGAAGATATTTGGCCCTTGCTTAAACTTGCATCTTCGAAAAGGTCGGACCTGTGCTCTTCCTGGAACTCAACAGAAATATCTTCTACTGAGAAAATTGATTTCTGAACATCCATAAGCTGTTGCACTCCAAGTGAAAAATCATGCAGATCCTGTGAAAAAGGCTGAATTGCATTACTGAAGTGACTTTAAATTTTCAAGCAATAAGTTAGCTTTTACTTTTTGAGGTGCCAGCTCAAGTTCATTGGGTAACTAATTATGCAGCAGATTAAGGAAGGCATGATATGTTGACCTTATATGCTATATATATGTGCAGAGATAGTTATTACTACTATGCTTTATATAGCTTTTCAAACCAGAAAAGCAGGTACTCCAGTCCACTCGTGGATCCATGACTATCTTACAATTGTAAACTGGAATTTCTATACACCGTATATTTGCCATCTATGTACACGCTCGGCTACACGAATCTCCATTTTCTGAGTTTTTAAGATCCCCAACTTGTTATAAACTCTATGACAAATTAGTGTTGTTAAATACTAACTATACATAGGAAGCAGATAATCAAGTGTAACCATAATGAATATTTAAAGATAGAATTATCACTACTGAATATACATTGCCCAAACTACTTATTCATAGTCAAATAAGGAAATAAAAATAATTAGTTTGTTTCTATCCAAATCAACAAAACAACTAATTTGTCACAGAAGACGGTTGTGGCACAGGAAAAAATAAAGTCAGATTTTGGTTCTGATTATATGGTACGAATAGTAGTTGTTCATACACTTTAGTTTCAGCGTCATAGCAAAAACGATAAACACAAACATACCTCTATCAGGAATACACCCGCCTACGTTAAGAAATCGATTCACAACTTGGTGCATCAGTACATCTTGATGAACACGTTGCCTTAAATTGCAACATGAAGCGACACCTGTATGCAATCAGATTAAAAAATAGAAAAGCTATATGAAGAGTTGAATAACTCATAAAACCATATTTTTAAGTGAACACAATACAGCATACTGTAAGTTCTCTTCACCTTGAACTTCAACTTCAAACAATCTCATGTAATAGGCTTCATTGACATTCATCGAGCAAGGAACATAACGGAGGTGTGAAGGGGTTTCGGCATGTCCTGTACCACACATTATCCAGTCTTTTCAAAGCCTCATATGAATATACCCCACCAGCTCCACCAACTTCTCCACCAATAGAAATGCTCTCCATTACTTTTCTAAACTCCTTGTAATTTATGAATTCATAATAATCAAGTTTTCTTCCTTTATTTATGCAGGGGAATAGCAAGGCACTGCAACTACCTTGGAGATCTATTGTTGGCACTATCCTTCAGCTTACCATGTATAAATTAAAAACTTTGAAAGGGATACTAAACATCCAATAAACGCATTAATATGTTGAAGTGACATGCAAATCAAGAAAATAACAATGTCAAGCATCATATCAGTGGCCTAATTTTTAATTAACTGTATCCAAAACAGACAATAAGTCCTACCTGTTGTGCCCTCCCTCTGTCCACCGGCGTATGCCCAATTAACATTGACAAGTTGCCCAAACCTACAAAATATTCAATAAGAAAAGACACACTAAAACACCTAACAACAAAGAATTTCATGGATTGCATAAATACTCGATAGGAAAAAGATCACACCTGGGTTGACTCTGAAGGATCTTCAAATTTAACACCCTAAAATCATGATAGAGTTTTCTTCATGGGGAGAGTTTCTAATGATTAGGGTCTTTCTTACTTTGGCCATTCATCTTCATTAGCTGACTAAAAAAAACAGACATATGCAGTTAAATCTAAATTAGAGTTTTGAGAAATGAAAATCAGGAAAATTAGTAGACCAATCCAATTAGGGTTTGCATTGATTTAATCCAAAGCATTTTATTATTAAAATTGTAGCAACAAATTCAATATTCTGGAAGAAAAAAATCGTACCATAATAGCTTAATTAGTGAGGATGACTGCTAATATCTTCCTCTAATAGGTGCCAGTCCAAGTATATGCCATCTGAAGTAGAGGAAGGCTGCAGCTTTAACTTCATAAATAATTCATCAAAGATCGCTTGCAACGACAATATCTTCTCATGATCAGAAATAAGCGGAACAGGCAGTGATTTAAACGAATCATCTCTTAGAACAATTTCGTCTGTGACAATTAATCGGTTGAAAGTGCTTAGGCTTGTGTCACCAAACATCTGTTCAACAGGTTCTACTTCACTTTTAATTTCAGTGTTAAAGAACACTTCCGAAAAATGGGAGGTGTTTGTATCGACGAATTCGAATGGCTCAAATGCAAATGGGCCCAATTTGAAAGAAGAATATCCATCTCCCAAATCTATGGCATGTACTATGTCATCCTCTGTACCAAAGTTGACACCTGGTACCTCAAATTTGTGACATGTGACAGGAGGTTGGTTTAAAAGATGTTCCATCAAATTCCATGGAAATCAAAAGCTCACTGGCATCACATGTCGATTCATCTTTTTGAATCCATTGTTCATCGCTTTCAAATATGATATGTTTGTCCTCAGATATATAGCTGTTAATTCCTAAACTTGTCTCGTCTACTTCCAAAAGAGGAAATGTCCTAAGATTGGAAGATATTTGGCCCTTGCTTAAACTTGCATCTTCGAAAAAGTCGGACCTGTGCTCTTCCTGGAACTCAACAGAAATATCTTCTACAGAGAAAATTGATTTCTGAACATCCATAAGCGTTGCACTCCAAGTGAAAAATCATGCAGATCCTGTGAAAAAGGCTGAATTGCATTACTGAAGTGACTTTAAATTTTCAATGCAATAAGTTAGCTTTTACTTTTTGAGGTGCCAGCTCAAGTTCATTGGGTAACTGATGCGTGTGCGTGTCGTAGTATAGTTTTAGCACGTTTAAATGCCTACTCAAGTTTTAAATTTATATTTAGCCGACTTATCAATAACACACACACTTAACGAGCAGTGTACCCGGTCAGTATGAAGATAATGGTAAGTAGAGTGTCGATCACTAAGAGTGGAACGTATTATCTCGTTATTCTAATCAGTATTTTAATATCCTAACGCAAGGGGGTTTCAGCCTGAGAGACTGGCACGATTTGTTTGCAATAAAATAATAAACTAAACCAACAGGCACGAATCAGCAAGTAGCACACACGTACACAGATAAATACTCGAGACAATAAGAGGGCTGTCCTTATGATTAAGTAGATTGTCACTTTTTTTATTGATAGCTTTATATGAAGTGTATGTAGTTAACCCTTTCTCGTTGGTCCTAATCTTATCGGCGAGTAAACCCTTAATGATTACTTATGTCTAAAAGTTATTCCTAAGTGATCAATTTAGTAATAACCGTGGGAGCCACATTATGTCCCGCAGTCAAATGCCCGCAAGCCACTAATAAACACAGAGGTTATCAATGCACTAATAAGTAGTAACCAAAGACATCAACATATAAACTTTAATTGATGGGAAAACAAGTATTAAAGGGAGTGCAATCTTTCGTTGTCACATTACACAAGCCACCAATCCTGATGAATTAAAGTTTGCTAACACAATAAAACAAAACTACTTAATGAATTAAACACATGCAACACCTTCTTACAGCTCTTGTATCTTTGATTTGGGTGTGTCTTGTGCTGCCTCCTTGACTGAATTCGTCCTAGGGTTTTTCTCCTGTTCGGTCTTCGAATCTAATATAATGCGTACGAAATTCGTCTGGCCTTGGGGTATTTATAGTTTCTGTCTGAGGGAAGATGCGGCGCATCTAAGGAGTAGATGCGGCGCATGTACTTAACTTCGCGTGGGGTCCAAGATTATAATATTCAGGAATATTCGTACACCGCCAGAAGATGCGGCGTAGCTCCATGATTAGATGTGGCGCATGTCCTCTTGTATCTTGGATCGTATCTGGTGATATCTTGATAGTGATGCGGCGCATGTCGTGACTGAGATGCGGCGCATCTTGAGCAGAATTGACTTGATCTTGTCCATTTCAGTAGACTCTTCACTTTATGCACGTTTTGCTCCATAATTAGTCCAAAATCACCAAGTTTCACCAAATGCTTGTTTTCAACTGAGAATTACAAAAGTAAACGATTAAGTATCAATCCTCATACATAATATAGTAAAACAAGTCAAATTAATAGGATAAATGATAGTAATAAAATGTACTTATTTGAGTTCATCAAATATCCCCCCACTTGAACTTTACTTGTCCCCAAGTAAACCTTAGATTAAAACTTATGAAAATGTATCCTAAAAGATGTTAGGATTTATTTTTATAGTTAAGCATGTATTCGTTTATTTCATAATCACACAACTAAACACTTAACGAATTAGAAGTAAAATAAAATAAGTTGATAAAAGCAAATCTAATCGTTTAACTGTCCAGTCGCGACGAATATTCTATCATAAGCTTGGCAAGTATACACATCTCCTCCACTAAAGCTAAGGAATAACAAGTCTAAAGCGGTAAAAAGGGTTTTTAGGTTTAAGGGTTAATTATTCTTAATCACTATCGATCTCATATTCCAGAAAAGGCGACAAAATCACAAATACATGATCGAATCCACGAACACGATACTTGCAATTGCTCAAATCCTTAACTCGAATAGGCTAAAGATAGGTCCAAACTTCACCAATAATAGTATATCAAAAAGGGCGACAAAATCATAAATACATAGCCGAATCCACGACTACGATACTTAAGATTGCTCAAATCCCTAATCTCAATAAATCAAAGGTTTGGTTGGATAAAGAATAATAAAGGGTATGGATAACATTTGGGATATAAATTGGTGTAAAATGAAAAATAAACAAAACAAATAAATTAAAATCCTAAGTGTGGTTAATCACTATCCCAACCATCCCATGAATAAGACTCATATCATCGAATAACTCACGCTTTAACACTTGAAACACACGCTTTAGGTAGACACGAATTATACTCAACAAGATCTTAATCAAAGAATAAACCTTAATTGGCGTTCCCATAACTGCCAATTCCCATTCAATCCATAGATATAATACAACAAATAGTGGTGATATCGACCACTTACATAACTTTACATAAGTTGGTTAAAACAAACTTCCAACTTTTCTTTCTTTCTTTTTCTTTTCTTATTTTTTCGATTTTTTTTTTTTTTTTTTTTTTTTTTTTTTTTTTTTTTTTTAACTCGAAACAAAAACATAGATGTGTAAAATTTCACCACATCACTATAACTTTCTTTCTGGATAATAATTTTTCCATACTTTTCATACTTTCAGAAATAACGCTAATAGTGAAAGTAGTAAACACACGAAAAATAAACTCAAAGATATACAATATTTACTTTCACTCCAATTGCATTGTGCAATTTCCCGACCTAACCAAAGATAATGAATTACGCACGCGAACACAGGTAATGTAAGGAAACACACTTTGCCTATAGCAATTAACCAACCACGGATTCTAATCTACAGGGTAGGCTAAGGTGTAAGGTGTAACGAAACATTTTAACAAAGGTGTAAGAAACGAAAGGAATGGCTCTGAGTGTTTTTCTAGGGGTATCTTACTCTAAAAATGAGAGTAACAAAAGGGTTTATACGGGGGTTAACTAACCAGTGTAGTTAGTTAATAACACGTAACATGTAATAGGCTATTTGGGTGTAATCCTAGAATTTTACCAATTTAGACAAGTCATTCCAATTATATAAATAATACTTATTATGGTGGTCTCGAATAGTATACAAGCCAAGTTCTAAAGTTTACAAGTCACCGGCACACTCATAGATTTGTGAATTTGAAAAATCACAATTTTTTTGAAAATAACGTCATGTGTGCAGCTATGCAACTTAGATCTTAAACAAAAACATGCTAAAAAATTTTAAGTTTGATATATTAAGCATATTTTAAGCATAATTTTTGAAAAAGTTTAGGACAAGTAATTGTTAAGTGTTCTAATTCTCCAATCCCCCCACTTAAGTTAAACAACGTCCTCGTTGTTTGTATAAAAGGTTAAAACTGGAAAATAAAAGAATTAGAACAGAAAAACTCCCCTGAGATTTGCTCGGTATGATCCTCCATTAGTATAAGAGCAAAAATCATCTTTCTTGTGGATTAGAACGTTAAAGCTTCATACTTGATGTATCCACAGGAAATCCAGGAAACTATAATACCACCAAAGCTTCAAAACACACCTAAGATAAGAAAGGTTCAAGCTTTGCATAATACATTAGTAGTTAGGAAAAATAAAACTTAAAAATTAAAACTGAAAATCATCAGGTCAGTCGATGCGCCGTATCTTATGGAAGAAGATACGCCGTATCGAGCCTGGAATTAATACGGATCAGAATAAAGATGCGCCGCATCCTTAACCAGGGATGCGCCGCATTAAAAAATAAACTGATAAATAGTTTTAAAGTCGAAAATAAAAATAAATGCAGAAAATAAAATAAAATAAGATATGACCATTGCAGGAGATGCGTCGCATCTCAGAATTGAGATGCGCCGTATCCTCGTGCGGCCTGAAACAAAAATAAAACAAAATAAAGGATAGGATGCGTCGCATCTGTTAACCAGATGCGGCGCATGTAGATACCAAACAGACTGTTAACAGTCTGTTGTAAAATGACTCGTTCCACGGTTTAATCTCTCACGTCCTCTCGTACTCTCATGCTGAACTTAATGCCAGTCTTCATCAGATATAACAAGAAACATAAACTGAAACATTAAATATATACACGAGAATAGTGATTAGTACAATCCAAAAAAAATAATAATAACAATATGTGGAACAATGTCCGTGAGATCATGGGTGAGTGACGTCGTCTGGATGGGTCCCGGAGGTGCTGGCTCCATCAGTCCTCTGGCGGACTCTGCGCTCGTATGCACGTGTCACTCCCGCAACCTCAGTACCATCTGGACGGGTGTGGGTAATACCCTGATGCTCCAAAAGTCTGCTCACACTCCTAACCACCCACTCAGAGTCCCTCCTCAGGGCTCTCAACTCTCCCTCGACTGCCTCAAGTCTCTGACCCATGGTGCGTACAGGGACTGGTGGGGGTACTGGTGCCTGAGCCTCCTCCTGATGGGCAGGAGCAGCAGCCGGAGGTCCCTGAGGTCCTCCCTGCTCCGCCTCTAGTCCTGCAGCTCTGGCGGGCCCTAATGCTGCCCAAAAGTGGCCTCCCGCAGCCACCTGGCAAATCCCGAGTCTAACCAAATAGTCCCTATCGATAACCGGGAGACGGGCCACAATAACCTCCAGCCCCGCTGGGATCTCTGCTCCAATAACTCCAAAATGGCGGGCCACCCTCGAAACAAAATGCCCGCCAGTCATCTGGCTCCTCCGATCTCTCCCTGCAGCAGATCGTGGAGGTAGTGCGCCAAGAAGTGGGGGATGTTCACACACATCCCCTCATCCATGCTCCTCAAGAGGAAGAGGTCCAGAGTGGTCACCTTCTCAGGTGACTGACCCCTCCCAGCAATGGTGAGTGCAATCAAACGGTGGCATAGCCGCCTCATCGGCTCCCTGATCAATGTGTAGGATGGGGTGGAAGTAACAATGTCACCCATCGAAGAAATCCTAACCCAGTAATCACTGAATACCCCTCTGTCAGGGACAACCCGTAAACTCTCAGCCCAATACCTGGCAAACCCAGCAGATCCAAGCTCCTCCTCAGTGTGTAGCCCCATGGCCAAAATAAACTGCCTCATCGACATCTGCCTATGCACACCTCCTAACCTAAACACCAGAGTGTCAGCTGTATCAATCTCCATATCCGTCTCCCTGTAATGAATCGTGCTAAAGAACTCCAGCATGAGCTCCCTAATCAGAGGCTCGTCAATCCTAAATAGTCTCTCCCAAGCACTAGACCTAAACACCGCCTCCTCATCATCTCCAACAACTACCATCTCCATCCGATGCTGTAAACTCTCAGCTGCATGTCCACCACCGATCAATCCCACATCGTCAAAATTCAAAACCTGGACTCTGAATATTTTCTTGAAGTAAATCGAGTCAAGCCTATGCAAGTAATCCTCTAGAGTGGCAGGAGTAAGTCCCATGTTCTCAAATTGTAGCCACTGATGCCTTAGTGTGACCTCTGGTAATGCCATCTGAAATAGATATTCACAGTCAGTAAACAGTCTGCAAAATAGGTAGATACGGCGCATCTGATTTAATCAGTGCGGCGTATCTGTATAAAGTATAAGAGATGCGGTGCAAGACAATGGATACGGCGTATGGAGATGCGTCGTATCCAGATTAATCAATACGGCGTATTTAGAATTTTATTAATTTTGAAATAGGTCGTTACGCCGCATTAATCAACCTAGATGCGCCGCATCTAAAAGCATATCAGTATAAAATAAAGGGTCAAGCACGTTTTTCAAGAAACCGTATCCGTGACGTAAACTACCACTAAATATCACATTATCATATACACTTTATATCAATTCTAACATCTTATTCCACCACTACTAATTCGCCTTCCCGCTAAATATTCAAAATCGAACCCAAAACCTTAATTTTCGGTTAAATCAAATTAGGTTATAAGTTCAATTATTTATGCAAATTAAATACGGGGGAAATCATCTAGAGCATGTTCTAATCATATCTCAACATCATTTAAGCACAAATCGATTCAATCATATAAACCCTAATTTTCGCATTGATCAAGATTAAATCGAAAATGGAATAATTACCTTAATTTGATGATTAGGTGATGAATTATAGATCGGATTAGAGGTGAGTGTAAGAAGAATGATCGGAATTAGAGTGTAGCTTTTAGTGTGTGAAGGTTCTTAACTGTGTGTGTTTATGCGGTAAGAATATTAGATCCGGCGCATTCCCGTCGTATTTATAGGGCGAAGAGATGCGCCGTATTGGAAAATTGGGATGCGCCGTATCTATTTAATTTCGTTGACTAGTCAATATGTTCTAGTTGGCCAGAGATACGGCGCTTTGGATTTTTAGATCCGCCGTATCGCTATGTTAGTGAACGAAATTCAAATAAGGAACGTACCTTGGCCTCCGCAACACGATTCTCTATACATCCAATTGGGGTTAAACGGCATACCATATAAATAAATTCAAGATAAGAGCAATATGCATAAATGTTTTATTAATAACTGTAATCTTATTGTTTAGTGGATAAGGATTTATTCCGAGGTTAGGAACAAATATCGTTTTTAAGCGTGCAAAATTAAGATTACGATTTGAATCAGATGTATAATATGGATAATAAAACTGAGATTATAGTGTAGAGAACTTTCCTTTGGGCAGGTTGAATTATCGTAGAGTTTACCTGGGATTCTATTTCAAGAATTTAAGACGTTCAATGTTACCAGTACTGAGTTTTCCTCCACTCCTGTCGTCTTATGTTCGGTCACTTCAGCTAGCGTTTCTTGGTTTGGTTCAGAATGTAATCTTTCTTGGTGATGCTCGAGTCATCATTTATCCTGAAAATAAACAACTTGCACACGAGAGTAGCGGACCGATCAAAGTAAATATCAAAAATCAACTATATTTATCAAATTATATTCGTCGTACTAACAAAAGTTAATGCGCCGAGTTTTCGTTACGTTTAAAAATACAAGATTTTTGATTCAGTAAGATGCGCCGTATCACTGTTTTTAATTAAAATAATAGATACGCCGTATCTGCTAAAGCAGATGCGTCGTATGGCGTTAACGTTTAGAAAAATTTTTTTTTTTTTATCAAAAACAGATACGCCGTATCTGCAAAAGCAGATGCGTCGTATTACTTTATCGCTTAGAAAAATTTTCTTATTAAAAACAGATACGCCGTATCTTGGGGAAAAGATGCGTCGTATCGAATTAATTAAACGCGTTGTATTTTATAAAAATTAAACGCAATACGCCGTATCTGAGAGATCAGATGCGCCGTATCGTTTGATTTAGCACAGTACAACAATAGCAGAACAGAAAAATACGAAAAATAAAAACAAATAAAACACACAACGAAAATAAACACACAAAAATAAAAGAAAAACAATTAACACACAATACAACAAATATGCAAAATAATACAATGATGCAATTAATCTAGTAAAAAGAAAAACCTAATTAAAATACTAATCAAATTAACAGATAATAACAATTCACTCCCCGGCAGCGGCGCCAAAAACTTGATGCGTGTGCGTGTCGTAGTATAGTTTTAGCACGTTTAAATGCCTACTCAAGTTTTAAATTTATATTTAGCCGACTTATCAATAACACACACACTTAACGAGCAGTGTACCCGGTCAGTATGAAGATAATGGTAAGTAGAGTGTCGATCACTAAGAGTGGAACGTATTATCTCGTTATTCTAATCAGTATTTTAATATCCTAACGCAAGGGGGTTTCAGCCTGAGAGACTGGCACGATTTGTTTGCAATAAAATAATAAACTAAACCAACAGGCACGAATCAGCAAGTAGCACACACGTACACAGATAGATACTCGAGACAATAAGAGGGCTGTCCTTATGATTAAGTAGATTGTCACTTGTTTTATTGATAGCTTTATATGAAGTGTATGTAGTTAACCCTTTCTCGTTGGTCCTAATCTTATCGGCGAGTAAACCCTTAATGATTACTTATGTCTAAAAGTTATTCCTAAGTGATCAATTTAGTAATAACCGTGGGAGCCACATTATGTCCCGCAGTCAAATGCCCGCAAGCCACTAATAAACATAGAGGTTATCAATGCACTAATAAGTAGTAACCAAAGACATCAACATATAAACTTTAATTGATGGGAAAGCAAGTATTAAAGGGAGTGCAATCTTTCGTTGTCACATTACACAAGCCACCAATCCTGATGAATTAAAGTTTGCTAACACAATAAAACAAAACTACTTAATGAATTAAACACATGCAGCACCTTCTTACAGCTCTTGTATCTTTGATTTGGGTGTGTCTTGTGCTGCCTCCTTGACTGAATTCGTCCTAGGGTTTTTCTCCTGTTCGGTCTTCGAATCTAATATAATGCGTACGAAATTCGTCTGGCCTTGGGGTATTTATAGTTTCTGTCTGAGGGAAGATGCGGCGCATCTAAGGAGTAGATGCGGCGCATGTACTTAACTTCGCGTGGGGTCCAAGATTATAATATTCAGGAATATTCGTACACCGCCAGAAGATGCGGCGTAGCTCCATGATTAGATGCGGCGCATGTCCTCTTGTATCTTGGATCGTATCTGGTGATATCTTGATAGTGATGCGGCGCATGTCGTGACTGAGATGCGGCGCATCTTGAGCAGAATTGACTTGATCTTGTCCATTTCAGTAGACTCTTCACTTTATGCACGTTTTGCTCCATAATTAGTCCAAAATCGCAAAGTTTCACCAAATGATTGTTTTCAACTGAGAATTACAAAAGTAAACGATTAAGTATCAATCCTCATACATAATATAGTAAAACAAGTCAAATTAATAGGATAAATGATAGTAATAAAATGTACTTATTTGAGTTCATCAGTAACTAATTATGCAGCAGATTAAGGAAGGCATGATATGTTGACCTTATATGCTATATATGTGCAGAGATAGTTATTACTACTATGCTTTTTATAGCTTTTCAAACCAGAAAAGCAGGTACTCCGGTCCACTCGTGGATCCATGACTATCTTACAATTGTAAACTGGAATTTCTATACACCGTATATTTGCCATCTATGTACACGCTCGGCTACACGAACCTCCATTTTCTGAGTTTTTAAGATCCCCAACTCGTTATAAACTCTATGACAAATTAGTGCTGTTAAATACTAACTATACATAGGAAGCAGATAATCAAGTGTAACAATAATGAATATTTAAAGATAGAATTATGACTACTGAATATACATTGCCCAAACTACTTATTCATAGTCAAATAAGGAAATAAAAATAATTAGTTTGTTTCTATCTAAATCAATAAAACAACTAATTTGTCACAGAAGACGGTTGTGGCACAGGAAAAAATAAAGTCAGATTTTGGTTCTAATTATATGGTACGAATAGTAGTTGTTCATACACTTTAGTTTCAGCGTCATAGCAAAAACGATAAACACAAACATACCTCTATCAGGAATACACCCGCCTACGTTAAGAAATCGATTCACAACTTGGTGCATCAGTACATCTTGATGAACACGTTGCCTTAAATTGCAACATGAAGCGACACCTGTATGCAATCAGATTAAAAAATAGAAAAGCTATATGAAGAGTTGAATAACTCATAAAACCATATTTTTAAGTGAACACAATACAGCATACTGTAAGTTCTCTTCACCTTGAACGTCAACTTCAAACAATCTCATGTAATAGGCTTCATTGACATTCATCGAGCAAGGAACATAACGGAGGTGTGAAGGGGTTTCGGCATGTCCTGTACCACACATTATCCAGTCTTTTCAAAGCCTCATATGAATATACCCCACCAGCTCCACCAACTTCTCCACCAACAGAAATGCTCTCCATTACTTTTCTAAACTCCTTGTAATTTATGAATTCATAATAATCAAGTTTTCTTCCTTTATTTATGCAGGGGAATAGCAAGGCACTGCAACTACCTTGGAGATCTATTGTTGGCACTATCCTTCAGCTTACCATGTATAAATTAAAAACTTTGAAAGGGATATTAAACATCCAATAAACGCATTAATATGTTGAAGTGACATGCAAATCAAGAAAATAACAATGTCAAGCATCATATCAGTGGCCTGATTTTTAATTAACTGTATCCAAAACAGACAATAAGTCCTACCTGTTGTGCCCTCACTCTGTCCACCGGTGTATGCCCAATTAACTTTGACAAGTTGCCCAAACCTACAAAATAGTCAATAAGAAAAGACACACTAAGACACCTAACAACAAAGAATTTCATGGATTGCATAAATACTCGATAGGAAAAAGATCACACCTGGGTTGACTCTGAAGGATCTTCAAATTTAAAACCTAAAATCATGATAGAGTTTTCTTCATGGGGAGAGTTTCTAATGATTAGGGTCTTTCTTACTTTGGCCATTCATCTTCATTAGCTGACTAAAAAAAACAGACATATGCAGTTAAATCCAAATTAGAGTTTTGAGCAATGAAAATCAGGAAAATTAGTAGACCAATCCAATTAGAGTTTGCATTGATTTAATCCAAAGCATTTTATTATTAAAATTGTCGCAACAAATTCAATATTCTGAAAGAAAAAAATCTTACCATAATAGCTTAATCAGTGAGGATGGTGATTTTTTATTAGAATATGAGTTTAGGGTTTTTGATAAACAAAACATATTAAAAACTTCGAGAATTAAGAATCAATTTAACAATGTTATTATTGTTTTCAAATGTCTAACATAAAAACATGTTTACTCCACTCGTTGAAGCACTTGCTTGTGGATGTAAAGACCCAGGTTTGAATCTTATCTTGTAATGGTCTAGAGTTCGAATCTCACCAAGTACAAATTTTTATCATAATTTCTGTCCGATTTTTCCTGCAGCAAGAAATGCCAAGTGGCATAATTTATGATTATGTGGCATTGAGGTGGCATTTATGTGGCATTATCTACGTGTAACGCCTCCTGTTATATATAATGTAGATATATATATGTGTCATTGTTTTGAAAAGAAAGCTAAAGGATGAGCTTGGTCCATGTTTCATTCGACATACACATTCACACTGTCAACATACATGTGTTTAAATATTTGACTTCAACATACATATACATTCATACGTTAGTATATACATGAAAACATATGTTGACAAGTTGGTTTTGAAATAAGAGCTTGTGTGGGAATCTCTTGTTATCTTGAACTAGTAACATCTAAGATAAATCTGAGCATAAGCACGACATATATACACATGCACTTTATAAATTTGATCACGAAGTGACATAATGAAGACGTAAATGGAAACATAAACACAAAGTTTTGGGCTCTTAGGACAAGGTGCTTATTCGACTAGTATTGCTCGTTGTGACTTATATAACTTAATTTTCAAGTCGACTTACTTATTACAAGCTTATAGCTTCTTACCTCATCGGAATTTAAAATAAACCGTAAAACATTTCGAACACATAACGAGCTCATAAGATTTGCCTATCAATCGGTTAAAAGTTTTTGATTTCGTTTGGAAATCGGGTCGCGGGACTCATATAAGTCGAGACTTGTTTGGCTTATTTGGTCTTATTTTCTTTGCCCTAAGTATTTATACTCGAACTTATATTCGTTATTTGAAAATTCATGGCAAACTGAAACTGAGGTAGGAAACACGAAACCTGCATGCTAATTAACTCAGTATGCATAAGTAAATTTTTATACAGAATGCAACATTGTCGACTGACAATAACAATATTAAATATGCAAACATAAAAAAATTACTGCCAATGGCTCGCCGGGTGAGACACTCTCTTTCACAGGAGGGACCTGGGTTCGATTCCATATAGTGACACTATGTAGATTTTTTTTTTTTTTTTTTTTTTTTTTTTTTTTTTTTTTTTTTATTTTAAACTTATAAGCTCCGATTTATCACAACCCAACTGTGTTACATACCATTGCAGTGCACGTTATAATTGAATAAGGGCTTTGGCCTGCCGGGTAACACGCCAGTCTTTTTCTTTTAAATGAGAGGTCTCGAGTTTGAATCCCATCGTGAACACTTTTGATAATTATTTTTTATTTCACCCTTTGACGATTATTTTTGGACCCGATCTAATACATTTTATAACTATTAATAAAAATGTTAAAACTAACATTTTTCGACACTCTTCGACCAGATTTTTGTCAAAACAATATATTTAGCATATATTACTAAATTCTGACTAAAAGACAAAATTTTAAAATAACAAGAAAATATTTATAACAAAAACTTATATAAATATTTTCTAACTTATCATCCACCAACCTTAGATAAATATAAACACATATATCGTATCACGAAACATTGCTAATTTTAATACTGAACTATTAGTATTTATTATTATTGGACCAACAACCTATAATCTTTCACAAATACTTTTATTGTGAACACTTTCCGTATTAAGTCTTTCAGTTATTCTCGAATCACGGACTTAATCCGTCTCGAATACTTTTGTATATATATATCTACTTCTACTTTGTCCAAGAGCCAATACAAACAAACTTTTTGAATTGATTTAAACGCAAACTCTGCCACACAAGCAACATTAAATGCAACCACTTGAAAAACTTAAATTTATTTAAACACTTTGAGTTGTGAACAAAACTGTTAACTAAGAATTGCCATACTAATCTAGGTCGCGTGTTGGTGCCATCCACTATTTCTACTTGACTACCGCTTATAAACTGCTGTATTACTGAGGTGAGTTCTCGTAGCCCCTTTTTAATTATGTTTTCCTTGGGGGAAAATGGTACTCAAATGACATTTTAACTGTTTTTCATGTTGTGATTATACTGTTTTCATGATTTTGGACATTATGTGTGTTGATACGATTATGTGCTACTAAATATTTTGACTGTGTGTACATGAATGCGCAACTGTTAACTCTTTCGAGAGCCGAAGCATTATGATAGATCTATCGGGGTAGCTCCCCTCTGTGTGTACTGTTTGTGTTTGCAACGATCATGGTAGGTTCAGTTGGCGCGACTCTATTTGTTTTGACATTGTGCTTATAATTGGTTATCATGCCCACTTTTGTCTTACACTATGCTATCACAGCTCAGCGGTTTTACTTTTAAACCTACGAGCTCACCAATATTATATTGACGTTTTCTAGTACCATTTTCAGGTGTTATGAAGTTACTATAGATAATTGAGTATTGGACTGGCCTAGCAGACATAAGACAAGACCCTTCCGGACTGAGTTCCAGAAGAGTTATGCATTCAGCTTTTTACCTTAAGATTTTATCATTTTGTGAACTCATGTATTACGACTGGTTTCACCCGACTTTTGGGATTGTTGTAACTTGACTTATGATATAGAAAATTTAGTACTTCTCTATTTAGACACCTTGTGTTCCTGATTATGAAGTCATGTGGAAACTTATTTATGTTCTAACTTACATCTATAAATAAGTTTCGTGATCGTTTATGGGCTCTAGGCTGTTAAGCCTTTGATCTAGGATTATGACTATTACAAGCACGATGATAATATTGATGGAATATTCTGTGAAAGAAACAACACTATCACAACAAGGTTTTTGCCAATTTCACCGTTTGTTATTTCATTAGCCCCAATACTACTTGATCATTGGTAGTACGATTACACTCTAACCAGGGATCAAAGATCCTTGAGGCTAAACAAACTAAACAACATCAGACCCCATGTCTAATGTTCATCAGACCCCATGTCTGATGTTCCCACACACACTCTTTTGATGCTCTTACATTTTAACACACTTGGTGTTGTTGTAATTTGTAAGTACTAAGCACCTTGGTGATTAACATCTAATCATCTTGGTGACTTCACAAAAACATTCTAGTGAAGCACACACTTATCTAAGGGGTGTGATCTCCTTTTTATAGTACAAAAGAGATCATTACAAAATTGATAAGCTTTTGTCTACTACTTGCTATAACGTGTGTCAGTCAATAAGATACAACTTGTATCTTTGTTTACAACTTTGTTGACTGAACAAATATCTAGATATTATTTATGAATGACTCATATAAATAATATCTTCTTCAATCTTATCCTTCCAGCAGTAGTATGACTCACTGATCAGCAGCAGCTTGTTTGTGCTAGCAGCAGAGTCTTTTGCCTAGCAGCAGGATCATTGCACTAGCAGCAGGATCAAATACACTAGCAGCAGGAATGAAATGTACTAGCAGCAGGAACGTTTAACACTACCAGCAGCATCAATTTCATTAGCAGCAGCATCCACTTAGCGTATTTTGCTTATCATTTCAGTATTCTTCATGTTTCATTCTTCTTGTTTTTGTATCATCAAATCTATGAAAATATAATTCCCAACAATCTTCCCCTATTTGATGATTACAAAACAAACACGTTCTTGTACGAATTTCCCTAGACGAAGTAGAGAAATTGAGATAACTAAATCTCACCATGAATGAAACTATACTGTCTTCCCCTTAATCTATGCTATCCACCACATCTCTTCCCCTTTTTGTTATCAACAAATAGAGAATATTACAAATATGATCTTTACAACTACAAACTAATATTACATATCCAATCTATCCTTCTAATATCTCAAATTACCCTCCATTAAGCTTTCCGCACTAAAAATGAACTTGAGACATCAAAATTTTAAACCATCAGTAGCAATACTAATCAACAATAATAAGAATCAATAACTTTCCCTTGTGGTGATGCACATATATAAATGGTTAAACACTTGAACATTTAAGCTTCCCCTGAAACCCATATGTTAACCATTTGAATCTTCAATTCTGTAGGCTTTTATGACTGATGAAGAAAAACCAATCATTACCAACTTGATGATGAAACAGAATAAACCAATCTTGTGTCTTATATCTTGATCTAAAACTGACTTTGAACTTATACTAACACCATATAAGTAGACCGCAGTCTCTTGATAAAATCCTCATCTCCAATGAGACACTGAGCACTACAAAGTAACTCCTTTAAGTGATAGTTAACTAGGTCTTCGTCCATCCACCCCTTGACCTATGAAAACTAGATTTAACAAGTCTCTGTCATAATTAGTTGAATCACGAACAAGTTATCTTTAAAGTGTAGTAATCACCTTAAGATATAATAAGAACACAACTTTGAAAAATTCAACTTCATCTCCAAATAAGTAACAAATAACCTTTTGTCACCAATAATAACGTGATAAACAAGCCTTTAATCTTTTAACGAACATAAACCAACTCTCTTCTGTGTGTGTTTCTTCCCCTTTGTGTGTGTAGCAGTAAAAACTTCCATATGAACGCCATCAAACCTTAATGAGCAAACAACCAAATCGTCCATTTTCTTTCTTTCTTTTTTTTTTTTTTAAGTATAAAGACGACACTTTTTAGGCTTTAGTGACACTTTTTAGAGTCACTAACCTATTTTATGCTCCATGATCAACAAATCATCAATATTGATCAATATAAGGGTTATCAAATAAACCATATTTGACTTTCATATAGAAACCCCGAAAAATTTGAACTTCAGAAACACCTCTGCAGCAGTTTTCAAAAATTTATACCTGACAATCTAGAGCTCAGTTTGAAGATCCCTTCGGTGAGAATATACCTTGATATATGTAGAATCTCCAGTAAAAATTTCAGCCCGATCCAACGGTTAACGAAGGAGTTATCGCCCTTTGAAAACAGCCCTGCAGTGAGTTACGAAAATACGAACCATGTCTAATGTTCATCAGACCCCATGTCTGATGTTCCCACACACACTCTTTTGATGCTCTTACATTTTAACACACTTGGTGTTGTTGTAATTTGTAAGTACTAAGCACCTTGGTGATTAACATCTAATCATCTTGGTGACTTCACAAAAACATTCTAGTGAAGCACACACTTATCTAAGGGGTGTGATCTCCTTTTTATAGTACAAAAGAGATCATTACAAAATTGATAAGTCTTTGTCTACTACTTGCTATAACGTGTGTCAGTCAATAAGATACAACTTGTATCTTTGTTTACAACTTTGTTGACTGAACAAATATCTAGATATTATTTATGAATGACTCATATAAATAATATCTTCTTCAATCTTATCCTTCCAGCAGTGGTATGACTCACTGATCAGCAGCAGCTTGTTTGTGCTAGCAGCAGAGTCTTTTGCCTAGCAGCAGGATCATTGCACTAGCAGCAGGATCAAATACACTAGCAGCAGGAATGAAATGTACTAGCATCAGGAATGTTTAACACTACCAGCAGCATCAATTTCATTAGCAGCAGCATCCACTTAGCGTATTTTGCTTATCATTTCAGTATTCTTCATGTTTCATTCTTCTTGTTTTGTATCATCAAATCTATGAAAATATAATTCCCAACAAGTCATACCCCGTAAATGCTATTCCGCTGCGCCATTTTTGGGGTGTGACAGATTGGCATCAGAGCCCAGGTTATAGAGAATTAGGTGGTTTAACTAGACTATAACCTAAGAATCCTCATATAGTTGCATTATAGGAACTACGTGTGCGATTATGTGTATAGTATGACACGAAGTGATGATGATAAGTAAATGCAGCATGATGCTATCTTAAAAACGCCTGGCTAACATTTTTATGATAACATGTTGCGGCATGGACTTATCAAATTCATGGATTGTCAGATATGAAGTTGAGTGTATTAGCACGACACGTACACCAACCTACCCTACCTAATGTCCTCCTATGTAGAGATCGTGACTCCAAGAAGATCAACACGCGTTAACCGAGGTGGAGCATCCCAGAGGGGTGGAAGGACTAGTGGACGAGGAGGTAGAGGAGGTGGTCGCGGCACTGAGAATAACGGCAACGACAATGTGAATCCTGACCTTTCCGCCATGATCGCCGAGCAACTACAAGCATTGCTACCCACTATCGTCACCCAAGTTGGCGATCACATCAGTAATCTAGGAAACAACGGAAGCGGAAATAACCATGCAGACAACGACGCTGGAAGTAACCATAACAATAATGACAACGACAACAATGGTGGCAAAGGATGTTCGTACAAGGAATTTACAGCATGCAAACTAGTGGACTTTGATGGCAATGGAGGAGCGTTGGTGTACACAAGATGGATTGAGAAAATGGAGGCAGTAATGTGTTAGACCCGTATCCCGGTTACGAATAGGCCCCACCCTAGATGGAATATGCTAAGGACCTTATGTGATTGGTTGGTCAACAAAGTTACGTGAAAGTCAAACCCGATAGTCAAAATGATAGTCAAGGTATGTGTTATAAAGTTATGGAAAGTATTATGTGGCTAGAATAGAAAGGAAATAGACTCCAAGGGTTAAAGTTGCAATAAACCAAAAGTGTTAAGATATGTAGTGTGGCCAAAATAGGAAGAATAGAACTTGAGGGGCCATTCTTGCCAATAGCCCAAAGTGCCACCCAACTCATTATATCTAGCTTATTCTAGACTTTCTTCCATTATTGAGATAGAGTTGGAAAGGCCGGTTCTAGAGAAAGAAAATGGAGGGAAAGAGAGCTAGCTTGATGGCTTAGGAAGGAAGATGGTGAAGACATGATAATTATGATCCTTCCTAGCAAAAGATATCTATAAGTAAGTAATCCTTGTAATGATTATAAGTTATAGTTTAGTGGGATTTCATCATATGATCAAGATATGATCATATGATGATAGGATTTGGAAGATGAGTATGTCTTATGGGTTATGTTAACCCTTGTTTAAGTTATTGATTGTTATGTTGTTAGGTTTTGGTATATTGTAAAAGATGATGATGATGGTTGGAAGATGTTGATGGTGTGATTTATGTTAGTAGCTTAGTTTTGGAAGCTAAGGTAAGTAACTCTCCCTAAAACATGTGTTATGTATGTATTTATCATATATGTATTATGATTGTATAAGAACATGAGACTTGGATTTAGAATGGTTGTAAGTTGAGAGTTGGTGGCTAGTGATTTGGCTAAGAGTATGTTAGTTTATTGGCTTGGGAATAATTAAGGTATGTAGTAGATTATGGTTGTTGTGAATTGATATGAGTTTATGTTATGAGGATGTGCGTGATATGGTTGAATGTTGTAGCTTAGAAGCTTTTAAAGCGGTTATGATGCTTATGTGAAAGTATGTGTATGATATGTGTTTTATGTTGGGTTACTTACTAAGCGAAAGCTTACGTGTTAGTTTTTCAATGTTTTGTAGGTTCGTATGTTGATACTATGGCTTGGAAGAGAGTAAGGCTTAGATTATAGCTTAAGAGTTGGAAGCGAATTGGAAGATAATAAGCGTTAGGAGCTAGGTAGAATACCGAGCTCGAGTCAAGGTTGTACCCCCGAGAGTCTCTTTTATGAGTAGTATAATGCGTGTCAAAGTCGTGTAATGATTTGGTGGTCTAACGATGTGTCAAGTGTGTTTTAAGTGTTTTTAGTAAAAGTTAATGGGGCGTTTGGATTAAGTGTGTTTTTACCTATTTTGAGTTGTGAATGGGTCAAGTACCTATGAAACATGTTTGATATATTAAAGTAATGAAGTTGGTCAAGTTTGGTGGAAGAATGAAGTGGTATAGTTGGTTTGTAGTGTAAATGGGTCAAATGTGTTTTTATGCATAACCCGTCAATTTTGGAAGTACTATTCCGGGTGGTCAAACGGTGGATGTTTTTGTATAAAAATGAGCTCATTAGTGTAGTAAACAAATCTGGAAAGTTTGGTTAAGTTTCGAGTTCGGAAGGTCGGACTTTTAGCCGGGGATTTTGAAATGCAAATCTGACCAGAATGATCCATCAGATCGGATGGCTGGCGATCCGATCGGATGGAGGGGTCTGTCAGATTTTTGGTAAACTTTGAAAAATCATTTCTTTTAATCCGTAAGTCGTCACGGGTCGTGCCACCCGTCGTTTTGAAGGTAATTGAGTTTAGTTTCATTTAAAAATAGTCTCAAGGTCTGAATATTTATGGATTTTTGTCAGCTTGTAAAAGAGTAACAGAAGGTCAGTTTTAGTTCAAGTATTTCCGTGTAAAAAAGTTTTAATTTTTGGTCTAAGCGGGCACGGGGTGTTATAACTTGGTATCAGAGCTTCGGTTTAAGTGAGTTAGGTTTCCATTATAGGTTGCCTAGACTTAAACCACTCGTAGACGCGTTGTATGTAAGTTAAAGTCATGCGACTAGTAGGTGCTTTTGAGGTATGACGTAGAAGTGCTTATAGTAACAAAGAGACTAGATTATAGTTAAGATGTAATGTGCATGTTGTGATGTGGATGTAGTGAAATATAGAAGTAATGAGTTAGAAACGGGTTATGGATTGTTTAGGTTATGAGACGGAAGACATAATATGTATATGTATGCTACGTAAGTGAATGATAGTTTTGGTATAGTATAGACTAAAGATTTAGTTATGTGAATGTGTAGTATAGAATTAATATAAGATTGCGTATTATATAAGGATAATAATGATAAGACGTAAAAAGGGAATAGTAGATGGTATTAGAGATGGGTTAGTGAGTAACTTAAGGTATTAACGCTTAAATAATGGATTGTAGTGATGAAAAGTGTGCTAAAATATGAGGTGTAGTAATAAAACAAATGAATGAGATTAAGGAATGACGAAGGGTGACGACATCATAGAATGTGAGAAGTTAAAGAGCGTGCTACAATAATAATTTAGGGAAGGCGAGACAGAAAGAAGTTGCTTAAACATATGAAAAGTAAAAGAAGAAAGATAAGATATGAGAATAAGAATATGATGGATTAAAAATGTAAGAAAGAATGAGAGGAGTGGGTAGGAGATAAAGGTGTCGACCTGAAATTATCATTATCACGGCTAATGTGCCTCATTAGCGGTGCTTATTAAAACGAAAGTATTGGTAAATAAAACATGATGAAAATGTGCAAATGACCAAAATGTGTAGGAAGAAGGGATGATGCTAACGAATGTAGTTAAACCTATGTAAGGATTAAAACATGGAAAAAGGTGGATAGGCTAAAGGTAAAGTAAAGATGTGAATATAACTAACGCGGATTAAGAATGTAGGATGGTAAAATACATAGAAGTGTGTAATTATAATAATTAGGCTCATATGCTCTATGCGCTTGTGATCACTAAAATAAATGAATGTAATAATGTGTGTGTGGTGCTTATGACATGGACCCATTGTTAAAGTGATAAAGTGTGAATGTTAATGATCCTTCGGGATGAACGTTAAAGATGGTATCCTTCGGGATGACCGAGCTAATGAATGTTAAAGGATCCTTCGGGATATGTTAATGATCCTTCGGGATAAAACGTATTGCTTTCATCGGCAAATGGGGTTGCCTTCATCCTTGGCGATAAAAATATCCCATAATGAATGTGTTAATGATATGGATCCAAGTCTAAAAAGAAAATATGAAGTATAAACAGGGTGAAATAATAAAAGTTAAAATGGGAAATAGGAGTAGTAGTGTTATGTCGGGAGTACATAACCATGAGTTTATATTTCTTGATTTACATCGATTGGGACGCCCCTCCATGTAAATGAGGAAGTATAAATGAGTGAGCTTATCTGTTGCCGACACGGCACGAGTAGGGTTAGAGAAGTAGAAAGCGGAAGTTTAGAGTTAGTTAGAAATTATAAGGACTATGATAGGAGGATTAGAATTAGACCATGGCTTTTAGTTGAGACTTAGGAGAACCCTTAATGGGATGGAGAAATTGTAATGATGATATAATGGGCCTTGCGGCATGGTGCAAAATATGATGAACGAAAATAATAGAATGTGAACGTATTAGTCGAGTGTAATTATGTAAAGTCAAATAGTACGAGTTTCTTAAGTATCAAGTAGTCAAAGAATGAGAGTAGAGGATAAAGCGAGTGAGATAGTGATGTAACGGTAATAGAGCGGATTAGAATGATGACTAGTTGTAATAAGTATGTCTCGTAAAACCAAAGCAAGAGTGGATGGTATAGAAGTAAACGGGAAGTAATAGTGATTAAGGATGTGTGATATGTTATAGTATGCATAGAGTTGCAAGATCACTTAGATCGTTGCACTAAATAAACTAGGAATTAAGGTGCTAGGAATGAGATGAGTTATGTGACTAAGTGTAGGTTAGTAATGAATGATAGATTTCGGGGACGAAATCTAAATAAGGGGGTAGAATTGTTAGACCCGTATCCCGGTTACGAGTAGGCCCCACCCTAGATGGAATATGCTAAGGACTTTATGTGATTGGTTGGTCAACAAAGTTACGTGAAAGTCAAACCCGATAGTCAAAATGATAGTCAAGGTATGTGTTATATAATTAAGGAAAGTATTATGTGGCTAGAATATAAAGGAAATAGACTCCAAGGGTTAAAGTTGCAATAGACCAAAAGTGTTAAGATATGTAGTGTGGCCAAAATAGGAAGAATAGAACTTGAGGGGCCATTCTTGCCAATAGCCCAAAGTGCCACCCAACTCATTATATCTAGCTTATTCTAGACTTTTCTTCCATTATTGAGATAGAGTTGAAAAGGCCAGTTCTAGAGAAAGAAAATGGAGGGAAAGAGAGCTAACTTGATGGCTTAGGAAGGAAGATGGTGAAGACATGATAATTATGATCCTTCCTAGCAAAAGATAACTATAAGTAAGTAATCCTTGTAATGATTATAAGTTATAGTTTAGTGGGATTTCATCATATGATCAAGATATGATCATATGATGATAGGATTTGGAAGATGAGTATGTCTTGTGGGTTATGTTAACCCTTGTTTAAGTTATTGATTGTTATGTTGTTAGGTGTTGGTATATTGTAAAAGATGATGATGATGGTTGGAAGATGTTGATGGTGGGATTTATGTTAGTAGCTTAGTTTTGGAAGCTAAGGTAAATAACTCTCCCTAAAACATATGTTATGTATGTATTTATCATATATATGTATTATGATTGTATAAGAACATGAGACTTGAATTTAGAATGGTTATAATGGACATAAGCGAGTGTGCAGCCCACCAGAAGGTGAAATACACTGCAAGCTCGTTGACAGGAAAGGCCCTGACCTGGTGGAACACGCAAATCCAAGCCAGAGGAAGAGAAGCCGCCATGGGAATGAGTTGGGATGACCTTAAGGCATTACTAAAAGATGAGTATTGCCCAAACAACGAGATGTAGAAACTAGAGCATGAGTTCTTCAACCATACTATGGTAGGTGCTGGTCACGCGGCTTATACAGATCGATTCCATGAGCTTGCTAGACTAGTACCTCACATGGTCACTCCTGAATCCAAGAGAATTGAGAGATACATCTATGGTTTGGTCCCTGAGATTCGCGGGATGGTGAAACCGACTGAGCCCCCTGCCTTTCAGAGCGAGATACTGAAATCTGCAACCTTAACGGATGAAATGGTTAGGAATGGGACATTGTCCAAGAGTGGTGATAAGAGGAAGGCCGTGAGTGAGCCAAGTAAGCAAGAAGGTGCAAATGGTGACAATAAGAAGGCAAAATGGGGAAAAGGATTTGTGGCAACGAACTCGGGCCGTAAGGGATATGAAGGTCCTCACCCTAAGTATGCCAAATGTAACTACCACCACCTGGAAACTAAACCCTGCCAGGTGTGTTTCAACTGCAATCAGACTGGTCACATTGCAAGGGATTGTCGAGCAGTAGCTATGCAGGCGACTCTAATTAATGTCATTTACCCAATGACATGTTATGAGTGCGGGAGCCCGAATCATTTACGAAACATGTGTCCTAAGCTGTAAAACCCCAAAATTACCACAATCTGAAATGACCAAAATACCCTCTAATTTTGAAATTTTAAGAACTTATAAAATACGCTATAAATTAAGATTTGAGTTATATAACGTGTTATGACTCGAGATCACACAATATGAACCTATAACCTAAGTTCGATAATAAACATTTGACAATTAAAACTATATGTTATAAGTTGGAACTAATATTAAGTTAAACTATATGTTATAAATTAATATGTAAAAATAAATGAATTTCGAAAATATACCTTATAAAATAAATACAAATTTAAATATAAATCAAAAGCTTCCTAAAATAAATACCCAACAAAATAGTCGGTCCATTTAATTTTGATATAACCGATTATGGGCTTCCTACAATTTCGGGATTTGATTTGAATCATCTACACGGTTTGTCCCATCTCCTTTAACACCGAACATTATTTTCCTCTCCATTTTACAAACCCTAAAAGAAAACCTATTCCAAAAAGTCGACTACTGCTGCTTCTTTTTCTTCCCTGCTGTACGATCCAAAGGCAAGCCAAGAAGGAGGTTTTCGTGTGACTTCTAGGCGTGTTGTGTTCTAGTTCGTGGTGTGTTGTTGTTCGTGGAGTTGAGACTGTGCGAAGGGGGTTATTGGCTAGGGATCGGCTGGGATTTTCTGGTTCGATCCATTCTTGTTCTTGTTCGTTGATCACGCATCAAGGGTAACCATATCTATTCTTGTTCAATACAATCTTGATTGTTTGGTTCTTGTTTCGTTTTGTTTGTTGTTCTGGTCAATAGATTAACCACATAAAATGATGAAAGAGCTACATAAAATCATAACTTTTAACATGAAATAACGAGTTTTGAAACCCTAATATGAATCGACTTATGTATATGATTCTGAATTTAAGTGGTTATGAATATGTTTATGCTATGTAAGAGTCAACCTAATATGTGTTTCGTGTCATACATAATCAATTTGTGACAATATGTATGTCATGGAATGGAAAACCTAAAAGATCACATAAAATAATGAAACCCAGTTACTGACCAGGAAATTTAGCCGATTTGATCCGATTGTATCTTGATGATGGTAAAGTGTTTTTGAGTGTTTCTGGAGTCTAAAACTGAGTTTAAGAAAAGATCTCTCAGAAAATATAAGCCTTGTAATTTTTAGAGGTCGGGAAGATACACTTTTCGATTTTACAAGATCAAGTGTCAAAACTGGATTCATATGTCTGGAAAAACAGTCCGTGTTTTTGATTTTTAACTCACAAACCATGTCGAATTAGAAGATGCCCTTTTACAGGAATAATATCTCATATGTCTAGTAATTACTGGGATTTTTGTAGATTTTTTCAAATTTTCTAGAAGGGGTAACAAAATACAAACTTTTCGTATGTAAAATCTGATCAGAAATCCGGACGAGTTGGATTAAGGGATTTTTAGATTATAGTTATACTAGCTAATAAAATCTGGAAAAAATTATGTAAAATATTTAAGACATTGAAGTACATGTGTGAATTTTTGTGGATTTTATTTCGAAGTTCTAATGTGATTCATAATTTCGTCAATAACGTGACCAGTTCATATATATAAACTGTTAAAAGTATAAAAAGGGTTTTAAAAGGATTACTTGTGTAATATTTAACTAAAGGGTTTAAATTGTCATTTTTCTAAACTAAAGGGCTTTACTTGTGAAACCATGTAACTTTAGAATATTTACATTTCATACCCTAATCTTACCATAATGACACTATAATCCCTAAACTTGTTATATTTGTGTAATAAACCCTAAAACTTATGAAAACTACACTTATGAACCCTAAACTTATATAAATGGCATTATGAACCTTAAATTACTAAATATGGAATACTACTATTTTGGAAAGTTACTATTTTTAGAAAGTTACTAAATATGGAAAGCCTACTAAAATAAGTAATCTGATTTAAAATAAGTTATTAATCAGACGATCATAAATTCGTGTAGATTCGCTGAAGATGGAGTTTACTTCCGATCTTTTCGTTTCTAGTTGTGTTTTCACTTGCGGTCTAAGGTACAGATATTCTACCATTTTTCAGTAAGGGTGCTTTCATTCTCATGACTTTCTTGATCTTGGTTCATTAGGATTCCCTAAACCATTGCTATGTTCCCTTATACTTTGATTCGTTTTCCATGATCCATTTGACATTCGTTCATTATGATCCTTGTGATATAATACTTGATAAGGTTCATTCGTTACCCTGTGATATTAGTATTCGAATCGCTTGACACTTCAAAGGTTCATTTGATTTTGGTAACTTGATTTGCTGGAATCAATGTGTAATTATTTCCAAGGAAACACAAGTGAAGTATGTGTAACCCGGGTCGTTATCCTCAACGAAGGTTTGAATGGAATTCGTGATCTCGATTCGTGCTCGTGTGGATTGAATAGTGAGAATAATGAGATATTTGGTTTTAAGCTAATTTCCCTAAGTTCTATTTAATAAAAGAAAATAAAAAAAAAAGAATTATATTTTTCTGATTATTATTTAATTTACTACGAATTAAAAACTATTTTAAACTAATTAAATTATTAAAAATACTAAAACTGTTTAGAAAAATATGAAAATTTTACTGAAATTACTTTAAGGCACACTAAAGCTAGGAAAAATAAAAAGACGGTCTCAGCTTATAGAATTAAGCTGATTATAAGCTAACAGATTGAAATAAGCTATAAGGGACCAACTATGTTAAATAAAAACTAATGTAGGATTAGAACTGACTAAGACCCTAAGGGCAGTTGGTAGTGTGATGGCTTGGTGAGTCAAGGGACCTGGGTTCGAACCCTACCCTTTGGCTTTTTGCAAACTATTTTTTTTTATGTTTTTCTTTCTACCTGTGAGAACCCGTAAAAATCTCTCGTAATAAATCTCACTGATTAATGATAATCTCAACTTACGGTTTAATAAAACCCATTTTTATGGGAAAATTTAAACTCTTCTATTATCGCTATTGTTATCACGAAATGTTTTCGTGATATATATATATTAAATAGCAACCCTACTCAAAACACAAGTAAACTCACGAGATTTCATTCTCACTAAGTTCGAGGCCTCACTAATCATAATAGTTGACAATGACAAATTTCTACGCAAGGATATAAGCACTTTCCTAATCATCCTTAATTACTACACTTAAGTAATACCATAAACTCTCCACTAATTATTTTTGCCAAAAGCCAAATGGGCTGTGCTTCACACTCAGCCCACATCACACGAACTAGCCCACACGTCAAATTAAATTTGCCCTTTTGTGAATTCATTTAGAACTCGACTAGCCAAGTCACCTCCAAAACGCCTTAGTATTTTTCGATTCTCGAACACGACTAGTATATATTATTTTACCTCTTATTTACTCTCCCAGCCAACAAATAGTACGCCAAATATTAGTTCGAGATATGAACGTTTGATACGTTTAAATGAGCCCAAATGATCGTCCCATTTTATCAAATCAATCGTATACGTTTTTTTTGCAAACTAATCCGATTTAATTCGGGTTTGTTTTAATTTCATTTCAACATTTTATTTGATCAAGTGTGATTTATTAGGAATATTTAGTGTTAAGAAATATCAAGTTCAACATTAAACCCGACTTGTCACAAACCAAAAATACATGTCGACCAAGAAAAGAGCAAATCAACTTCCATTTAATCTCTTCTATGCTACTAAAGTCTTCATGTCAGTAGCTATATTCTAAATATCCAACATTTCATTCACTAACTTCCAATAATAGAACAAGCAATTATTCCTCACTAAACTTCACTCGCTCCAAAACAATTGCACAAATCAAATATACACATAAATCCATCGAATATAGACAAGATAGTAATGAGCTTTCTTCTTTGAATCGTGCCTCCACTCATTCACACGTTTAGTCACTGACATACACAACCGAAAATATCTAGCAAATATACATATGCCAACAACTAGAGACAATATATTATCAAACTTGTTTTCTTAAGTCAAACCTTCACTCTTTCATTCATTTAGATACTGCCATACGCCACAAAAATATCTATCGAATATAAACTCATGCCAAACTACTAGAGACAAAGTTTCCATCCATGCTTTCCTATGATTACAAGAGCAGAGAATCATAATGCCTTGTTAACTCTTCCTTTTTGGACCCAAATAAGATAACGTGTGCATAAATGTTACATATACACTCCATCGACTAAGGACAAAAAGTACTAAACTCTTCTGAGTTAAACGCATGCAAAGAATGATAATCATTCGAACAGTAACAATATGATGGAGCTTGAGGGCAATATAGTCAAAACCTTGTGTAGCTACTCCTATAAATCCCACCCTCTTCCAGTAGCTCGCTACCTATTCAACCCACTCGTTCTAAGCATTCTTCACTGCCAAAAGTCATACCCATTTCATTCTCACTTCTCACTTGTCTAACTCTCAACTAAATAACCTTAAAAGACCCATGCAACTCTTGTCTCTCTGCTGAAAATACAAATCGAGTAGGAGATAGGCGCATAAGACATATGTAGCTCGCCACACTCACTGTCTCACCTTTGTGCATTGTTCGATCATCTTTACTCCCTTCTTGAGTCTTGTTCGACCATCACTGCTTTCTCCTCACCACCTTAAATGGTGTAGTAAGTATCTTATAACTTTCTCGTTTCCATTTCTCGCACACACAAAACACAACATACATGCATTTTACTCATGCACTCGAACGTATAGATATCCTAGTTTAGCTAAACATGCATCATAAAACCTTTATATTCGAACCTATCAGGTATTTTATAAAAGTTAGTATCATCTCCTTTATTCGAGTAGCATTCACAAATGTCACTGAGGAACAAGTTAATACATACTAGCAAATCATGCATGCACTTTCTTTTGTTTATCAACTCGAACGTATTTTCTGTTCGCTTATTATAACATAAGGGCGTGGCATGTAGCCACTGAAGAAGAATTCAACGACCACCCTGATGTGCTGCGTGTGTCGTTGCGGTTTAGCAGTTTTAATGCCTACTCAAGTTTTAAATTTATATTTAGCCGACTTATCAATAACACACACACCTAACGAGCAGTGTACCCGGTCAGTATGAATATAATGGTAAGTAGAGTGTCGATCACTAAGAGTGGAACGTATTATCTCGTTATTCTAATCAGTATTTTAATATCCTAACGCAAGGGGGTTTTCAGCCTGAGAGACTGGCATGGTTTGTTTGCAATTAAATAATAAAATAAACCAATAGGCACGAATCAGCAAGTAGCACACACGTACACAGATAAATACTCGAGACAATAAGAGGGCTTGTCCTTATAATTAAGTAGATTGTCACTTGTTTTATTGATAGCTTTATATGAAGTGTATGTAGTTAACCCTTTCTCGTTGGTCCTATTCTTATCGGCGAGTAAACCCTTAATGATTACTTATGTCTAAAAGTTATTCCTAAGTGATCAATTTAGTAATAACCGTGGGAGCCACATTATTTTCCGCAGTCAAATGCCCGCAAGCCACTAATAAACACAGAGGTTATCAATGCACTAATAAGTAGTAACCAAAGACATCAACATATAAACTTTAATTGATGGGAAAGCAAGTATTAAAGGGAGTGCAATCTTTCGTTGTCACATTACACAAGCCACCAATCCTGATGAATTAAAGTTTGCTAACACAATAAAACAAAACTACTTAATGAATTAACACAATGCAGCACCTTCTTACAGCTCTTGTATCTTTGATTTGGGTGTGTCTTGTGCTGCCTCCTTGACTGAATTCGTCCTAGGGTTCTGCTGCTTCGGTCTTCGAATTTAATATATTGCCCCCCGAAATTCGTCTGGTCTTGGGGTATTTATAGTTTCTGTCTGAGGGAAGATGCGGCGCATCTATTAAGTAGATGCGGCGCATTGACTTAACTTCGCGTGGGGTCCAAGATTATAATATTCAGGAATATTCGTACACCGCCAGAAGATGCGGCGTATCTTGATCTTTGGATGCGGCGCATGTCCTCTTGTATCTTGGATCGTATCTGGTGAAATAATGATAGAGATGCGCCGTATGTAATGAGTGAGATGCGGCGCATCTGGAGCAGAACAAGTTGGTTATTCTTCGTTGACCAGAGTTTCATATGCGGCGCATGGGATAAATCCATGCGGCGCATTCTTCAAAGTCAGGCAGTGGTCTTCATTCTCTTCATTCCAACAACCAATTACAATCTTGATCATTTTACTCCGTTTTTAGTCCATAATTGCTAAGTTTCACCAAATGCTTGTTTTTACCTGAGAATTACAAAAGTAAACGATTAAGTATCAATCCTCATACATAATATAGTAAAACAAGTCAATTTAATAGGATAAATGATAGTAATAAAATGTACTTATTTGAGTTCATCAAATATCCCCCCACTTGAACTTTACTTGTCCCCAAGTAAACCTTAGAATTTCTCTTATGAAAATGTATCCTAAACGATGTTAGGATTTATTTTTATATTTAAGCATGTATTCGTTTAATTCATAATCACACAACTAAACACTTAACGAATTAGAAGTAAAATAAAATATTTCGATAAAAGCAAATCTAATCGTTTAACTGTCCAGTCGTGACGAATATTCTATCATAAGCTTGGCAGGTATACACATCTCCTCCACTAAAGCTAAGGAATAACAAGTCTAAAGCGGTAAAAAGGGTTTTTTAGGCTTATGGGTTAATTATTCTCTTTTCACCATCGATCTCAAATTCCAGAAAAGGCGACAAAATCACAAATACATGATCGAATCCACGAACACGATACTTGCAATTGCTCAAATCCTTAACTCGAATAGGCTAAAGATAGGTCCAAACTTCACCAATAATAATATATCAAAAAGGGCGACAAAATCATAAATACATAGCCGAATCCACGACTACGATACTTAAGATTGCTCAAATCCCTAATCTCAATAAATCAAAGGTTTGGTTGGATAAAGAATAATAAAGGGTATGGATAATATTTGGGATATAAATTGGTGTAAAATGAAAAATAAACAAAACAAATAAATTAAAATCCTAAGTTTGGTTAATCACTATCCCAACCATCCCATGAATAAGACTCATATCATTGAATAACTCACGCTTTAACACTTGAAACACACGCTTTAGGTAGACACGAATTATACTCAACAAGATCTTAATCAAAGAATAAACCTTAATTGGCGTTCCCATAACTGCCAATTCCCATTCAATCCATAAATATAATACAACTAGTGGTGATATCGACCACTTACATAACTTTACATAAGTTGGTTTAAAACAAACATCCAACTCTTCTTTCTTTTTCTTTTTCTTTTCTCATTTTTTTTTTTTTTTTTTTTTTTTTTTTTTAACATATAGATAGATGTGTAAAATTTCACCACATCACCAAAACAATAATTCTGGATAATTTTTCCATTCTTTTCATAACTTCAGAAATAATGATAATAGTGAAAGTAGTAAACACACGAAAAATAAACTCAAAGATATACAATATTTACTTTCACTCCAATTGCATTGTGCAATTTCCCGACCTAACCAAAGATAATGAATTACGCACGCGAACACAGGTAATGTAAGGAAACACACTTTGCCTATAGCAATTAACCAACCACGGATTCTAATCTACAGGGTAGGCTAAGGTGTAAGGGTGTAACGAAACATTTTAAACATAGGTGTAAGAAACGAAAGGAATGGCTCTGAGTGTTTTTCTAGGGGTATCTTACTCTAAAAATGAGAGTAACAAAAGGGTTTATACGGGGATTAACTAACCAGTGTAGTTAGTTAATAACACAAAACATATAAAGGCTATTTGGGTGTAATCCTAGAATTTTACCAATTTAGACAAGTCATTCCAATTATATAAATAATACTCATTATGGTGGTCTCGAATAGTATACAAGCCAAGTTCTAAAGTTTACAAGTCACCGGCACACTCATAGATTTGTGAATTTTGAAAAATCACAATTTTTGAAAATAACGTCATGTGTGCAGCTATGCAACTTAGATCTTAAACAAAAACATGCTAAAAAAAAAATTTTTTTTTTTAAGTTTGATATATTAAGCACATTTTAAGCATAATTTTTGAAAAAGTTTAGGACAAGTAATTGTTAAGTGTTCTAATTCTCCAATCCCCCCACTTAAGTTAAACAACGTCCTCGTTGTTTGTATAAAAGGTTAAAAACTGGAAAATAAAAGAATTAGAACAGGAAAACTCCCCTGAGATTTGCTCGGTATGATCCTCCATTTGTTAAGAGCAAAAATCAACTTCTTGTGGATTAGAACGTTAAAGCTTCATACTTGATGTATCCACAGGAAATCCAGGAAACTATAATACCACCAAAGCTTCAAAACACACCTAAGGTAAGAAAGGTTCAAACTTGCATAATACATTAGTAGTCAGGAAAATTAAAACTTAAAAATTAAAACTGAAAATCATCAGGTCAGTCGATGCGCCGCATCTTATGGAAGAAGATACGCCGTATCGAGCCTGGAATAAATACGGATCAGAATAAAGATGCGCCGCATCCTTAACCAGGGATGCGCCGCATTAAAATAAACTGATAAAAAGTTTTAAAGTCGAAAATAAAAATAAATGCAGAAAAATAAAATAAGATATGACCATTGCAGGAGATGCGTCGCATCTCAGGATTGAGATGCGCCGTATCCTCATGCGGGCCTGGACTGACTCGACACAGAAAACAGAATAATAGAAATTTTCCGGGTTGTCTCCCGGCAAGCACTTGTCTTTATTCCAGAGTCTTCAAGTTAGACTCACGTTCAGCTCAGCAATAGGTCCTTGTCACGGTCCATCCTTCTTCCTTCATCCGAAAGATTTTCCCGTATATCTCTGCGACGTTATCCTCCGTTCGACTTAATCTAATATAACTCTTGGTCTTCACCGCAGTATATTCTTCATCAGGACCCAAAGAATATTTGATGATTTTAAATTTTTCAGAAATAATCATGGGTGGCTCATTGTAAGGAATCCCGAGTAGTTGACACTTTCTTTTGGTGAACTCTTCCTCGTCTTTATCAACAAACTTAAAATAAGGATCCTTAATCAAATAGTCATCTAGTTCTTCAATCAATGACTCATCATTATTATCATCTTGCATCGCCTCCCATTCTCTTTCCAAATCATATTGTAACCGTCGACTAAGCTTCGTGAAATCATCAAACTGTTTATGCACCCATTCCCAGAAAGTAGTATCCGATGTCCCCTTAAGTCCTTTCAAGCGTTCAATCCTGCCCTTTTCTTGTAAAGCCTCCGATTTTTGTGGGCAGTCTTCAACATTATCGTACCACTCATAATCTTCAAAGGTTACATCGTTTCCAACCCGTCTCATCCCAATTATACTTCCCCCATTACAGGTTCCGTCACTTTTATAATTACAGGTCGGCCAAACACTACTCCCGTCCTTGAAAACGAAGGGTGTACAGGTATGATTAATGTGCTCAACATCCCATGGTTTATCCCAAACCCATGGTACTTGGTCATTCCATTCGTAGCACCAGGTGTTTTTGAAATCATCATAAGTCTTAAATCCTGGTAGATCTCCAGTTAGCACATCATCGTCGACTCGAAGAAGGTAGTTAAATTCCTTGAACTGCTTGCACAAGGGTGTCTCATAATCGAACACATCAATGTCAATTCTGAAAAGTTCTTCAATGCCCTCATTGATTGTTGAATCATGAAGTGATGACCCATAATCGCTTTCTACTTCTTCGTCTTCTCCTCTCATCCAATATACCCATAATGCATCCTTAGTAGCTCGATCCATGCTCTTATGGTTATTAAACTTACTAGCTAACCATTCTGAAAAATCAACATCGTTAGGATCGTGGTTAACGTCAAAGCAAGCCTTCCCAATCATATTCTTTTTTATCTCCATGAACTCGTTAAATTGCTTCTTAAAACTCCGAGTCAACCATGAAGTCATAATCTGCTTGACTTCATTTGCAGGGGCAAATTCTGGACTACCATATTTGAGTTCTAGCCAATCATTAAGGGAGAGGTCTATCAATCTTACCAATCTGCCATGAAATAGTAACTCCGCCAAAGCATAATTCATGTCATTATCCTGATAGTTCTCATTTAATCCCCAGTACTGTTCGGAATAAGGCATGTAAGAGATTTGGGCATTGCCTCCACCACAGCTGTTGTTGCTTGAGTCCATGTATGCAAGATAGAATTTCCCATCATCTTCTTCGATAGTAGTCCAGTTCAATCCTTCGGCTTCAATGATAGGCCATAAGAGCGACAATTCTTCTCCAGTGTACCTCACAAATACATCATAAGAGAATACCTCTTTGTCAATGTTGCATAAACGCATGAATTCCTTAAAAGCAGCTTCAAGAGGAGTCTCCCAAGAGAATAAATCTGCATCGATCATGAGCACGTTGAATGAATCTGAAAACAAGCATTCCTTAGCAAGATATCCGTTAACTGACATGTCTTCCATAGCAAAATCTGTCATCCAAGGTAAAATCATCAGTAGGATTTGTTCGCTAGAAGAGAAATTAATGAATATAGAAACGGATATATGAATACAAGTAACTGATATCTAGAGACGATGCGCCGTATCCAAAAAGTTGGATACGCCGTATCTTATTATCGTTAAAATTAAATCAGACTTTATTCAGAAAATAGATACGCCGCTTAGAATTTATGAATGCGCCGTATCGAATTAATTAATCAAAAATCGATATTTATTTAAAATTAAATGCGTCGTATTAACGAAAGTTAATGCGCCGTATTTTCGTTACGTTTAAAAATACGAGATTTTTGATTCAGTAAGATGCGCCGTATCGACAGAGATCGATACGTCGTATCTGTTTAATAATTCGCAAACTGTTTTTAATTAAAATAATAGATACGCCGTATCTGCTAAAGCAGATGCGTCGTATGGCGTTAACGTTTAGAAAATTTTTTTTTATCAAAAACAGATACGCCGTATCTTCAAAAGAAGATGCGTCGTATTACTTTATCGCTTAGAAAAAATTTTCTTATTAAAAACAGATACGCCGTATCTTGGGGAAAAGATGCGTCGTATCGAATTAATTAAACGCGTTGTATTAAAAAAAAATTAAACGCAATACGCCGTATCTGAGAGATCAGATGCGCCATATCGTTTGATTTAGCACAGTACAACGATAGCAGAACAGAAAAAAAAATACGAAAAATAAAAACAAATAAAAACACACAAACAAAATAAAACACACAAAAAATAAAAGAAAACAATTAACACACAATACAACAAATATGCAAAATAGTACAATGATGCAATTAATCTAATAAAAAGAAAAACCTAATTAAAATACTAATCAAATTAACAGATAATAACAATTCACTCCCCTGCAGCGGCGCCAAAAACTTGATGTGCTGCGTGTGTCGTTGCGGTTTAGCAGTTTTAATGCCTACTCAAGTTTTAAATTTATATTTAGCCGACTTATCAATAACACACACACCTAACGAGCAGTGTACCCGGTCAGTATGAATATAATGGTAAGTAGAGTGTCGATCACTAAGAGTGGAACGCATTATCTCGTTATTCTAATCAGTATTTTAATATCCTAACGCAAGGGGGTTTTCAGCCTGAGAGACTGGCACGGTTTGTTTGCAATTAAATAATAAAATAAACCAATAGGCACGAATCAGCAAGTAGCACACACGTACACAGATAAATACTCGAGACAATAAGAGGGCTGTCCTTATAATTAAGTAGATTGTCACTTGTTTTATTGATAGCTTTATATGAAGTGTATGTAGTTAACCCTTTCTCGTTGGTCCTATTCTTATCGGCGAGTAAACCCTTAATGATTACTTATGTCTAAAAGTTATTCCTAAGTGATCAATTTAGTAATAACCGTGGGAGCCACATTATTTTCCGCAGTCAAATGCCCGCAAGCCACTAATAAACACAGAGGTTATCAATGCACTAATAAGTAGTAACCAAAGACATCAACATATAAACTTTAATTGATGGGAAAGCAAGTATTAAAGGGAGTGCAATCTTTCGTTGTCACATTACACAAGCCACCAATCCTGATGAATTAAAGTTTGCTAACACAATAAAACAAAACTACTTAATGAATTAAACACATGCAGCACCTTCTTACAGCTCTTGTATCTTTGATTTGGGTGTGTCTTGTGCTGCCTCCTTGACTGAATTCGTCCTAGGGTTCTGCTGCTTCGGTCTTCGAATTTAATATATTGCCCCCCGAAATTCGTCTGGTCTTGGGGTATTTATAGTTTCTGTCTGAGGGAAGATGCGGCGCATCTATTAAGTAGATGCGGCGCATTGACTTAACTTCGCGTGGGGTCCAAGATTATAATATTCAGGAATATTCGTACACCGCCAGAAGATGCGGCGTATCTTGATCTTTGGATGCGGCGCATGTCCTCTTGTATCTTGGATCGTATCTGGTGAAATAATGATAGAGATGCGCCGTATGTAATGAGTGAGATGCGGCGCATCTGGAGCAGAACAAGTTGGTTATTCTTCGTTGACCAGAGTTTCATATGCGGCGCATGGGATAAATCCATGCGGCGCATTCTTCAAAGTCAGGCAGTGGTCTTCATTCTCTTCATTCCAACAACCAATTACAATCTTGATCATTTTACTCCGTTTTTAGTCCATAATTGCTAAGTTTCACCAAATGCTTGTTTTTACCTGAGAATTACAAAAGTAAACGATTAAGTATCAATCCTCATACATAATATAGTAAAACAAGTCAATTTAATAGGATAAATGATAGTAATAAAATGTACTTATTTGAGTTCATCACACCCACATTTCACTTATACGAATTAATAGCTCACAACCATGCATGCACCATTCCTTAATTGATTCGAACGAAATATTTTCTTTTAAATATTGTTGGTACGTGCAAACCAATGTTAAACCTGTACTGTGAACGGTTTGGACTCACAATCCTCATCCTTATCACGATTAACATTTAGTTACATGCCTCACTCAAACGTATATAATCCTTTACATCACGCTTTATAACTAAAGTTTAAAACATTTAGAAATTTCCTAAGAGTTTTGTTATAATAAACCAACCCAACTAAGCCTTACAAAAAGTCGCACACTTTTTCCTTTATCATTTAGACATTTTTGGGATTAAAAACGTAACGCATTTTAACTATAAGGACTAAAACTGCCAATTGTGAAACCTGTGTACTGAAACTGTGAAAACAGTTTATAAAGGACCTAAAATGACTTTTAAATAAATTCCAAGCTTTATATTGACATTTGAACTATTTTTGGAATATTATTAAACTTATATCTAACGAAGGACTAACGACGTAACGCAAATACGGTTAGAGTAAAAAGTATAAAATCGGGAAAGTACAAGGACCAACTATTTTTCACTAAACATTCTTATTTCATTTTTCGTCATTCCACCACTTCACATGCATTCATTTCATTCGAGTACATATATTTAACTTTCGTTATCTATTTAACGATTTCATATGCATATCATTTCATCATAATTTGAGGAGATAATACCTCGAGTCAAGTGACATAAGAATCAAGATAATATCATTGTATGATATTATATTTTCTTAACTTGAGGCATTTTAGGCATATCACACTCACATCATCAAATCGTTGTACGATTTCTCACGATCACACTCATCGTTAGTTATAAGTCGAATACTTAGATATTCCTCATATTCAGGTCTCGTATTGAGGACGTTTCCGTGATCATTTCCATAGATCTTATAATTCTATCTTGTCAGCTACACTCCAGGTGAGTCGTGGCCCCTACTTTTAATAATTGTTTTAATAACTCTTTTGGGGGAGATACATGCTTCAACTGTTTTAAGTATTTTATACTTTGAAAACACTCATGATTCATTCGAAATCATCAACTATGTTTTACATGTTTTGAACCACCCCTTTGAGGGGGATATATGCTCGTTATATTTGCAAACTGCTTGCTTAACTGAAATGCTATATTTGAAAGATAATATCTTCAAACTACTTGTTGTAACAAGATACTGAGACTCATTTATGCATTCATATAACAGCTGAATGTACTGTTAACTTAACTATGATGTTTATACATCCCAACTGGAAATAATTGCCAAACTAAAGTATGTGTATTCTATGAAACCCGAACCCTATATTGCCTAAGTTTAACTATATTGCCATAAAGTCCCTCGATCATGAGCCATTAATCACTGCGGTGAGCGCGAATATAGTGGACAGCTTCGAAACCTGTAAAGGCTGACGACCTATCCCACTAAATATGGACGGAATGCCGGATGGCTAGTCGTATTTAGTCGCGATACACTATATTCGACACAAATAGGATGAGGCAATCACCTATTCTTTAGGGCAAAACCATCAGTAACCCTGATGTGACTTTCTCCGTTTTACGGTACTTTTGTTAACGTTTTGCGCGTCATGAGGCTTAGAGCAATATAACCTTTTGAATATATATGGCTTTTTATATATATTCGGATACAGCTGTATTTAGTAACGACCACTCTACACTGATAGACATCAGACTTTAAACTATTGTTTTCACTATGTGATTTAAATATGTATCATGTACTTGGAACTTAACTGCTATCATATGTGACTTAGTTGTATCTTATGATAAAGACAACTCAATGCTTAGCATACCGTACTTTTAAAAGTTGAACTATTATATATAACGTTACCCAGTTTCATTTAAACTTGAAACCTATGAACCTCTGAGTTCATAAATGATTTATTCGTGGATTTTTACTCAATTACAAACTTGCTAGTTACTGCAAGAAGTACTAGTACCTATTTCAACTATCAACTCTTAAATTCAGTGGAAAGAAAGTAATTTTCTATCAAACTCCACGAACTCACCAACCATTGTGTTGACGTTTTAAGCATGTTTATCTCAGGTAATCAACGGAGCAGGACAAGACACGGAGTGGGCATTAAATACTCTGATAACTTAAATGGTGTGAAAATCAAATATGTCATTCTTTTCAAATTAACATACTTTTGTGGGATTTTAAAACATATATTTCAACCTTTAAGGTCAAAACTATTATTTCGAATGACATATAACTTTTAAAACGCCTTTCCCAAGCCGTTTCTGTTAGGAATATAAATATTCAGATGAAGGCTCGGTCACCCCGAGCATCTAATTAGCATTTCTAAAGCTCGTATGCTTATTTATATTAGCTTAGTATTATTAGTATTAGTATTAGTCGTATCTATAATTGTGGAGTGGGTCGGGGCTTTCCCCACTGTCAGCTCGCTCCACAGTCCGCTAGGGACATATTATGTAATAGTATAAATACTCCCTTCCCACCCATGGGAAGGGTTGGACCTTTCAATCTAATCTAATACACATAGTTCTTTCTCTCACTAAAGGCTCCCAAAACTCTCCTACTTCTCTCTAGAATTCTTACACATTCGATCCTAAACTAAGCCTCACACAAGTGTTTATTGTATTGTGAATACCCTACAATTGGTATCAAGAGCCATGGTTAGGTCCATGAGAGTTGGTATTCACGAATTTGTGTAGTTTGTGAGGTTTTTATTCTTGCGTCGATTTGTAGTTTTCAAGATTTTTTGGTTCGGTTTGATTAGTAGCATAAATTTCATTTTGTGCTTTGTTTAGTGATTAGAAGTTGTTTTACCTTGTATTTGTGTAGCTCTTTAGGTTTTTATACTTGGTTAGATTTGTGGTTTTTAAGTTTTTTTTGTTCGGTTTGATTAAGTAGCATAAATTTCATTTTTGTACGTTGTTTAGTGATTAGAAGTTATTTTACTTTGTACTTTCTAGTTTAAGAATAGTATTAGAGTGGTATTTAGTGCTTGGATTCACAGATCTAAGAACGGTGTGGTGATTTTGGGGAAATTCGTGGGTATTAGTTGAGTTGTTCTTGGCAGCGGTTTGTCTACTTTGGACGAATTATTGGACTCGGTTTGTGTCAATTCTTGGATACGGTTTGTCCTATTACTCGTTTAGGCAAAAGGACAAAAGGCAGTGAAAGCGACGTGCTTGGGAGTTTGTGTCTACTCGGTTTGTCCCTGCTGCGCGTACTCGGTTTGTCTCAGCTACGTGTACTCAGTTTGTGTAGACTCGGTTTGTCTCTGAGAAATTTACTCGGTTTGTACCTACTCGGTTTGTCCCAGCTGTGTGTACTCGGTTTGTGTAGACTCGGTTTGTCTCTGAAGAATTTACTCGGTTTGTGTAAATTTACTCGGTTTGTGTCTACTCGGTTTGTCCCAGCTGCGTGTACTCGGTTTGTGTAGACTCGGTTTGTCTCCGAAGAATTTACTCGGTTTGTGTCTACTCGGTTTGTCCCAGCTACGTAGACTCGGTTTGTCTCTAAGGATTTTACTCGGTTTGTGTAGACTCGGTTTGTCTCTGTTGAATCTACTCGGTTTGTATCTACTCGGTTTGTCTCTCAGACTTGTATGCGGTTTGTGTCTTGGTGATTTTAGAAATTCCCGCGAAAGATTCAATTTCTCGGTTAAATCACAAGATCTGTAAAATCCCGTAGTTACTATGGCTACCACATCAAGTACATCATCAGATGATATTCAAGCAGCAGGATCTGATACTCGTCCACCTATGCTAGATAGGACGGATTATGAGTCTTGGGCACAACGAATAAGACTTTACTGCTTGGGAAAAGATAATGGAGTTAACATTCTTAAGTCAATTGATGAAGGACCATATCAGATGGGTACCACCAGAGACGTTGTTACAACTGGTGAAGATGGGACTGTAACTTTGGGCATTGATAGACCTAGAAACTATAATGATCTTAATGAAGAAGAAAAGAAGAGGTATGATGCTGATATTAGAGCCTCAAACATAGTCATTCAAGGTCTTCCAAAGGATGTATACAAGCTCATCAATTTTAACACTGAAGCCAAGGCTGTGTAGGACAACGTTAAAATGTTGTTGGCAGGGTCAGAACTCACTAAGGAAGATCGTGAGTCACAGCTGTATGATGAGTTCGAGCATTTCAAAATGAACCCAGGAGAGAATATCACAGATTACTATGTAAGATTTCATAAGTTGGTGAATGATATGAGGATGATCAGAATGACTATGCCCAATATCCAACTTAACTCAAAGTTTGTGAACAACATGACTCCGGAATGGGACAGATTTGTTACTGCCGTCAAACTCAACAAAGGTTTAAGGGAGACTAACTATGAACAGCTGTATGCTTACCTGCAACAACATGAGAAGCATGCTGCCTATGATCGGGTGCTGAGAGAAAAGTTGAATCCTTCAACTACGAATGACCCACTGGCTTTCATGACAAATGTACAACCAACAATCCAATCATCATCCAATCCAAGCTATCACCAACTTCACTCACAAGTACCTGCTATGAGTTCACAACTTGACTCAGGCTACTCTCAGACCGACAAAATGATTGACAACCTCACCAATCAAGTATCTCTACTGGTTCAACAGTTTCAAGCATCACTCCCTCAGACCAACAATCAGTTAAGGAATTCATCTAACCCACGCAATCTAGCAATGGTGGAGGATGGGAAAATTGTGGTTCAGAATGTGCAAGGGAGAGCTGGTAGGAACATGGGTCGAGGTTATGTGCAGAATAGAGCAGGGAATGCTAATCAGGGGCAAGGGAAACAGATCAAGTGTTATAATTGTGGGGGGCTTGGACACATTGCCAGAAACTGCAATCAACCTAAACGTCCTCAGAATTCAGATTACTTCAAAGACAAGATGCTGTTAATGCAAGCTCAAGAGAATGGAGCAGTATTGGATGAGGAAGAGTTATTGTTCTTGGCAGGAGATGGAGGAAATACTTTTGATGAAGATGTGGATGAGAAACCTGTTCAGGATCTAGCACTTAATGATCCTAACATCTTCAAGGCAGATGACTGTGATGCATATGACTCTGATGTAGATGATGAACCTATGGCTCAAACAATCTTCATGGCTAACTTGTCTTCCATGGTCTCATCTCCCCGTCAAGCTGGTCATTCTAATGCATCCGTTATATCTGAGGTACTAAAAATTTATGACACATATAATATTGTCGAGGGACAAAAGAATCCCGAAGAAGTACATCAGGCAAATGTTTCTGACTCAAGTAATGTTGACATGGAAAATAGCAATATTATTTCATATGAACAATATTTGAATCACGACAACTCGCCTGATGTACCAAATGGTGAATCTTTTGTCAATAATGATGTCTGTGTTAGGAAGAATGTATGTGCCTTAGATAATGCGGATAATATAGATAATGCATACGAGTGCCATGAGAACATATTGCCTGTCCCTGATGATAACTTGATCACGAAACTAAACATCTATAAAGAACAAGTGGCTTTGTATGAACAGCGTGCTAAGTTTGAGCTTAATGAACGAGAGCAGAAATTAGAAGGTCAAATGAGTACACTTATTAAAGAGTCTAGAGTAAGAGAAGAAACATTAAAATTAGAGTTGAGTTCTTTGATAAGTCAGCTAGAACAGTCTGTCAAACAGAAACAGGAAGCACAAAAGTGTGTTGATACACTTAAGCAAGAATTCAAACAAAAGGAAACAACTCTGTTAAATGATTTCTCTAGACTCAAGACGTTAAAAAATAAGCTTGAAAATAAGTTGTACACACAAAATCAAACCATACAAACTGCTCAAATGATCCATAAGCACAGAAAGTTGAGTGATAAGCATAGTAAAATCATGATAGGTGAACCTAAGTCAACCATCCTTAGGGACATGAAAGTACTTCAACCAGCCCTATATGATGGTAATGTGATGCTTATGCCTATTCATGACCAACCTGAGCATATCTACACTGATGAAGAGGATGAGATAAGTGATAAAACGAGGGAAAAAATGATTGAGAAAATGAGGGATCCCGAGTGCATAGCCAGACGAATAATAATCAAACCCCATGATTATTATGAGGAAAATCGTTTGACTGTGTTTGCTCCTCAAAAGAAGTTAACACCTGAACAGATATTTTGGAAACAAGATAATGAGAAACTTAAGGTAGATAAACTTAAGGCCAACACCCCCCTCATTAGAAAAGTTGCGTCCATAACGGTGTATCCTCCCAATACACCTAGGAATCTGGTGCCTTTGTCTCTTCCCACTGAAAGCAAAACCTCTATTAGCTTATATGTGCTTTGGCAATTATTTGCTGATTTTGATAAAACATGTAAGAAGAGAATCACACCAACCGGCATTACTGAGGGGGAAAGGTGTTTTGAACATGCAAAAAGGTGTTACTTAACTGAGGTCATGCCATTCTTTAAGCTACTTAAAGAACACTTTGAAGGGTTGCACACTACCCTTAAAGCCGAAATAAAAGAAATGGAAGTAGTGTTTAAAGATATGGAAAATGAGGTGAATGAACATGCAATAGAACTTAAGAGTCGAGAGATTGAAAGAAAAAACATACTCATTACTAATGACAACTTAATTGCTAAATGTATTGCACAAGATGTATTTTACACTGTCACTGATTCTGCATTGTCTGCTTGTCAATTTAATGAGTATGCTATTGCGTTGAATGTCACCCAGAATCGTGTTGTTGAGCTTGAGGGGGAGAATTTAAAATTGCTTGAAAAAATTCAAAAAGATGACCATGATAATATGGTTAAACGTTTTTCAAAATTGGAAGTTGAACTTCTTAATTTGCAATTGAAATATCAACATTTGAATGAAAAACATAAAATATCAAATGACAAGACATCCTTGGATGCTCCTGAATTTGATACTTATTTTGAATTAAGCAAACGAGATGAGACAATTCAAGCTCACACGAACACGATTCGACTGCTGAGGGCCCAAATTGCCCAATTGAAATCCAACAAGTGTGAAGTGTATGGCACCAATAAACCTTCGTCTTCAGATTCTCAGAATTTTCAATATCAAAACACCATAAATAAGTTACATTATGAAAATGAGTGTTATCGAGAAGAAAATTCAAAGGTTAAACAACATTTCAAAGAGTTATATGATTCTATTAAAGTTACAAGAAGGAATCACAATGATCAAATGACCTCTTTGACAAATGAAATTGAGAATCTGAAGGTTCGGGTGAAAGGTAAAATGCCATGCACCACTTGTAATTGTGATGCACCAAAGGCTACTGATAGTAAAAAGTATGACGTTGATGTTGGGCAGATTCCGTTTAAGCTTAGAAATAACAGCCTTGCCCATCAAACATATCTCGATCATCTTAGAGAGGGCCTTGACACACTTCGTGAGGTAGTTGAAGAGGATAGGACTGATAAGCCACTTGATAAGGCAGTTGTCTATGCCTGCAAACTCACGAAAAGGATTCAAGAAAACTTAGAATATGCCATAGGCTCAACTCCTAAGTTTAGCAGACATAGAGATAGATTTGTTGCATCATCTTCTACGGTTGAGAACAAGCATGTAGCCTTTAATCTACCACCAAAAACATCAGAATCCAACACATCATTATCTGGAAGGCATGTGACAGAAAAACGAACTAATGTTTCATTCGATGCTTCTACAGGAGTAAAAAGTGACACCCAGGCTAGCGAGTCAAGGTCTAGAGAAAATGCAAGAAAAGATAGGACTGCGCCAGCTAAGAATGATCACTTGAAGAATGTAGAAGCCCAACCTAGGAACAATAAGTTTGCAATGAGTAGGATGAATCGTATTGATTCTAGTATCAAAAGTACTGTAATTAATTCAAATTCTAATGCTGTCTGTAAAACATGCGACAATTGTTTAATTTCTGCTAATCATGATGATTGTGTTGTGTCATTCTTGATGTCTTCTGCATCACTCCATGTTAAGAATGGTAGAATAACTGAAACATGCAAGAAAGCTTGGAAAGCTACAGGAAAAACATTTGCTAGCGTAGGCTATCAATGGAGACCCACTAGAAGGAAATTCAATTTAGGAAGACAGAACACGTTACCTAAAATGAATAAGCATAAAATTGTGAAAGTTAAGGAATGGAGACCCACTGGAAGGAAATTCAATTTAGGGAAACAGAGACCATTACCTAAAATGAATATGCATAAAATTGTGAAGAATAAGGAATGGAGACCAACTGGTAGAATCCTATCTTTAGAGTCACAATGCCTTCCATCTAGGTCTTGTCCTACCTCTAGTTCTGTCTCCTCAGTAAAGACAGTAGCATCTGTGAAATCTGTGGTTCCTGAATATGTGTGTGCTGACCAAAGGGACCCCAATTGCACTTGGGGATCCACATTTTTCAGTTATCCATTGTTGTCTGGTTTCAAATGCAGGTCGTACAAATCGTCCTGTGGTATTTGGACTCAGGCTGCTCTAAACATATGACTGGAGATCGCTCGCGGCTCAAGAACTTCGTGAAAAAGTTTATCGGGACTGTTAGATTTGGGAACGACCACTTTGGTGCTATTATGGGATATGGAGATTATGTGTTTGGTGACAGTGTAATCTCAAGGGTATATTATGTGGAAGGACTAGGGCACAATCTATTTTCTGTGGGACAATTTTGTGATTCAGATCTGGAAGTGGCTTTCAGAAAGCATACATGTTTCGTCAGAGAATTGGATGGTATAGATCTCCTTAAGGGCAGTCGGGGCACCAATCTATACACCATATCGATTGAAGAAATGTTGAAGTCCTCTCCCATATGCTTGCTTTCTAAAGCCTCTAAAACAAAATCATGGCTGTGGCATCGTCGTTTGAACCACTTGAACTTCGGTACCATAAATAATCTTTCCCGTAAAGATCTTGTTAGAGGAATGCCCAGACTGAAATATGAGAAAGATCATCTCTGCTCTGCATGCCAACTGGGTAAAAGCAAGAAACAAACCCACAAGCCTAAAACCATCAACACCAACTTGGAAGTTCTTCATACCCTCCACATGGATTTGTGTGGACCAATGAGAATACAAACCATAAATGGAAAGAAGTACGTCCTAGTGATAGTAGATGATTATTCTCGGTTCACATGGGTGAAGTTTTTGAGAACCAAGGACGAAACTCCAGAGGTTATCATTAAACTGATAAAACAGCTGCAAGTAAGGCTCGATAAAACTGTCAGAATCATCCGCACTGATAATGGTACAGAGTTTGTTAACCAACAACTCCGTAATTTCTATGAAAGTATTGGCATCACGCATCAGAAAAGTATCCCTCGCACTCCTCAACAGAACGGAGTGGTTGAACGAAGGAACCGTACTTTGGTGGAGGCTGCAAGAACTATGCTTATATTTTCAAAGACACCGATGTTTCTCTGGGCAGAGGCTATTGCAACAGCATGTTACACTCAAAACCGATCCTTAATTCATCCGGTTCATGAGAAGACTCCCTTCGAGTTAATTCATAACAAGAAACCAGATCTTTCCTTTCTGCGTGTGTTTGGTGCACTTTGCTATCCAACTAACGATAGTCAAGACTTGGGAAAGTTAAGAGCTAAAGCAGATATAGGTATTTTTGTTGGATACGCACCAGACAGTAAAGGGTATCGAATCTACAATAAGAGGACCCGTAAAATCATGGAAACCATTCATGTTACGTTCGATGAGCTGAGTGAGCTACCTGTTTCAGGACAAATCAGTTCTGGACCCGATCTTCACCTTTTGTCTCCTGGACCCATTAGTTCAGGACTTGTACAGAATTCCACGCCTGCAGATTCTTATGTGGCACCTACATGTGAGGAGTTGAAGAAATTATTCGATCCTATGTTTGATGAATACTTTGAGCCAACGAATGGAACCATCCCGAGTGAACCAGCTATAATTCCTATGGATGAGGTTCAAGCCCCACAAGGTTCAGAAGGCCCTGCAGCTTCAGTATCAGTCAGTCACAATGCTCCTGCTGCCAGTCAATCGCCTTCGTCATCAAACACTCAAACTTCTCCAGTAATGCAAGAATCTTCAGATAATAATTCTTTGGAAGTTAATCCTTTTGCTCCTGTTGAAGAGGTTCCTTTTGAAAACATATTTGCTCCTGAACATTCATCAGACACATCCTTACCTGAGGAACACAGCACTGCTACGTCTGTTCATAACCATCAACCTCACGACCATCTCAGGAAATGGACCAGTGATCATCCAATCGACAACATCATAGGCAATCCCTCACGTCCAGTATCCACACGTAATCAACTAGCCACTGATGCACTATGGTGCTTCTTCAATTCCGTACTGTCTAAAGTCGAACCAAAAGATGCCAAAGAAGCAATGACTAAAGATTGCTGGTTCCAGGCTATGCAGGATGAAATCCATGAATTTGATCGACTAGAAGTATGGGAATTAGTGCCTCCTCCGGAGCGTGCAATGATCATTGCTTTAAAGTGGATCTTCAAAGTGAAGCTTGACGAGTATGGTGATGTCTTAAAGAACAAGGCACGGCTAGTTGCTAAAGGGTTTAGACAAGAAGAGGGCATTGATTTTGAAGAGTCGTTTGCTCCGGTTGCTAGAATTGAAGCTATAAGAATCTTCCTGGCAAATGCTGCTAGTCGTAATATGATAGTCTACCAGATGGATGTCAAAACGGCATTCTTGAATGGTGACTTAAAGGAAGAAGTTTATGTGAGTCAACCTGAAGGATTCGTGGATGCTGAACACCCTACTCATGTTTACCGCTTGAAGAAGGCTCTTTATGGGTTAAAACAGGCGCCAAGGGCATGGTACGATACATTGTCCAAGTTCCTCCTAGCAAACGGATTCTCCAAGGGTGTTGTTGATCCCACACTATTCACCAGGAAGTCAAGAAACCATCTACTGCTAGTTCAGATATATGTAGATGATATCATCTTTGCTTCAACAGATCCTAGTGAATGTGATAGTTTTTCAAAGGAGATGAATTCCAAATTTCAAATGTCCACGATGGGATAAATGTCATTCTTCTTAGGACTACAAGTATCTCAAAGTCCCGGAGGCATATTCATCAATCAATCCAAATACGCCAACGAGATCTTGAAAAAGTTTGGATTCTATTCAAGTGAACCTGTTGACACTCCCATGGTTGATAGAACGAAGCTGGATGAAGATCCTTCAGGGATTCCAGTAGATATAACACAGTATCGAAGCATGATTGGATCTTTGATGTACATCACGGCTAGCAGACCAGATCTTCTGTTTGCTGTGTGTATGTGTGCTCGGTATCAATCAAGACCAACCAAGAAGCATGTTGAAGCAGTGAAAAGGATATTTTGATATCTTCAAGGCACGGTCCATATGGGTCTCTGGTATCCTAAGGACACGGCAATGGAGTTAACGGCTTACGCGGATGCTGATCATGCGGGATGTCAAGACACTCGTCGAAGTACTTCAGGAGGAGCTCAGTTTTTAGGGGAAAAGTTGGTTAGTTGGTCTTCTAAGAAGCAGATGAGTACTTCCATATCATCTACTGAAGCTGAGTACATTGCTATGTCTGCTTGCTGTGCTCAAATACTTTGGATGCGGTCACAGCTTTCGGACTATGGATTCTCATACAACAAAATTCCCTTATATTGTGACAACAAAAGCGCCATTGCCCTTTGTTGTAACAATGTTCAGCACTCCAGGTCAAAACACATCGACATCAGGCATCACTTCATCAGGGAACAAGTGGAAAAAGGAATTGTGGAACTATACTTCGTGAGGACAGAGTTTCAGTTAGCTGACATCTTCACCAAGGCCCTCCCAAGAGAAAGGTTTCAGTTTATTCTCCCACGCCTTGGCATGAAAAGCATGACTCCTGAAACCCTCAAGTGTCTTCAGGAAGAAAAGGAGGAGTAAAGGATTGTCTTCTTATATCCTTGTACATAGTTGTATATATCTTAAATCAAAAAGAAAATTACAAAAATATAAAATCTATAAAAACCATAAAAATTGAAAAATCAGAAAATACCAAAAATAGTCCTACCTAGGCATGTCTTCTGTTTATCGATAACATTTACGGATCTAGAAATGTCATTCAACAATGGCACGGATTCTTAAATGAAGCTCGAGCAGAAGTTATACTAATCAGTTAAAACATGTCTTAATGGCTTGCAGTTACTTCATACTGCAACCCGCACTGTACAATGGGGAAAGCATGTCGCCAAAAAGACAGTTGTTCCTCCAACCGGGTGATGTTCACCTGGGCATGGATTACTTTATATCCATGTTTCCACGACTTGATGTACGTTTCAGTGCATCACGTCGTATATAAGAAGAGAAGTCTTCTTTTCATCAAGATTCTCTATCTTGTTTGATCCTTCAAGAGAGTCTTGATGTTACACAAGGTGGTAAATTGAACTAAATTTTCACAAATGTCTGTCGCTCAATTAAATGACTACAGCTCTTTTAATGGAAAACGGGTCATTAATTGAGGGGGAGCATATTTGTTCAAATTTCCGACACCTTGCCAAATTTGTGCAAACATCAACAGTGACACTCTCTCGCTGTTTCAAGGGGAGCATAGTATGCTCCAAAATCAGAATACATTTAAACCTGACCACATTTTCTCCCAAATTTTTCTAAATGTATTTAAATCAATTGAGATCACAAATCTCAAATGGTTTGAAATTTTTGATCGGGGGAGAGAATGTGATTTAAATAGGAAATTCTGATAAAATGTGATGATTTGGTAGTTAATGTATGCTCTCCCGTATGTGCTAAACCATTTTGTATATCAAGGCACATATTGAGGGGGAGCAAAATGTTTTGGTCATAAACGCAAGCTCTTCCATATGTGCGAAAATCTTTCTTATATCAATGCACATATTGAGGGGGAGCAAATGGTTTTAACAAAACAAAGGATTTGGCATCTCATGTGACCGTGACTCAGAATTAACCTATGAATTGACGAAACTGGAACTGTCATCAATCGAAAGGATTCGTCTTGGCCGGGTAATAATTTCAAGCTGGTCTAACCAGTGATGTAAGCGTGTCTCGAAAAAGATGAATCTAAGTAGAGTGTACCATTTCGAGAAACTTTCTGTGGACTTGACCAGGCCGGGTAATAATTTCAAGCTAGTCTAACTAGTGATGTAAGCGTGTCTCGAATCGGTCATGTTCACTGAAAGTGGATCAATTCAAAAAGTACGAGCTCTACCTAACATGTGCAAATTTATAAAACAATCAACCAAGCACATGTTGAGGGGGAGCATTTGAAAAATATAAAACTCTCAAGTGTTTGCAAAAATGTGTTTCTGAATCATGAACACTTGGAGAGATTTTTCAAAGATTTGGTTTGGCAATCGTGGATGAATACCAAAGACCGACCATTTTAATTAATGTATGGAGTTATAAGGATGGTTAGGTTAGGCCCAAGTTCCCACGATCCCGCCAGAGCCGGAGGGATCTACCCAGGGACAATCCACTAGTTAGTGTAGAAGTCCTTAGGTATGATTAAAAAGGAGAAAAGTGAATGAGGGAAAAGTGCCGACTGAGATGGAGCTAGTACTGGAACAAACCCAACAAGGTTCTAGTAAGGAAGTCTCGGTAAGCACTGAAGGGGTTGAAGAATGAAAAAGAATTGTAAAGAGAAAGGGTGAAAAGAAATAGCCCTCCTTACAACTTAGGCAGAAACCGGGTCAATACATATGCTGTCAGAATCACATAGTTGATTGCTGGCATTGAAGACAAAGTATCATGGACCCAGTGATACGCTGCACAACCCTCCCTAGCCACTCAAGGTCCCTCAAAGGATTCTTGTTTCAATTGTCACGGAGTTCAATACATTCCTATCGTCTCTCTCACTCCGAGTTAGATGATATTGAAAAGGTGGCAGTCCTCTCCAGCCTCCGATCACCAAATCAAAACGCACAATAGAGTCTAGAGCCACGAGATGCATAATAAGATCTCATAGGGACACAAATTATTTCTACACTGGGTGTTCAACATTAAGGACACCAGTTGTAATCTTAAGAGTCCTACGCAGATCTTAGCAATCTGCCAGAACATTTATGAGGGAATTTACTAATGTAATTCTCAATGATTGAATGGAAATTCCTGCCAGGGTCAACATCAAGCAGCCCTGAAAGCAGGTCACTTCGGTAATTCCTCGTGCATTACGCTTAGTGGTCGCGGCGGTTTCAAACGGTCTACAGTCATGGAGTGATCTCCAGCGACTCACCTAATCGTTGATTTACTACGGTAAAATCTTAAAAAGCCCTCTGTGGGTTTTCGATTAGGAACGGTCTTGGTAAGGATTAGAGAGAGTTTCCACAATATGCTGTTGACTATCTCGAAGTCCAAACTTGTAAGTACCGGTCGAATTATTGCTAACTGTCGTATGCAGGAACTTCTGGCGATTGTAGCTGTGGAATGCTGTAGCTGGGTGCTGTTGTAGCTGGTTGCAGAAAAGATGCCAATCCAACACCACATGTTCACACCACATCGTTATTCAACAATGTCATGATCAACCAAAAGACCCTCAACACGGCTTCTGCTAACTCTGATGCTAAAGATCATGACACCAATCAGTGTGAGCATGTCGGCTCAAAGAATATCACATCACAAGGAAACATACTGCTGAAAGATGACTTGGAAACAAATGTTGGATGATAAAGTCGAAGAATATTCAAAGATCATCCAAAACGATCAAACAGTCATCAAAGGTTCACTGCTGAATGCACAAAGATACAAGACTTTGAGGAATCAAAGACTACGAGCTATAAAGACAAGTTCAGAAGAAAGAATGCTAGAATTCGAATTATTATTTCCGGGGTGACCTCCCTTAGGGGGAGATTGTTAGGAATATAAATATTCAGATGAAGGCTCGGTCACCCCGAGCATCTAATTAGCATTTCTAAAGCTCGTAGGCTTATTTATATTAGCTTAGTATTATTAGTATTAGTATTAGTCGTATCTATAATTGTGGAGTGGGTCGGGGCTTTCCCCACTGTCAGCTCGCTCCACAGTCCGCTAGGGACATATTATGTAATAGTATAAATACTCCCTTCCACCCATGGGAAGGGTTGGACCTTTCAATCTAATCTAATACACATAGTTCTTTCTCTCACTAAAGGCTCCCAAAACTCTCCTACTTCTCTCTAGAATTCTTACACATTCGATCCTAAACTAAGCCTCACACAAGTGTTTATTGTATTGTGAATACCCTACAGTTTCCTAAAATTTTGACTTTGATCCTCAATGTAACACCCAAATATTTTCCGCTGCCATAAAACCGAATTTGGGGGTGTTACACTACCAACTTAATGACCCCATGAAAATAAGTTATTCTTAAAACTGGAAATATTTTTGTAAACTTCTAAAAAGCTCAGAAAAAGGTGATGGAAACAGAACAGTAGGCTCAATAAAGGGAAAACAAGTAAAATGAAAAAAGCAATTGACTGATAAGCATAAAATAAGCTGACTAAAAATTGAAATAAGCTAAGTTATGATAAACTCAATCTAAATTAATAACTAAACTAGGGATAAGCTACAAGGAACAGTACATAAGCACTTAATCAACTCAATAAACCAAGATAGTGGTTGCTGATTGCACAGGGCAATAGCAGACCTACTAGGGTGACTTTAAACCTAATCAAAAGTGCTTAAACAATAAGCACAAATGAGGAAACTAGAGATTTGCAAAGATTAGCTGACCAAATACTAGTAAAATAAAATTCAGAACCTAGAGAGCTGAATATCAGCTTATAAATAAGCTGAAAAAAAGGCTGAGAGGGACTGAGGTAGGTTGTACAGCAGACATCAGCTAACTAGGCCAGCTTTGAGCTTATTTAAGAGCTTTTAAACATATGTATATTCTACTGAAAACTCAAGCCTATAAAGACCTAATGCCCAAGAACATATAAAACAGCAACCAAGAAATTTAGAGCTTATTAAGGGCTTGTGAGGAACCTGGGTAAGTCTATGCAGACTGCTGAATTGATGTCTTGTGCAGCAGTTGAGGGAAAAAGGGACCAAAATCCTTTTAGGCTGAATGAGTGGCTATTAACACTTAACAAGCACCTTTCAAGTACCTGTTAGAACACAAAAGATGCAACAGAAAAGGTCTTTTTGACTTATTTGCCAAATTAAGCTACTGAGGTGGTTGTAAGCCTATAAATTCTAGAAAATCAACTAACTATTACAATACTACTTAAATGAGCTCTAAATTCCTAGATAGCAGCTAAATTGAGTTACATAGGACTAATCAAAGATGGGGGAATGGCACATTAACAGTGGGTGCAAGTTATTACCCGTTTTAACCCATTGACCCAAAAGTCTTTAAAGGACTGTTCTATGTCTTTTAAACTAAGCAGACCAGAACAAGCTAGGATATAGCAACTAGATTATTAAACTAACATTATTAAGCACAAATAAGTTAATGTAAGCTGAAAAGTAGCACTGAGAATAAGCAATAAGCAAATTGACCAATCGTTGACTTTTTTTGACTATTTTTGCTAATTTGAAATTGAAACTGAGTAAAACAACAATTAACTTTAACAAAAGCTAGAACGAGCTGAGGAGAGCTTAAAGAACAGTAGAGTGAGCTTATAAAGTTTAAATAACAATTAACTTAAATCACTGAATTAACATTTAACTTGAACTATGAGTGAAACAATACAAGGCTTATTGAAATTAAACTGAGAGTTGAAATTAAGGTTACATTAGACTGAAATTAAGCTGACAATAAGACTTATCTAAATTTTAACTTGATAACTAAACTAAACTACTCCTACTAACTAAATTAACTACTTGCCAAATTGGCTTACAAAGTGTGTATTTATACTAAAACCAAGCTGGGATGTCCCTTTTCTTCTTCTCTGATTCGTTTTGAGCCATTGGATTGGCTCAATTCAATCTCTATCGTCCAATGCAAATTTGGCGGGAAAAAACTAAGTGGATATCTTAGCTGGAATGGTTCACGTGAAGATGGTACACACGTGAGGGAGTAGCTGGAGGGGGTGGAGTGTTTCAGAGGAGAAAGCAGAATAGGGTATGGGTGAGGGTGGTTTTGTCAGGGAGAAATGGTGGGTGTGGTGGTTTTGGTTTGGCGGTAAAGGAAGAAGGGTTTGTTTTTGTGTTGGGTTTTATTTGTTTTTGGGATAAGGGTAAGGAATTAATGGATTTATTTTTAAGGGTTAGGATTAGAATTGGAATTAGTTGTAACTTTAGGGACTAAAACTGCCAATTCTAAAAATCCAAGGTCCAAACTTGTCACTTTGCAAAAATACTTCCAAGGACCAATCTCGACAAGTTGAGCATAATTATGATCCGCTTTGGTAAATTTCTTCCCCGGCCTCGGCTTTATGAGCTTTTCCAATCTTGTGCTCGGTTTTGTCCGCTTTTGCCCTGTTTTCAATCCTTTTGTACCTAAAACACATAAAAACACAAACCACAAATATTTGCAAAAATATTTGATCTATTTGGGTGTTTTTCATCATTTTTGTGTCTTATATGGGCATAAAATGATGAGTAAATAGGCACTCATCATCCCCCCACACTATCAATTGCTAGTCCCTAGCAATCCGATCATATAAAGTAATGAAAGGATCAAAAGAATACCAAGCATACCCCGTTTTGACTTTTTATTTGATGCAAGAAATTTAAACCAAAAACAAAAATAGACAAAATGCTTGATTTTACAAAAATGGTATCATAGAACGGGATTCACACAAAACGGGTGTCTCCAGGGAATTGTAATCGTCATCCTCTTTTTTATACTCCCAACTAAGCTTAAACTCAATGTGCAAATGTTTTTGTAAAATGCTAACACTACTTATACTAATAATCTATGTAAGCCGAAACTTAACTTTTCACTCCCACAATTTATTCAAGTTAGGTGACTGTGCTCATTTTCAAAATTTTGACCGCAAAAATCGACATTTATTATGGTTGTTATTTGTTTAAGTCAAATACTAATTTACCGGGAACCTCGAAAATCTAAGGATCGAAAAGGGCCTTTTCCATGTAGCGGCTTTCTTCTCGGCACATCCCAAACCAGTTGGTTTTAGGTGACCAGGCTTTTGACACCTCACAGAGAATAGTACCGGAGCTTTCGGGGTCTTTGAAATCAACAATCTACCAAATTACCGTTTAACCTTTATGACAAAATTGACGAATCCTAGTTCAACTTCCGATTTAAATTTAAGAAAAAGCAAGTTCCTTACATTTATTCATAAACAACATATACATCTTTATTTTTGCAACATCAAAACTTATTGCATTTTGCAATATCATTCCATTTTCTTTTCTTTTCATTTTCTCATTTTTTTTACTTGTGCAACATAAACTAACGGAGTTTCACGGGAACCAAGACCTTACACCTTCCGGAATAAAGGATCCTAGGGCCATTACAACAGAGAGTTCCAAGACTCTAAACATTCCTGAAATGAGGATCCAAGGGTGTTAGACCAAGACCTCACACATTCCTGAATTAGAGGTCCAAGGGCCGGTGTAAGAGGGTAGCCAAGACCTAAACGCCTTCCGGAAATAAGGATCTAAGGGCCGATCTTGAACCGTAGCTTTTTTAGCACATACATTTATTACTTAACTTTTGCAACTATGACATATGCTTGTTCCGAAGTTTAAATAAATCTTTGAACTAGTATTTTTCAAAATCGTATGAAAAAAATGATTTTGTGTGTTCAAATGTTTGAAAATAAGCACTTATTAAGTCAGATTAGGAGCTTCTGGGAGGAAAAGCCATAGATTACTTGTATAAGCTCTAAAGAGAACCAACTACTCTACGCTTAGCATTTTCATTTGCACATATCGTAAAACCTTAGTCTAACCGTTAAGGAAGCAGCCAGATCAATACTCTGGCAGAGTCGGGATTCCCTTTGTTCTAACCTAATCAAGACTAAACATTTCTTCTTTTTATTGCAATTTCTTATCTAAAAACGAAAATTTTTTAAAATTTGGCCAAAACAGGGGTACTAGGGCACTAGAAGGTACAATGTGACAAAATTCACGAGAATTCCCCCCCCCCCCCCACACTTAGAATTGAATATTGCCCTCAATATTCAAAGTACCGGCTATTATGTCCGGCACTTAGAACGTAAAAAAGGTAATACTAATAGCCAAGTGTGTGAAAGAAATCTCTATTTTCACAAATAGGATTAAAAAGATATCCCTAGATAATCGTTAGCAAAAGGATAGGATATTGGGCGGCTGGATTGAAAACAGGCGTGTCAATCATCACAATCCAAGGGAAACCTGCAAACAAGAGCAAACAACACACAAAACAAAGCACAGTAGAGGAATCCCCCCACACTTAGTGTCAGAAAATAGAAAGAAGTCAGAAACATGGGTTGTCACCCATGTGGTGCTAATGTTTTTGTTAACCGAGTCACTAGCTTGACTTGACCCCGAATTTAATGGTCCATGGGGAAGCAAGTGGAAGAGAAAATCTCCATCGGACTTTCATTCAAAATGTTTGGATAAACATTGAAGTACATGAAAGTTCCACTCCGATGAGATGCCCACGGCTCTCAGTAATAAAAACTATAAGCGGAGATGCCGGGGTAAAAAACTTTGTCCTCATTTCCAAAGGAGAGAAGGAGAGGACAAGTCACCGTATAGGTGAAGAAGGGGAGAAAGATCTTTATCACAATGAGAATCCATTCTTCATCATTAAAGCTCTTGGATTCATTAACAAAAACCACAGGAGGGAGGGTCGGAGTGATTTCATCGATAAGCAAACTCTTAAGATAGAGTGCATCTCCCCCTGGGTCATGATCTTCCTTAAAAGCAAAGTAATCATACTCCGGTGGAGTTATGATATGATTCTTATGAAGTACGTCTTTGAGCTTGGGCTCTGGAAGGATATACGGAGGTGGGACATGTGTTGTACTTTGTGTGCTAGAAATTTACACCTCGTCCATTAATGTCTCCATATCTGACTCATCACTTCCAAAAATTTGATTATCTAAAATTAGAGTAAATTCATAATCAAAATCAAACAAAGGATTTGTGATAGTCATATCGAATGTGTGGGAAGTAGAATCAGGAAGATCGCAAGGTTCCTCAGATACCATTGGGATTGGAACAAGGTCATCAATTTCCTTAAGAGGATTGATTTCGACTTCCTTGTCCCCCATTAAAAAGGTATCTGAAGGATCTTCAATAAGAGGATTGATCTCTGAGTTCTCTTCTTCTTCCTCATCACTCTCTTCTGAATAATATAAGTCAAGGGGAGGATTTTGTTTTTTAAGAATCATCTCCTTAAGACCATTTATTTCAGTTTGAAAGTTCATGTTGAGTTGTTCTTGAGCAATAATCATTTTAGTAATCAATTCAGCTCTAGTTAACTCGTTTTGAAGAAGGTGCTGAGGGGTTGTGTATTGTGAAGGTTGGTCAAATCCGGATGGTGTCTGATTGTTATAAGGGTCGTGCTCATAGACAAGCATGTCTCCCGTTCGACAATCAAATTCCGGATGAGGAAAACTTCCACAATATTCAGAAGAATATGTTTCCATCTCATGGTGTGGAGGTTGGTTAAAGAAATTGGTTGTTTCATTGTAGGGATTTTGGTCATAGACAAACCCGTTTCCCGAATTTACAAAGCTACAACCGGGGCAATTTCCACCATTTGGAGGTCCCCCACACCATTCACAACCATAGTGGTAAGATGAAGATATAAAAGAATTAAACGGGTAAAAGGATTGAGAAGATTATTTTTGGATTTTTATAATTTAAAAACATTTTGAAAAACACAAAGGGATAAAGGAAAATAAATTTTGAAATGAAAATCTTTTTGGGTTTTTATAAGAAAATATTTACGAGAAAAAACGATAACTTCTTGGGAGAAGGGTCTTCAAAACACGTATCGACAAACGAGAATCGAAAATTCACTTCAAGCCTTCCCCGGCAGCGGCGCCAAAAATTGATTCGCTGGAATCAATGTGTAATTATTTCCAAGGAAACACAAGTGAAGTATGTGTAACCCGGGTCGTTATCCCCAACGAAGGTTTGAATGGAATTCGTGATCTCGATTCATGCTCGTGTGGATTGAATAGTGAGAATAATGAGATATTTGGTTTTAAGCTAATTTCCCTAAGTTCTATTTAATAAAAGAAAATAAAAAAAAAAGAATTATATTTTTCTGATTATTATTTAATTTACTACAAATTAAAAACTATTTTAAACTAATTAAATTATTAAAAATACTAAAACTGTTTAGAAAAATATGAAAATTTTACTGAAATTACTTTAAGGCACACTAAAGCTAGGAAAAATAAAAAGACAGTCTCAGCTTATAGGATTAAGCTGATTATAAGCTAACAGATTGAAATAAGCTATAAGGGACCAACTGTGTTAAATAAAAACTAATGTAGGATTAGAACTGACTAAGACCCTAGGGCAGTTGGTAGTGTGATCGCTTGGTGAGTCAAGGGACCTGGGTTCGAACCCTACCCTTTGGCTTTTTGCAAACTATTTTTTTTATGTTTTTCTTTCTACCAACTTAATGACCCCATGAAAATAAGCTATTCTTAAAACTGGAAATATTTTTTTTAAACTTCTAAAAAGCTCAGAAAAAGGTGATGGAAACAGAACAGTAGGCTCAATAAAGGGAAAACAAGTAAAATGAAATATGCAATTGACTGATAAGCATAAAATAAGCTGACTAAAAATTGAAATAAGCTAAGTTATGATAAACTCAATCTAAATTAATAACTAAACAAGGGATAAGCTACAAGGAACAGTACATAAGCACTTAATCAACTCAATAAACCAAGATAGTGGTTGCTGATTGCACAGGGCAATAGCAGACCTACTAGGGTGACTTTAAACCTAATCAAAAGTGCTTAAACAATAAGCACAAATGAGGAAACTAGAGATTTGCAAAGATTAGCTGACCAAATACTAGTAAAATAAAATTCAGAACCTAGAGAGCTGAATATCAGCTTATAAATAAGCTGAAAAAAAGGCTCAGAGGGACTGAGGTAGGTTGCACAGTAGACATCAGCTAACTAGGCCAGCTTTGAGCTTATTTAAGAGCTTTTAAACATATGTATATTCTACTGAAAACTCAAGCCTATAAAGACCTAATGCCCAAGAACATATAAGATAGCAACCAAGAAATTTAGAGCTTATTAAGGGCTTGTGAGGAACCTGGGTAAGTCCATGCAGACTGCTTAATTGATGTCTTGTGCAGCAGTTGAGGGAAAAGGGACCAAAATCCTTTTAGGCTGAATGAGTGGCTATTAACACTTAACAAGCACCTTTCAAGTACATGTTAGAACACAAAAGATGCAACAGAAAAGGTCTTTTTGACTTATTTGCCAAAATAAGCTACTGAGGTAGTTGTAAGCCTATAAATTCTAGAAAATCCACTAACTATTACAATAATACTTAAATGAGCTCTAAATTCCTAGATAGCAGCTAAATTGAGTTACATAGGACTAATCAAAGATGGGGGAATGACACATGAATAGTGGGTGCAAGTTATTACCCGTTTTAACCCATTGACCCAAACAGTCTTTAAAGGACTGTTCTATGTCTTTTAAACTAAGCAGACCAGAACAAGCTAGGATATAGCAACTAGATTATTAAACTAACATTATTAAGCACAAATAAGTTAAAATAAGCTGAAAAGTAGCACTGAGAATAAGCAATAAGCAAATTGACCAATCGTTGACTTTTTTGACTATTTTTGCTAATTTGAAATTGAAACTGAGTAAAACAACAATTAACTTTAACAAAAGCTAGAACGAGCTGAGGAGAGCTTAAAGAACAGTAGAGTGAGCTTATAAATTTTAAATAACAATTAACTTAAATCACTGAATTAACATTAAACTTGAACTATGAGTGAAACAATACAAGGCTTATTGAAATTAAACTGAGAGTTGAAATTAAGGTTACATTAGACTGAAATTAAGCTGACAATAAGACTTATCTAAATTTTAACTTGATAACTAAACTAAACTACTCCTACTAACTAAATTAACTACTTGCCAAATTCGCTTACAAAGTGTGTATTTATACTAAAACCAAGCAGGGATGTCCCTTTTCTTCTTCTCTGATTCGTTTTGAGCCATTGGATTGGCTCAATTCAATCTCTATCGTCCAATGCAAATTTGGTGGGAAAAAACTAAGTGGATATCTTAGCTGGAATGGTTCACGTGAAGATGGTACACACGTGAGGGAGTAGCTGGAGGGGGGTGGAGTGTTTCAGAGGAGAAAACAAAATAGGGTATGGGTGAGGGTGGTTTTGTCAGGGAGAAATGGTGGGTGTGGTGGTTTTGATTTGGCGGTAAAGGAAGAAGGGTTTGTTTTTGTGTTGGGTTTTATTTGTTTTTGGGATAAGGGTAAGGAATTAGTGGATTTGTTTTTAAGGGTTAGGATTAGAATTGGAATTAGTTGTAACTTAAGGGACTAAAACTGCCAATTCTGAAAATCCAAGGTCCAAACTTGTCACTTTGCAAAAATACTTCCAAGGACCAATCTCGAAAAGTTGAGCATAATTATGATCCACTTTGGTAAATTTCTTCCCCGGCCTCGGCTTTATGAGCTTTTCCAATCTTGTGCTCGGTTTTGTCCGCTTTTGCCCTGTTTTCAATCCTTTTGTACCTAAAACACATAAAAACACAAACCACGAATATTTGCAACAATATTTGATCTATTTGGGTGTTTTTCATCATTTTTGTGTCTTATATGGGCATAAAATGATGAGTAAATAGGCACTCATCATAACTAAATGTGAAAACCTTTCTTAATTAGATCATGGAAATGTTTTGAGAAAAACTATTTTTAAATGATGTTTACGAACGATGTGATACCACTTTTATATGGAATTTTGCTATCTTTTATGAAAACTAATTTTAAAGACTACCTTTATGAAAACCGTTATCAAATATCATTTTTATAAAAATCATTGATAAAGATTTCTTTAAATAAACCATTTGATTATGAACTTTCGATTATGAACCTTTGACGATGAACCTTTGATACTTTGATGACGATTGACATTTGACCATGACTTTGTATATGATCCCATATTGACTCATGACTTCGTTATATGATTGTCATTTTATTCATTCTGACATTTATTTAAATGTCTCTGCTATGTTATGATTATGCTTTGCCATGCTTATTAGAGTTACTATCTTGTTTCTCTGGCCATACTAGATTATGATTTGTTGTATGATATGATAGATCCGTGCCTGAGCTTAACTAGTTGTGGAGGTACCATGACTATGTCTTTGATGGCACCTTAGGCATGACACTCCCGTAGAGGTGTGATAGATCTACGGCGTTTCCCCCTTATGTTATGATTTTGTGTGCACTATTGGCCAACTTTATATGTGTGATCAGTCTAGTACTGACATACATACTTATGTTAGGGAGCGTATGGATGCATCCTATGTTTTATGTTTATATGATTATGGTGACCAAGTGGTGTGTGCCTTACACTCCTTCTCACAATTTTTAGTACTTAGAGGACTCCCCACTTCGTGCACTTTTAAGATATGATATGATTTGACGGATTATGATATGGAGTTCTTATGGCACATCCTTATATGACTTTTCCTTATTTCATTTTCTCTTGATTCATTACTTATTCAGTTCTCATGCATTCTGATTCTTTGTTCTCTTTAAAATTCGTATGACTTTCATGATTATGCTTTTCGTTTTGTATCCTTATTCTTTCGTTGTTTATGCTTATTTACCATTATGTTATGTTATATATATCTGTTCACTGGGCTTTTTAAGCTTAGCCGCATTTCTTTTCCTGCGGCAGGTTTTAGTTGGAAGCTGGGTATGAGTGGAGAGTATCTTGGACTTAGAAGACTATACCTTGATAGCTATTCCGGATTAGAGATGACTAGAAGAGATTATATTTAGACTTAGTACTTATTGTAATTCTCATTGTAACCTTGTATCTTCAGATTTTCCCTTGTAACCATTGAAATTCATTTTGTATTATTTAGTCATATGCTTGTGTTTGCTTTGATATGTCACCATAACGTAATACTTCTACCCTTATCGGGTTGGGGTGTTACAATTATGGTATCAGAGAGACAGGCTGCGACTTGTAATACATTTACCCTTGACCTGTGAAGTTTGGACCATTAAGTTTCCACTGTAGGCGCTCATAAGACAACCTTTGAAAATTTGCTTTAGGATTTCCCCATAGGAACTTAAGTTATTACCGGTGAGGAATGGGTAGACTAGGACATCTATGTAAGTAGCATTGCTTCCGCATCACTCTGATTCGTGCCTTTGCCTTTAGCTAAGCCTTATAAGAACATTTGTTTCAAAAGCTAGAAAGTTTTGCAACTTAAGCTTAGTAACCAAGTAAGTTTGGAATTCCTCAAAAACTACATGGATACCTTGCACTATTTAAGTTTCACTTCCTGATTTTGATCTCCACTTCCGATCTGTTTGATAAACAGTTTGATACCTTTCCGACCATCCCGAAGGTCATTTAACCCTAATGTGTTTGACACATTATATGAATTCATTTCCCGTGCTGAATATAAATGTATCATCTGATACTACTCAGTCCTACAAAATCCATTACTACTCCTATGAGAACTCTGGTGATTATTAACTATGGATATAGGAAGTTTTACTTCCCGCCCTTTGAATGATGAATCTTTCCTGCCAACCAGTTTCCTTTGGAAGGATATGATGTAAATACTATCTCAGTACGGAATTGTTAACTGAGCATGATGATGCTGATAACTAATATTCCATACATCTCACTTTTGACGGTTATACGATGCTCGTATTACCAATGATATACACCCTACCTGCCACTTAGGCTAAAAGCTAAACAAAATTCCAACACTGTGAACTGTTCGTCTATCTATCTCCACACTTTGATGAACCATGCACTTGACTCTGATATATGAACTACCCGTCTGGTTTAACGACCGTATTCGTTCTACGGATCTGTTTACTCTTGATATAATTGACCTTGAGGTCTTTTGGTTACGGATTGGATGGCTCTTCGTAAAGCTACCATAGACTACCGTATCTGAAATATGACTTTTAACAATCTGCTTCACTCTACTTTTGTTATGATGACTCTCAACCGCTTAAATCTGTTAAGATTAATGTTGCTATGAAAGCACATATTCCGATCTCATTAGATTGCCAAGTCCTCCTGACACCTATTAGTATCCACCCTTAGAAAGCTCTGGCATTGGAAGTATTTTGTTGTACGAAAAATTTTCGATGTTCTCTGATGAACCTCTTGGGATCCCCTCCTGCTTGGGAAGTAGAGTTGGCATCGAACTGATCTCAGCTGACGAAACCATGATGCCATAGAAGTTGAGAGATTAAAGTAACTGATGAAATATGATTTTCTTCACCCTAGTGTTTATCCTGGGATTTTCCTGTTGGCTCATGAAGAAGAAAGAGAGAAGTATGCGGCGGCGTATCGACTATCGTGAACTTAACCATATCACTATCCGTAATCATTATCCATTCCCACGTATCAATGATCGATTTGGCCTATCTTTGAAAACTCCGTATCAGATGGTCTCATTTAGGTTTGAAGGACAGAAGAAACAGCCACAAAAACTTCTAAGAAGGGAGTTGACTAACTGAGAGTAACCCCGCGAAGCATTTATTCGTGAAGAGGAAGATTGGTGATGTGAAGTAGATATAAAGACGATCCCTGAAGCGGCCTTCGTACTCGTTGTGATCATTATGAGTTTTAAAGGATGCCAATTGTATTGGCTAATAGAATCATGTTTTTCGCGAGTCTTTGGACAATTGTCATAATACGACAGTGTGTTTGTGCTCAGAGATGAAAGAGGAATATATAGATCATTTTCGTATTGAGTAGAATGACCCCTGTGTTCTGGAGGAATAGGTTTGATTGGCGTTCGGAGATAGTTGCAGACAGCACTACCAGGTATCTTGCGATGACAGAGTTTTCCACAGAAAGGACCAAGATTGAAGACCGTTGTCAGAGTTAGAAACCTTGTAGAAGGGTAGTAGAAGATGTTCGTGACAGGCGTTACCATGAAAGAATCATATAAGAAGAAATTCACGTTACCACACCACAGTGTCCAGAAGAGGTGCCGAAGGCTTGAGGGACCAGACTCAAGTTTATAATTCCTTTCCACCCTATAATAGTATGGACAGACGTAGACAGACTACTTGGAATTGGAAGAGATTTGAAATCATGTATTTGAATGAATGAATTTTGAAGCGAACATTTGTGTTTGGGAGAGTTGATTTTGTGAAGGATGAAGCCATTGATGACGTAATTCACTTCCTCTCAACCTACTTAAGTTTCCGTTACCTGAAAATAAGGTCCTTTGAATGAGTTAGGTTCTCTGTTAGTAATTCCGTTCTGTGTTCACTCTGCGTTTGTTGAATAACGAGTGTGGTATGAGAATTTTGACGAATCATGGAAGGAACTTTGAGATTTATGTGTATGAATGGGCGAATGTTGAAGCGACCACTTATATTGGCTAAGTTGATTTTGGTGAGTGATGAAGGATTGACACTATTAACGACGTACCTTAATCCCGATAGACATTCTAGGATTTCTGTTACTCTTACGAGTAGTTTCGTTCTCCTCTTAGTTATGTTGTTTGATTTTGATGACCTCTGAGACTATAGAAGGACTAAGTGGATTAAGATAAGTTGTTTTGTTCACAACTTGAGATAAAGTATGACCATCATGGGGGCATATTTATATGATGCTAGTATTATGACGCCTGATCAACATGATAATACTTACATCATATAACGTGCACTTATTGTGATCATAGGATATTTTGAGAAGTGCCTTAGAAGCCTTAGAATTTCTGATAGCTGTTTGAGATTATCTGCGTTAGTGAGACTTTAGGTTCATTCTACCTATACGCGTAATCTGCCTTCACCGTTATACGATTTGATACGTTTGGATTCTCGACACGCGTTTTGCTGACCTCTGCACTTCCAATAAGATCTTAGATTCTGTTGTAGAGCCTTCTGCCGGTTGATGTTCTCAACAATCTATTTTCTGTACGTTCTCATCTTATTTGTCTAATCAAATTCTATGGGCGGCATATCCGTCAAATCCTAGGTATTCCCTGTATCTCTTCCGAGAGAATACGATTATCATCTGTTACGTTTGGTATGTTATTCTTTTGATCTGGATTCGGTATAGTATGTCTTTTCTGAAGAAGCCGAAGCTATGTAAATCAACAAGATAGAGTCATGAGAAACAAGTCTTTCACAAATTCTGTTCACTGTCCATTGTGTTCCGTTTCGTTTACTTCAATTTTTGAGGACGAAAATTTTCTTTTAGAGGGGAAGAATTGTAAAACCCCAAAATTACCACAATATGAAATGACCAACATACCCTCTAATTTTGAAATTTTAAGAACTTATAAAATACGCTATTGATGAACTCAAATAAGTACATTTTATTATCATCATTTATCCTATTTATTTGACTTGTTTTATTATATTATATATGAGAATCGATACATTAATGTTTACTTTAGTAATTCTCAGGTAAAAACAAGCATTATGTGAAACTTGGCGATTTTGGACTAATTATGGAGCAATACAAGCGAGATGTCAAAAGTCTACTGAAATCCAGAAGATGCGCCATATCTCACTCAACAAATACGACGCAATATCAAACTTAGATGAATTCGAAGACCATTGCCTGACTTTGAAGAATGCGCCGCATACAATTCTGTCATGCGCTGCATATGAAACTTTGGTCAAAGAAGAAGATCAAGCTCGTTCTACTCCAGATACGCCGCAATATACTTCTAACATACGGCGTATCACTATCAAGATTTCACCAGTTACAATCCAAGACAGCTAAAGTACATGCGCCGCATACAAAGATCAAGTTACGCCGCATCTGAAGACGGTGTACGAATATTCCAGAATATATTAATCTTGGACCCCACGCGAAGTTAAGTCAATGCGCTGCATCTATCAACTCAATGCGCCACATCGATCCCTCAGACAGAAACTATAAATACCCCAAGGTCAGACGAATTTAAGAGACCTTTTGTATAACCCTAGAGCCAAATTCAGACGACCAAGCAGCACAAGACACACCTCAAACAAAGATACAAGAGCTGTAAGAAGGTCCTGCATGTATTCAATTCATTAAGTAGTTTTGTTTTATTGTTTTAGTACGCTTTAATTCATCAGGATTGATAGGCTTGTGTCATGTGACTACGGAAGATCATGCACTCCCCTTAATATTGCTTTCCCATTAATTAAAATTTATATGTTGATGTCTTTGGTGACTTTTATTAGTGCATTGATAACCTCTGTGTCTAGCTGAGTCTTGCTTGGGTCGCCATGCCCCTTCCTCGCCTATTTATTCTAGCATCTCTAGAAAAGTAGGATAGACATAAGTAATCATTAAGGGTTTACTCGCTGATAAGATTAGAGCCAACGAGAAAGGTTTAATTATATACACTTCATATAAAACTAGCAATAAAACAAGTGACAAGCTATTTAATTATCAGGACAGGTCTTCTTATTGTCTCGAGTATCTATCTGTGTACGTGTGTGCTAATCGCTGATTCGTGCTCATTAGTTTAGTTTTCTATTTAATTATAACCAAACTGTGCCAGTCTCACAGGCTGAACCCCTTGCGTTAGATTAGGTTGTATAACTAACTTAGGATATTAAAATACTGATTAGAATAACCAGATAATACGTTCCACTCTTAGTGATCGACACTCTGCTTACTATTATATTCATACTGACCGGGTACACTGCTCGTTAAGTGTGTGTGTTATTGATAAGTTGGCTAAATATAAATTTAAAACTTGAGTAGGCATTAATACTGCTAAACCGCAATGACACATCACGCGCATCAAGTTTTTGGCGCCGCTGCCGGGGAGTGAATTGTTATTATCTGTTAATTTGATTAAGTATTTTAATTAGGTTTTTCTTTTTAGTTTTTTTTTTTTTTTTTTTTTTTAGATTCTAACCACTAACCCTATTGTATATTAGATAGATTGCATTCATTGTATAATTTGCATATTTACTGTTTTTGTGTGTTTTTGTTTTCTGTAATTTTTGTTTCTTTTTGTTTGTTTTTCTTTTTTCTATTTTTCTGCATTCTGCTGTCGTTGTATTGTGTTGATACAAACGATACGGCGGATCTGTTTTCACAGATACGGCGTATTGCGTTTAATTTTTATAAAATACAACGCGTTTAATAAATTCGAGTACGACGCATCTTTCCCCAAGATACGGCGTATTCTGTTTTTAATAAGAAATTTTTCTAAATGCTAACGCCATACGACGCATCTGTTTTAACAGATACGGCGTATTTTCTATTTAAATTAAAAACAGTTTTTCGAATTATTAAACAGAAGCGACGCATCGATCTTTATCGATACGGCGCATCTACTAAATCAAAAATCTTGTATTTTGAAACGTAACGAAAATACGGCGCATTAGCTTTTGTTAATACGACGCATTTAATTTTAATAAATATAATCGATTTTTGATAATTTAAACTTGATACGGCGCATTCTAATTCATAAGCGGTGTATCTGTTTTCTGAATAAAAGTCTGATTAAATTTTAACGTAATAAGATACAGCGTATCCAACTTTCTGAATACGGCGCATCGTCCGCAGATATCAGCCATTTTTATTCTTTATATTTGATGAACTCAAATAAGTACATTTTATTACTATCATTTATCCTATTAATTTGACTTGTTTTACTATATTATGTATGAGGATTGATACTTAATCGTTTACTTTTGTAATTCTCAGGTAAAAACAAGCATTTGGTGAAACTTAGCGATTTTGGACTGATTATGGAGCAAAACATGCATAAAGTGAAGAGTCTATTGAAATGGACAAGATCAAGTCAAATCTGCTCCAGATGCGCCGCATCTCACTCATGACATGCGCCGCATCGCTATCAAGATCTCACCAAATACGATCCAAGATTCAAGAGGACATGCGCCGCATCCTAGAATGGCGATACGCCGCATCTTCTGGCGGTGTACGAATATTCCTGAATATTATAATCTTGGACCCCACGCGAAGTTAAGTACATGCGCCGCATCTACTCCTTAGATGCGCCGCATCTCACCCTCAGACAGAAACTATAAATACCCCAAGACCAGACGAATTTCGTACGTACCATATAATACCGAAGACCGAAGGACAGAACCCTAGGACAAATTCAGTCAAGGCAGCAGCACAAGACACACCCAAATCAAAGATACAAGAGCTGTAAGAAGGTGCTGCATGTGTTTAATTCATTAAATAGTTTTGTTTTATTGTGTTAGCAAACTTTAATTCATCAGGATTGGTGGCTTGTGTAATGTGACAACGGAAAGATTGCACTCCCTTTAATATTGCTTTCCCATCAATTAAAGTTTATATGTTGATGTCTTTGGTTACTACTTATTAGTGCATTGATAACCTCTGTGTTTATTAGTGGCTTGTGTAATGTGGCAATTGAAAGGTTGCACTCCCACGGTTGTTACTAAATTGATCACTTAGGAATAACTTTTAGACATAAGTAATCATTAAGGGTTTACTCGCCGATAAGAATAGGACCAACGAGAAAGGGTTAACTACATACACTTCATATAAAGCTATCAATAAAACAAGTGACAAACTACTTAATCATAAGGACAGCCCTCTTATTGTCTCGAGTATTTATCTGTGTACGTGTGTGCTACTTGCTGATTCGTGCCTATTGGTTTAGTTTATTATTTAATTGCAACCAAATCGTGCCAGTCTCTCAGGCTGAAACCCCCCTTGCGTTAGAATATTAAAATACTGATTAGAATAACTAGATAATACGTTCCACTCTTAGTGATCGACACTCTACTTACCATTATATTCATACTGACCGGGTACACTGCTCGTTAGGTGTGTGTGTTATTGATAAGTCGGCTAAATATAAATTTAAAACTTGAGTAGGCATTAAAACTGCTAAACCGCAACGATACATCACGCACATCAAGTTTTTGGCGCCGTTGCCGGGGAGTGAATTGTTATTATCTGTTAATTTGATTAGTATTTTAATTAGGTTTTAATTAATTTTTTATCTAACCGCTAATTTTGTTGTGTATTAGATTAATTTGCATTCATTGTACTATTTTGCATATTTTTTGTTTTTGTGTGTTATTTATTTGCTTTTATTTGATTTTTCGTTTGTGTGTTTTTATTTGTTTTTTATTTTTCGTATTTTTGTTTTCTGCTATCGTTGTACTGAGCTAAATCGAACGATACGGCGCATCTGATTTCTCAGATACGGCGTATTGCGTTCAATTTTTTTATAAAATACAACGCGTTTAATTAATTCGATACGACGCATCTTTTCCCCAAGATACGGCGTATCTGTTTTTAATAAGGAAATTTTTTTTTTTCTAAGCGATAAAGTAATACGACGCATCTTCTTTTGAAGATACGGCGTATCTGTTTTTGATAAAAAATTTTCTAAACGTTAAGGCGATACGACGCATCTGATTTATCAGATACGGCGTATCTATTATTTTAATTAAAAACAGTTTTCGAATTATTAAACAGATACGGCGTATCGATTTTTATCGATACGGCGCATCTTCTGAATCAAAAATCTCGTATTTTGAAACGTAACGAAAATACGGCGCATTAACTTTTGTTAATACGACGATTATAATTTGATAAGTATTGTTGATTTTTGATATTTACTTTGATCGGTCCGCTACTCTCGTTTGCAAGTTGTTTATTTTCAGGATAAAAGATGATTCAAGCATCACCATGATGGACTACATTCTGAACAAACCCGAGAGAAGCTAGCTGGAGTGATCAATACGTAACCTCTTCGATTATTCTACCAGCCCAAAGGGAAGTTCTCTACTATATAATCTCAATCCTACTTATCCGTACAATACATCTGATTAAAATTGTAATCTTAATTTTGTACGCTTTAAAACGATATTTGTTCCAAACCTCGGAATAAATCCTTATCCACTAAACAATAAGATTACAATTGTTAATAAAACGTTTATACCTATTGCTCTTATTTTGAATTGAATTACATCATATGGTTTAACCATTTTACCCCAATTTGGTGTATATAGAATCGTGTTGCGGAGGCCAAGGTACGTTCCTTATTTAAATTTCGTTTACTAACTTAGCGATACGGCGGATCTAAAATTCCAAAGCGCCGTATCTCTGATTAAACTAGGACTCATTGACTAGTCAACGAAACTAAATAGATACGGCGCATCCCAATTTACAATACGGCGCATCGTTTTGCCTATAAATACGACGGGAATGCGCCGGATCTAAAATCTTTACCGCATAAAAAACACACAGTTAAGAACACGCACTAAAATTATACTCGAATCCCGATCATTCTTCTTAAATCCACCTTTAATCCGATCTAGAATCTTTCTCCTAATCATCAAAATAAGGTAATCACTCAATTTCGATTTAATCTTGTTTAATATGTAAATTAGGGTTTATGTGATTAAATTGATTTGTGCTTAAATGATATAGAGATGTGATTAGGGTTTGTAATAGATGATCTTCCCACTTACTTAACTCGCGTTAATCGAATTTCTAGGGTAGTTTGATTTGAACGAAAATTTGAGAAAATGAATTCGGTTTTGAATATTTAGCGGGAAGTTGGGTTATTAGAATGAGAGGAGCCTTTAGAACTGATAAAGGGACTATATGATACTGAGATATTTAGTGGTAGTGTACGTCACGGATACGAATTCTTGAAAAGTCTGCCTGATCCCCTTTATTTATACTGATATGCTTTCAGATGCGGCGCATCTAGGTTAATTGATACGGCGTAACGACCTGTTTCCAATTAATAAAAATTTTTAGATACGCCGTATTACTTAATCTAGATACGACGCATCTCCATACGCCGTATCTCAACTCTTGCTCCGCATCTCTTATATTTCATACAGATACGCCGCATTGATTAAATCCAATGCGCCGTATCTACCTATCTTGCAGAATGCTTACTAACTTTGAATATTTATTTCAGATGGAACTACCAGAAGCAGCACAGAGACACCAGTGGGTTACGATTCGAGGATATGGGTCTAACCCCTGGCACCTTGGAGGATTACTTACGGAGGCTTGATTCTATTTACTTTAGGAGGATATTTAGGGTGCAGGTTTTGGATTTTGATGATGTAGGATTGGTTGGGCATGGACATGCTGCTGAGAGTTTACAGCATAGGATGGAGATGGTGGTCACTGGAGATGATGAGGAGGAGGTGTTCAGATCTAGTGCTTGGGAGAGATTGTTTAGGATCGATGAGCCTCTTATCAGGGAGCTTATGCTGGAGTTCTTTAGCACGATTCATTACAGGGAGACGGATTTGGAGATTGATACAGCTGACACTCTGGTGTTCAGGTTAGGAGGGGTGCATAGGCAGATGTCGATGAGGCAGTTTATTTTGGCCATGGGTTTACACACTGCTGAGGAGCTTGCGTCAGATGGGTTTACCCGATACTGGGCCGACAGTTTGAGAGCGGTCCCTGACAGAGGATTATTTAGTGATTATTGGGACAGGATTTCCTTGGGGGGTGATATCACTACTTCCACCCCCTCATACACTTTGATCAGGGAGCCGATGAGGAGGCTGTGCCACAGGCTGATTGCACTTACTATTGCTGGGAGGGGTCAGTCACCTGAGAAGGTGACCACTCTGGACCTCTTCCTCCTTAGGAGCATGGATGAGGGGTTGTCGGTGAACATCCCCCACTTTTTGGCGCACTACCTCCACCGATCAGCTGCAGGGAGAGATCGGAGGAGCCAGATGACTGGCGGGCATTTTGTTTCTCGGCTGGCCCGCCATTTTGGAGTCATTGGAGCGGAGATCCCAGCGGGACTGGAGGTTGTACTGACCCGTCTCCCAGTTATTGACAGGGATTACTTGGTTAGGCTGGGGATATGCCAGCTGGCTATGGGAGAGTATGTTTGGGTAGCATTAGGGCCCGCCAGAGCAGCAGGACCAGAGGCGGAGCAGGGAGGCCCTCAGGGACCTCCGGCTGCTGCTCCAGCCCATCAGGAGGGGCCGCAGGCACCAGTACCCCCACCAGTCCCTGTACGTACCGTGGGTCAAAGACTTGACGCAGTCGAGGGAGAGTTGAGAGCCCTGAGGAGAGACTCAGAGTGGTTGGTTATGAGTGTGAGCAGACTATTGGAGCAGCAGGGGATTACCCACACCCGTTCAGATGGTACTCATGTTACGGGAGTGACACGTGCATACGAGCGCAGAGTCCGCCAGAGGACTGATGGAGCCAGCACTTCCGGGACCCATCCAGACGACCACACTCACCCATGATCTTACTCTCTTGATTTTACAGACATTGTTCCACATATTATTATTGTTTTTTGGATTGTACTAATCACTATTCTCGTGTATATATTTAATGTTTCAGTTTATGTTTCTTGCTATATTTGATGAAGACTGGCATTAAGTTCAGCATGAGAGTACGTGAGGACGTGAGAGATCAAACCGTGGAACGAGTCATTTTACAGCAGACTGTTATCAGTCTGTTTGGTAAACACATGCGCCGCATCTGGGAAACAGATGCGACGCATCCTATCATTTATTTCGTTTTATTTTTGTTTCAGGCCGCCGAGGATACGGCGCATCTTAATCCTGAGATGCGGCGCATCTCCTGCAAATGGTCATATCTTATTTTATTTTATTTTCTGCATTTTTTATTTTCGAATTTAAAACTTTTTATCAGTTTATTTTTAATGCGGCGCATCCCTGGTTAAGGATGCGGCGCATCTTTTATTCTGATCCGTATTTATTCCAGGCTCGATACGGCGTATCTTCTTCCATAAGATACGGCGCATCGACTGACCTGATGATTTTCATTTTTATTTTTTATGTTTTATTTCTATCTAACTACTAATGTATTATGCAAGTTGAACTTTTCTTACCTTAGGTGTGTTTTGAAGCATTGGTGGTATTATAGATTCCTGCATTTCCTGTGGATACATTAACTATGAAGCTTAATCGTTCTAATCCACAAGAAAGATGATTTTTGCTCTTATACAAATGGAGGATCATACCGAGCAAATCTCAGGGGAGTTTTTCTGTTCTAATTCTTTTATTTTCCAGTTTTTAACCTTTAATTCAAACAACGAGGACGTTGTTTAACTTAAGTGGGGGGATTGGAGAATTAGAACACTTAACATTACTTGTCCTAAACTTTTCAAAATATGCTTAAAAAGTGCTTAATATATCAAAATTTAAAATTTTTAGCATGTTTTTGTTTAAGGTCTAAGTTGCATAGCTGCACACATGACGTTATTTTCAAAAATTGTGATTTTTCAAAATTCACAAATCTATGAGTGTGCCGGTGACTTGTAAACTTTAGAACTTGGCTTGTATACTATTCGAGACCACCATAATGAGTATTATTTATATAATTGGAATGACTTGTCTAACTTGGTAAAATTCTAGGATTACACCCAAATGGCCTTTATATGTTATGTGTTATTAGCTAACTACACTGGTTAGTTAACCCCCGTATAAACCCTTTGTTACTCTCATTTTTAGAGTAAGATACCCCTAGAAAAACACTCAGAGCCATTCCTTTCGTTTCTTACACCTATGTTTAAAATGTTTCGTTACACCTTACACCTTAGCCTACCCTGTAGATTAAGATCCGTGGTTGGTTAATTGCTATAGGCAAAGTGTGTTTCCTTACATTACCTGTGTTCGCGTGCGTAATTCATTATCTATGGTTAGGTCGGGAAATTGCACAATGCAATTGGAGTGAAAGTAAATATTGTATATCTTTGAGTTTATTTTTCGAGTGTTTACTACTTTCACTATTACCGTTATTTCTGAAGTATGAAAAATATGGAAAAATTATCCAGAATTATCATTATAGTGATGTGGTGAAATTTTACACATCTATATTTATGTTAAAAAAAAAAAAAAAAAAAAAAAAAAAAAAAAAAAAAAAGGAAAAAATTAGAAAAGAAAAAGAAAAAGAAAGAGTTGGGTGTTTGTTTTAAACCAACGATGTAAAGTTATGTAAGTGGTCGATATCACCACTAGTTGTTGTATTATACTTATGGATTGAATGGGAGTTGGCAGTTATGGGAACGTCAACTAAGGTATATTCTTTGATTAAGATCTTGTTGAGTATAATTCGTGTCTGCCTAAAGCGTGTGTTTCAAGTGTTAAAGCATGAGTTATTCAATGATATGAGTCTTATTCATGGGATGGTTGGGATAGTGATTAACCACACTTAGGATTTTAATTTATTTGTTTTGTTTATTTTTCATTTTACACCAATTTATATCCCAAATGTTATCCATACACTATTCTTTATCCAACCAAACCTTTGATTTATTGAGATTAGGGATTTGAGCAATCTTAAGTATCGTAGTCGTGGATTCGGCTATGTATTTATGATTTTGTCGCCCTTTTTGATATATTATTATTGGTGAAGTTTGGACCTATCTTTAGCCTATTCGAGTTAAGGATTTGAGCAATTGCAAGTATCGTGTTCGTGGATTCGATCATGTATTTGTGATTTTGTCGCCTTTTCTGGAATTTGAGATCGATAGAGAATAAGAATAATTAACCCTTAAGCCTAAAAACCCTTTTTACCGCTTTAGACTTGTTATTCCTTAGCTTTAGTGGTGGAGATGTGTATACTTGCCAAGCTTATGATAGAATATTCGTCGCGACTGGACAGTTAAACGATTAGATTTGCTTTTATCAGATTATTTTATTTTACTTCTAATTCGTTAAGTGTTTAGTTGTGTGATTATGATAAAAACGAATACATGCTTAAATATAAAAATAAATCCTAACATCTTTTAGGATACATTTTCATAAGATTTAATTCTAAGGTTTACTTGGAGACAAGTAAAGTTCAAGTGGGGGGATATTTGATGAACTCAAATAAGTACATTTTATTACTATCATTTATCCTATTAAATTGACTTGTTTTATTATATTATGTATGAGGATTGATACTTAATCGTTTACTTTTGTAATTCTCAGTTGAAAACAAGCATTTGGTGAAACTTGGCGATTTTGGACTAATTATGGAGCAAAACATGCATAAAGTGAAGAGTCTATTGAAATGGACAAGATCAAGTCAAATCTGCTCCAAATGCGCCGCATCTCACTCATGACATGCGCCGCATCGCTATCAAGATCTCACCAGATACGATCCAAGATTCAAGAGGACATGCGCCGCATCCTAGAATGGCGATACGCCGCATCTTCTGGCGGTGTACGAATATTCCTGAATATTATAATCTTGGACCCCACGCGAAGTTAAGTACATGCGCCGCATCTACTCCTTAGATGCGCCGCATCTCACCCTCAGACAGAAACTATAAATACCCCAAGACCAGACGAATTTCGTACGTACCATATAATACCGAAGACCGAAGGACAGAACCCTAGGACGAATTCAGTCAAGGCAGCAGCACAAGACACACCCAAATCAAAGATACAAGAGCTGTAAGAAGGTGCTGCATGTGTTTAATTCATTAAGTAGTTTTGTTTTATTGTGTTAGCAAACTTTAATTCATCAGGATTGGTGGCTTGTGTAATGTGACAACGGAAAGATTGCACTCCCTTTAATATTGCTTTCCCATCAATTAAAGTTTATATGTTGATGTCTTTGGTTACTACTTATTAGTGCATTGATAACCTCTGTGTTTATTAGTGGCTTGTGTAATGTGGCAATTGAAAGGTTGCACTCCCACGGTTGTTACTAAATTGATCACTTAGGAATAACTTTTAGACATAAGTAATCATTAAGGGTTTACTCGCCGATAAGAATAGGACCAACGAGAAAGGGTTAACTACATACACTTCATATAAAGCTATCAATAAAACAAGTGACAAACTACTTAATCATAAGGACAGCCCTCTTATTGTCTCGAGTATTTATCTGTGTACGTGTGTGCTACTTGCTGATTCGTGCCTATTGGTTTAGTTTATTATTTAATTGCAACCAAATCGTGCCAGTCTCGCAGGCTGAAACCCCCCTTGCGTTAGAATATTAAAATACTGATTAGAATAACTAGATAATACGTTCCACTCTTAGTGATCGACACTCTACTTACCATTATATTCATACTGACCGGGTACACTTCTCGTTAGGTGTGTGTGTTATTGATAAGTCGGCTAAATATAAATTTAAAACTTGAGTAGGCATTAAAACTGCTAAACCGCAACGACACACGCAGCACCACATCAGCCATTTTTATTCTTTATATTCGTTTCTAAATTCATTAATTTCTCTTCTAGCGAACAGATCCTACTGACGATTTTACCTATGATGACAGGTTTTGCTATGGAAGATATGTCAATGAACGGATATCTTGCTAAGGAACTTATGAAAGATAAGCACAATGAAAAGTCCCGCACCAAAGAGCCGTTAATTCTGGAAAGTGATGACGAGTGTGATAACTATGAAGTTAGCTTGAGCAAGTTCCCAGCATTAAGCATTACTAAAAGCTCAGAATTGGAAAAGGAACTCGTGCTTTCGGATTCATTCGAAAATTTCGATACTATTACTTGCAACTTACCTACGATCGATGCTTTACTCAAATCCGTATCTCAAACCAACATGCCCTTCTACTCAGTGGAAGTTTATGAAGATGTCAACTTCAATGTACTCACGATTGATGCCGATTTATTTTCTTGGGAAACTCCTCTTGAAGCTACTTATATGGAATTCAAACGCTTATGCAATATTGAAGATGGGATATTCTCTTATGATTTACTAATGAGCTACACTGAAGATGAATTGTTACTCTTATGGCCTATCATTGAATCTAAAGGATTAACTTGGACGACTATCGAAGAAAAATATGGGAAATTCCAAATTGAATACATGAACTCAGCAAATGCAGTCAACAAATCGAGCAACAAAAGCTATGGTAGAGGAAATATCCAACCTATACAAACTTCTTATATACCTTATTCCGAACAGTATTGGGGATTAGATAAAAGTAATCTGGATGATGAAAGAATTTATGCTGAATCGGAGATACTGTTTCATAAAAAGTTGGTAAGGTTGATGGATATCTCTTTAGAAGAATGGCTTGAACTTAAATACGGTGATCCCAAATTTGCTCCTACGAATGAAGTCAAACGGATTGTGACCTCATGGTTGACACGAAGTTTTAAAGAACAATTTAATGAGTTCATGGAGATAAGGAGGAAAATGATTGGTAATACTAGCTTTGACGTTAACTACGATCCTAACAATGTTAATTTTTCAGATTGGTTAGCTAGTAAGTTCAATAACCATAAGATCATGGACCGAGCTACTAAAGATGTGTTATGGGTATATTGGATGAGAGGGGAAGATGAGGAAGTAGAAAGCAACAATGGATCATCACATGACGATTCAACGATCGAGGAAGGCATTGAAGAATTGTTCAGCATAGACATTGATGTGTTCAATTATGAGACACCCTTGTGCAAACAATTCAGAGAATTTAATTACCTTCTTCAAATCGACGCTGATGTGCTAACTGGAGATCTACCAGGATTCAAAACTTATGATGAGTTCAAAAACACCTGGTACTACGAATGGAATGACCAGATACTATGGGTTTGGGATAAACCATGGGAATTTGGGCATATTAATCACACTTGTAAACCTTTCCGTTTCAAGGATTGAAGTAGTGAATGGCCAACCTGTGATTGGAAGAATGATGGAACTTGCAATGGGGGAAGTATAATTGGAATGAAACGAGTTGGAAACGATGTATACTTTGAAGACTATGATTGGTATGAAAAAGTTGAAGACTCCCCACGTAGAGCAGAGGCTTTGCAAGAAAAAGGTAGAATCAAATACTTAAAAGAACTAAAGGGAGCATCGAATACTACTTTCTGGGAATGGGTGCATAGGAAATGTGATGATTACACAAGGCTTAATCGACGCTTACAATGGGAATTGAAAAGAAAGTGGGACGAGACTCAAGATTATTATCAATCCATTAACTTGGTTAATTATTATCCCTATGATAATAACGATGAGTCACGAGGAAAATTAATTGATGAACTTGATGACTATTTGAATAAGGATCCTTATTTCAAGATTGTTGATAAAGACGAAGAAGAATTCATCGAGAGAAAATGTCGACTACATGGGATCACTTATAATAACCCACCCATGATAATTTCTGAAAAATTTGAAGTCATCAAATACTCTTTGGGACCATATGAGGAATATGTTGCGACGAAGACCAAAGAATATATTAGATTAAGTCGAACGGAAGAAAATGTTGCGGAGCTATACGGTAACATCTTTCGGATGAAAGAAGAAGGATGGCACGTAACAAGAACAAAATAAGGAGCTGAACGTGAGTCTAACTTGAAGACTCTGGAATAAAGACAAGTGCTGACCGGGAGACAACCCGAAGGAAAAAATTTTACTTTTCTGTTCTGTGTCGAGTCTGTCAGACCTGCAGAAGATGCGGCGCATCTCCATCATAAGATGCGACGCATCACCTGCACTGGTCATATCTTATTTCATTTTCTGCATTTTTATTTTTGACTTTAAAACTTTCTGTCAGTTTATTTAATGCGGCGCATCCCTAGTTAAGGATGCGACGCATCTTTTATTCTGATTCGTATTTATTCCAGGCTCGATACGGCGTACCTTCTTCCATAAGATACGGCGTATCGACTGACCTGATGATTTACAGTTTAATTTTTTAGGTTTTATTTTTACTAACTACTAATGTATTATGCAAGTTTGAACCTTCTTAACTCAGGTGTGTTAAAGTCTAAATGGTATTATAGATTCCTGCATTTTTGTAGATACATCATTTATGAAGCTTAAACGTTCTCATCCACAAGAAAGTTGATTTTTGCTCTTATACGAATAATGGAGGATCATACCGAGCAAATCTCAGGGGAGTTTTTCTGTTCTAATTCTTTTATTTTCCAGTTTTTAACCTTTGACACAAACAACGAGGACGTTGTTTAACTTAATTGGGGGGATGGAGAATTAGAACACTTACTTGTCCTAAACTTTTTCAAAATATGCTTAAAATGCGCTTAATATATCAAAATTTAAAAAAAAAAATTAGCATGTTTTTGTTTAAAGTCTAAATTACATAACCGCACACATAACTCTATTCTTTCAAAAATATTAAAACTTTAGTGTGCCGGTGACTTGTAAACTTTAGAACTTGGCTTGTATACTATTCGAGACCACCATAATGAGTATTATCTATATAATTGGAGTGACTTGTCTAAATTGGTAAATTTCTAGGATTACACCCAAATAGCCTTTATATGTTATGTGATATTAACTAACTACACTGGTTAGTTAACCCCCGAATAAACCCTTTGTTTACTCTCACTTTTAGAGTAAGATACCCCTAGAAAAACCCTCAGAGCCATTCCTTTCGTTTCTTACACCTTTGTTATAATGTTTCGATACACCCTTACACCTTAGCCTACCCTGTAGATTAAAATCCGTGGTTAATTGCTTTAGGCAAAGTGTGTTTCCTTACATTACCTGTGTTCGCGTGCGTAATTCATTTTCTTTGGTTAGGTCGGGAAATTGCACAATGCAATTGGTATGAAAGTAAATATTGTATAACTTTTAGTTTATTTTTCGTGTGTTTGCTACTTTCACTATTACAGTTATTTCTGAAAGTATGAAGAGTATGGAAAAATTATCCGGAAAAATAGTGATAGAAAATTTGTGAAATTTTACACATATATGTTGATGTCGAAAAAAAAAAAAAAAAAAAAAAAAAAAAAAAAAAAACGAAAAAAAAAATAGAAAAGAAAAAGAAAAAGGAAAAGTTGGAAGTTTGTTTTAACCAACTTATGTAAAGTTTTGTATTAAGTGGGAGACATCACCACTATTTGTTGTTGTATATTATATTTATGGATTGAATGGGAGTTGGCCGTTATAGGAACGCCAACTAAGGTTATTCTTTGATTGAGATTTTGTTGAGTATAATTCGTGTCTACCTAAAGCGTGTGTTTCAAGTGTTAAAGCGTGAGTTATTCAATTATATGAGTCTTATTCATGGTATGGTTGGGAAAGTGATTAACCACACTTAGGATTTTAATTTATCTATTTTGTTTATTTTTCATTTTACACCAATTTGTATCCCAAATATTATCCATACCCTATATCATTCTTCATCCAAACCTTTGATTTATTGAGATTAGGGATTTGAGCAATCTTAAGTATCGTAGTCGTGGATTCGGCTATGTATTTATGATTTTGTCGCCCTTTTTGATATAATATTATTGGTGAAGATTTCTTGGTCCTATCTTTAGCCCATTCGAGTTAAGGAATTGAGCAATTGCAAGTATCGTGGTCGTGGATTCGATCATGTATTTGTAATTTTGTCGCCTTTTCTGGAATATGAGATCGATAGAGATTAAAAAGGATGATCAACCCTTAACCAACAAACCCTTTTTACCGCTTTAGACTTGTTACTCCTTGGCTTTACTGGGGGAGATGCGTATACTTGCCAAGCCTATGATAGAATATTCGTCACGACTAAGCAACTAAACGATTTAGAATTGTTTTACATTAAAAATTATTTTGGTTTCTACTTCGTTAAGTGTTTGGTTGTGTGATTATGACAAAATGAATACGTGCTTAAATATAAAAATAAATCCTAATATCTTTTAGGATACATTTTCATATGATTAATTCTAAGGTTTACTTGGGGACAAGTAAAGTTCAAGTGGGGGGATATTTGATGAACTCAAATAAGTACATTTTATTATCATCATTTATCCTATTTATTTGACTTGTTTTATTATATTATATATGAGAATCGATACATTAATGTTTACTTTAGTAATTCTCAGGTAAAAACAAGCATTATGTGAAACTTGGCGATTTTGGACTAATTATGGAGCAAAACAAGCGAGATGTCAAAATTCTACTGAAATCCAGAAGATGCGCCGTATCTCACTCAACAAATACGACGCAATATCATACTTAGATGAATTCGAAGACCATTTCCTGACTTTGAAGAATGCGCCGTATACAATTCTGTCATGCGCCGCATATGAAACTTTGGTCAAAGAAGAAGATCAAGCTCGTTCTACTCCAGATACGCCGCAATATACTTCTAACATACGGCGTATCACTATCAAGATTTCACCAGTTACAATCCAAGACAGCTAAAGTACATGCGCCGCATACAAAGATCAAGTTACGCCGCATCTGAAGACGGTGTACGAATATTCCAGAATATATTAATCTTGGACCCCACGCGAAGTTAAGTCAATGCGCCGCATCTATCAACTCAATGCGCCGCATCGATCCCTCAGACAGAAACTATAAATACCCCAAGGTCAGACGAATTTAAGAGACCTTTTGTATAACCCTAGAGCCGAATTCAGACGACCAAGCAGCACAAGACACACCTCAAACAAAGATACAAGAGCTGTAAGAAGGTCCTGCATGTATTCAATTCATTAAGTAGTTTTGTTTTATTGTTTTAGTACGCTTTAATTCATCAGGATTGATGGGCTTGTGTGTTGGGAATTAAATATTCTGAAGTTAGAGTATTAGAATTTACTCTAAGTCAAAGGTACTGCTAGTTCATGATCAAGGTACTGCTAGTACATGAAGGTACTGCTAGAGCAAGAAGGTACTGCTAGTTCAAGTTGAAGGTACTGCTAGTTGTATATGGTACTGCTGATCAGTGACTCATAGGATAAGATCAAGAAGATATTTATTGTATTTTGGTCAAACATATACGGTAGATAATATCTTACTCCATGTGCTTAGTTAACAAGTTGTATACATAGATACATGTTGTATCTTATGTACTGACACAATATGCATAAGTTAAACAAGTAAGTCGGTCAAGACTTTAAGCAATTTGTAAAGATCTTTTGCAAGTATAAAAGAGATCTTAGACTAGTGATTATATAGGTGGAAATAATTGAATAACTGTTAAGACATAGAACAAACACAAATCACAAGTTGTAACATAAGATTCAAGGTTTTGTAACCCTAGTGAAAAACTCAAGATCACTCGTATTATTTTGAATAATATTGAATCGTTTAGTGAAATACTTTCTTTGTTCATTGTTAAGTAACAAATACAATTCTTCCATTTCCATAACATACATAACCTTCTAAGTGTGGTTAAGTAAATTCCGGTGCTTAATCATATTAAGTCAATATATCTTATACACAAAGACACAAGGTTTAACCACCTTAACCGTGTATCAATTAAGAGGACCTTCACAGTTGGTATCAGAGCTAGAGGTTGGTATATTTTGAATTAGAAGAAACAGAAATGGATCCACATGATGTTCAAACAAATGTTGCTGCAAAGTTGCCCATGATCAAACCCAATGAGTTTGAGTTATGGAGGATGAGAATTGAGCAATATTTCATGGTCCAAGATTATACTCTTTGGGATATAATTATATATGGTGATTCCTTTTCACCAAGCTACTCAGAGGTTGTCCTAGAAGGTAAAACAACTAGAAAAAGGAATACTGGACCAGTGTCAAATGAAGAGAAGATACTGAAGAGAAATGATCAGAAAGCAAGAAATTTGCTGCTCATGACCATTCCTGGTGAGCAGATGCTATCATTTAACAAGTATCTTGATGCAAAAACTCTTTTTGAAGAGATTTGTGCATACTTTGGTGGTAATGAAACTACCAAAAAGACACAGAAGACACTACTAAAGCAACAATTTGAAAACTTTACTGCTTTTAGTAATGAGTCTCTTGATAAGCTATTCTCAAGATTACATAAGCTTGTCAGTCAGTTAGCTGTGTTAGGTGTTGAGACAGAGAAGGAAGATCTCAACATGAAGTTTTTAAGAAGTCTACCTGATGAGTTCCATACTCATGTTATTGTCTGGATGAACAAACCAGATATTGAAACAATGAAGCTCAATGATTTGTACAACAACTTTAAAATTGTTGAACAAAGTCTTAGAAAGTCTGGAATTTATGGTACTAGTTCTGGGAACGTGGCACTTTTGTCATCTCCTAGTATTGGTAAGGCTGAAGAGGTAGAAGAAGTTGAAGGTGTTTCTAATGCTACAAATGGTGGTCCTTCTACTAGTACACACAAGACTGTTGCAAGACTTGGTGATCCAGCATTTTATGTATTTATATCTAGTCAGTCTAGTGGTTCTCCTCTAAATCATGAAGACCTAGAGCAGGTTGATAGTGATGATTTGGAAGAGATGGACATCAAATGGCAGGTTGCTTTGCTCAGCATGAGGGCCAAGAAGCATTGGCAAAGAACTGGGAAGCAAATTACCATAAATGGTAATGATACTGCTGGGTTTGATAAGAAGAAAGTGGAGTGCTTCAACTGTCATAGGTTAGGACACTTTGCTAAGGAGTGTAGAAGCCCAAGAAAGCAGGAGAATAGAAACACATGGTATAAGCAAGATAGGAGAAAGGAAGTTACTGTTGAAGAGCCAAAGGCTATGTTGGCTATTGATGGTATTGGTTATGATTGGAGCTCTATGGCTATTGAAGAGGATGCACCACCGAATGCTGCTCTTTTGGCCAATGAATTTGCTCTAATGGCTCATTCTGATTCAGAGGTAAACAATATTACATCTTGTACTGAATCATGTCCTAATCTTAAAGCTTATGAAGACCTTAATAAGAGATTTGAAGCTCATAAAGAAGAGCTACTTAACTCTCTTTTTAATTTGGCTAATCACAAAAGAGGTCTAGCTGTTTTAGAAAAACAAGTTTTACATTTTAAAGATAATGAAATTCATTTTGCTGATGACATCAATATACTAAAAAATGACATTAAGATCAGAGATGAGTGTATTGTTGAGTTGAATGATTCATTAGCTAAACACAAAAATGAAAGAGAAAATGTAAAGGTTTCTGTGGATGTTTTAGCACATTCCTCAGAAGGATTCAATAAGCTTTGGGAAGCCCAAGTTATTGATAAAGTTAATTCTGGTGTTGGATTTAAGTCTGTACCCCCACCATACAGAGGTGTTCATTCACCTCCAGGTATTGATTTAGCACACACAGGGTTACCTGAGTTTCAAGAACCAATCATGGAATATGGTTCTAAGGTCACTAAATCTCCAAAGATAGAGAAGGTAAGTAAAAGTTTAGATAAAACTTTATCTTATCAGGACAAGGTGTCCTTTGTTAAGAAAGGAGATGCTATAGTTGTTGAAGATTGTACAACTGATAGTGATAGTGAAGAAGAACAGGTTATGTCTAAACCTGTATTGGTTAAGAAAGTAGGAAAAAGTCTTCCTAAGATAGTCAATCACAACACTAACAGGCCTAAGTCAAATGTTAAGACTGTTAGGAAACCAGTTAGATATTATGAACAATATAGAACTACAAACAAGCCCAGAGGTAACCAAAGGAATTGGAACAACCTCAAGTCTAACCAATTAGGTGATGACTTTGCATTTTATAATAAAGCTTGTTATACATGTGGTAGTTTTGACCATCTTGCAGCTTTCTGTAACCTAAGGGTAACTGGGTATGAAAACAATAGGGTGAACTACAAAAGGCAAACTCCTCAAACTCTTTTTCACTCTAATATTCATAGAACTAAACCCAGAACAGTCTCAAACAAGTCTGGACCCAAAGGTCCTGATAGACAAAAAGGTCCTGCTAATACATACATAAAGGTACTGCCAGAACAAATTAAAGGTCCTGGTAGATCAAAAGGTACTGTTAGACCTATGATGACTGTTAACCCAAAATCAACAGCTAAGGATGCAAAAACAACTTTTATACATGCATCTAACACTGTTCTAAGACCCATTCAAACAAAAGCAGTGGTCCACAAACAGATTTGGAGACCAAAGGGTGTAACTTCAAAATTAGCAAACTCTGCTAAACATGTTATTCACTCTGCTGCTAAGGGTAATAGGGCAAATGCTGTTAAGGCCTCAGCATGTTGGATTCAAAAATCCAATGTTGCATCAACAGTCCTTAAAAGATTAAACTATATTGATGCAAGAGGCAGATCCAAGTCAGTAATGGCCTGGATCCCCAAAGAAAACTAACACTCTTATTTGTGTGCAGGGACATTCTATTGATCATCAAGATCAAGGATACTCAGATAGTGGATGTTCCAATCACATGACAGGCAACATGTCTTATCTTTCAGATTTTCAAGAATTCAATGGAGGATATGTTACCTTTGGAGGTGGTTTTCGTGGCAAAATTTCTGGTAAAGGTACTATTAAAACCGGAAATTTAGATTTTGAAAATGTGTACTATGTACAAGAGTTAAAGTATAATCTTTTTAGTGTTTCACAAATGTGTGACAAAAAGAATAATGTCCTTTTTACTGACACTGAATGTCTTGTTCTATCTAAGGATTTTAAGATGCCTGATGAAAATCAAGTACTTCTTAGAATTCCTAGAAAGGCCAATATGTATAGTGTTGATATGAAGAACATCATTCCTAAAGAAGATTTAACTTGTCTTGTATCAAGGGCCACATTGGATGAATCAATGTTATGGCATAGAAGGCTTGGTCATATTAACTTCAAAACCATAAATAAAATTGTTAAGAATGGTTTGGTAAGAGGTTTACCTCACAAAAGATTTGAAAATGATCAAACATGCATTGCTTGTCTAAAAGGCAAACAACACAAAGCCACTTGTAAGCCCAAAATTTTTAACTCTATCAATCAGTCATTGTTTATGCTGCATATGGACTTATTTGGACCAGTTTCAGTAAGGAGTATACAACATAAAAAATATTGTCTTGTTATAACTGATGACTATAGCAGATTTACATGGGTTTTCTTTCTAGCAACTAAGGATGAGACATCAAGCATTCTTAAGGAATTCATTACACTGATAGAAAACCAAGTAAGCAAGAAAGTAAAAGTCATTAGGAGTGATAATGGGACAGAATTTAAAAATAGAGTTATGGATGATTTCTGCAAAGAAAAAGGTATTAGAAGAGAATATAGTGTTGCTAGAACACCACAACAGAATGGAGTGGTTGAAAGAAAGAATAGAACACTAATTGAAGCTGCTAGAACAATGTTAGCTGATTCTAAGCTACCTATAATCTTTTGGGCAGAGGCAATTAACACTGCTTGCTATGTTCAAAATAGAGTTTTAGTTGTGCATCCTCACAATAAGACATCATATGAACTCTTTAATGGTAGAACTCCTGCAATAGGATTTCTTAGGCCTTTTGGATGTCATGTGACAATTCTCAATACCTTAGACCATTTAGGAAAATTCGATGGTAAAGCAGATGAAGGTTTCTTAGTTGGATATTCTCTTGTTAGCAAAGCTTTTAGAGTTTACAACTTAAGAACTGAAAAAGTTCAAGAAGAACTACATGTGGAGTTTCAGGAAAACAAATCCAATGTAGTAGGTCAAGGACCCAAATGGATATTTGATCTTGATTATCTAACAAACTCAATGAATTATTTACCTGTTGTTGCAGAAACTAATAATTTTTCAGGTTCACAAGCAACAAATGAGGTGGAGTTAGATAAAGATCAATCTGATGTCATTATGCCATTGTGGTCAAGTACCAGTGTGGATTTAGCTTCAAACAATGATGAATCTTCTTCTGGTAAAGCAAAAGAAGATGTTGAGGCTCAAAGAAAAGATGTTGGAACAGAGGAACAACTCAATATGTTGAATATTGATGGTACTGCTGAGACAGAGCAAGGTACTGTTAGTACTTCTCAAGGTACTGGTAGTTCATTTGAAGGAACTGTTAGTTCAGTTGAAGGTCCTGCTGGTCCTTCACACTCAAAAGATGCAGAGTTCCAAGAAGATGAAGTGGATTTGACTAATCTTTCATCATTTTATCATGTTCCTACTACCCCACACACAAGAATTCACAAAGTTCATTCCCTTGATAATGTGATAGGAGATATACAATCTGGTGTGAAGACAAGAAGACAACTAGTCTCTTCAGACCAACAAGGGATTCTTGATGCCCTTTATGCTTCAAAACAACATGAACTTTCAAACTCATGTTTATTTGTATGTTTTCTCTCTCAAAAGGAACCAAAGAACATTCTTACAGCCCTAGATGATTCAAGCTGGGTAGAGGCTATGCAAGAAGAGCTTCTTCAGTTCAAGATTCAAAAGGCTTGGGTGCTAGCTGATTTACCTACAGGTGAGAAGCTAATTGGCACTAGATGGGTTTTTAAGAACAAAAGGGATGACAGAGGAATTGTGATCAAGAATAAGGCTAGACTAGTAGCACAAGGGTACACACAAGAAGAAGGAATAGATTATGATGAAGTTTATGCTCCAGTAGCAAGGATTGAGGCAATTAGGCTGTTTCTAGCTTATGCTTCATTTTTAGGCTTCACAGTCTACCAAATGGATGTCAAAAGCGCATTTTTATATGGTGAAATTGGAAGAGAGGTGTATGTTTCACAACCTCCTGGTTTCATTGATCCATTACATCCAAACAAAGTGTACAGAGTAGTGAAAGCTCTCTATGGCCTTCATCAGGCACCAAGAGCTTGGTATGCAACACTTGCTTCCTACTTATTAGAAAATGGATTTCAAAGAGGGAAGATTGATCAGACACTTTTCATCAAACAGCACAAGAAGGATCTTCTGTTAGTGCAGGTGTATGTGGATGACATTATCTTTGGATCTACAAGGAAGGAAATGTGTTTAGAATTTGAGAAGCTTATGAAAGATAAGTTTCAAATGAGTTCTATGGGAGAACTTACATTCTTTTTGGGTTTGCAAGTTAAGCAATCATCTGAAGGCATATTTATTAGTCAAGACAAATATGTTGCAGAGATACTTAGAAAATTTCAATTTGCTGATTCAAAAATAGCAAGCACACCAATGGACTCAGAGAAGCACCTTCTGAAAGATGAAGATGGAGAAAATGTAGATGTACACAGTTACAGATCTATGATAGGCTCCTTGATGTATCTTACATCATCTAGACCTGATATCATGTTTTCTGTTTGTGTATGTGCAAGATTTCAAGTTACTCCAAAGGTTTCTCATTTAATTGCAGTCAAGAGAATTTTTAGATATCTCAAAGGTCAACCAAGGTTGGGTATATGGTATTCTAGAGAATCTCCTTTTGATTTGGTAGCATATTCGGATAGTGATTATGCTGGTGCTAGCTTGGACAGAAAGTCAACAACTGGAGGATGTCAATTCCTTGGGTGTAGACTTGTCTCATGGCAGTGTAAGAAGCAGACAAGTGTGGCAAATTCAACAACTGAAGCTGAATATATAGCTGCTGCAAGTTGCTCAAGTCAAGTTCTATGGCTTCAAAACCAACTTCTTGATTATGGGTACAATTTCTTAAACACTGTTATTTATATTGATAATAGTAGTACAATTTGTATTATTAAAAATCCGGTACAACACTCTAAAACAAAACACATTGAAATTAGGCATCACTTTATAAGAGATTGCAATGAGAAAAGATTAATTCAAGTTCTTAAAATTGCTTCAGAGCATAATTTTGCAGATCTGTTAACAAAAGCTTTTGATGTTTCAAGGTTTCAGTACTTAATAGCAAGTATTGGAATGCTTAATCTTTAAATTTTCAATATGATGTGTTTTTGTACATAAATTTTTGTTGGTACTGCTGGATTTATAAGGTACTGCTATATCAAAATTTGAATTGTGTTATTCATACAGTTGGTTTTATGATTATACTAATGCAAGACAAGTACTTTGTACATTGTTCTTTTGGTTTTAGACTAACTATTTCAGGTATGAATATGTGAACACAAAGGATTTTTCAAGTGAAATGAGAACAACAGAATTCTTATCAAATTGCTGACCATAGTAGATTTATGATGGACTGAGTTTAGGAATTTAACCTCCTTAAAACTTCTTTCTTGAAATCTAGTTATGATATTTCACAATTGAATTGATGACTTAGTTGATCAGATAGTAACTGATACAACTCAATTTCTATCATTTTATACTTTCAAGTATAATGAGTTAGTCTAAGGACATCTGATAGAAATAACATCTAGTGAAAGTGAATCTAACACTTGTGTTGGAGGTAACAATTACTATGAGCTGGAAACCCTGTCAAGAAAATCTTTTGAATAGATTTATCTTTTCACAGGCAGTTAGTGATAACAGAAATACATTGGTTCTCACACAACCAGGGGTTATTTTTAAACCGAAATTTTGATTAGGTGTCTGTTATACACTTGATTCTTTCAAAATGGTTGAATGTAGTATGATTTTTCAATTCTAAAATCATAAACATACTACTAAGTTAAATGATTTCTTAAAAGGATTTTCAAGGATTCAGAAAAACCATTCATTGATGGATTATGAATCAAAATGTCCACTGATTCACCTCTCATAGGAGTTAACACACCTAGAAGTGATGAGGACAGCAACTTAAACTCTTAAGGAATTGATGGCTTCATGTACAATATTGTCTGAAAACAAGTTCAAACTGATAGATCAGGTGATATGAAGAGAAGTTCTTTAGTACATAGTGAGATCTTCCAAACAAGGGGAGGAAATAAAAGTTATTTGCTTCAGGGGAGGAAATAATTTCCCAGCAAAGGAAGAATAAACCAATATATGGAAGGAGAAGATAAGAGCATACAAGATGATGATGTAGAAGTTGAAAAAGATAGAGTTAGATCATATATCTAGAAGGGATGAAGCATTTCTAAAGGAGAAAGTTCTATCTAGATCAAACGAAGGAAAGTTTCAATTTCAGTTCATTATGTTTGTTTATCACTTGCAAAGGCATGCTGATAGATGATTTCACTTGTTGAAATCATTTCCTCTTACAATTCCTCCATCCAAGGAAATTGCACCATCTTTTGGTACAATGTTTTGATATTGCTGAAGTCAAAGAAGAACAAAGCAGATGAGTTCAGAATAGAAGAATAGTTCAGATTCATGAAGTGTTTGAAAGATCTTCACAAGTCCTCATTTAATTCAGAAAACATGTTTGAATTGATTCACATGTTTAGGGGAGGATTGTTGGGAATTAAATATTCTGAAGTTAGAGTATTAGAATTTACTCTAAGTCAAAGGTACTGCTAGTTCATGATCAAGGTACTGCTAGTACATGAAGGTACTGCTAGAGCAAGAAGGTACTGCTAGTTCAAGTTGAAGGTACTGCTAGTTGTATATGGTACTGCTGATCAGTGACTCATAGGATAAGATCAAGAAGATATTTATTGTATTTTGGTCAAACATATACGGTAGATAATATCTTACTCCATGTGCTTAGTTAACAAGTTGTATACATAGATACATGTTGTATCTTATGTACTGACACAATATGCATAAGTTAAACAAGTAAGTCGGTCAAGACTTTAAGCAATTTGTAAAGATCTTTTGCAAGTATAAAAGAGATCTTAGACTAGTGATTATATAGGTGGAAATAATTGAATAACTGTTAAGACATAGAACAAACACAAATCACAAGTTGTAACATAAGATTCAAGGTTTTGTAACCCTAGTGAAAAACTCAAGATCACTCGTATTATTTTGAATAATATTGAATCGTTTAGTGAAATACTTTCTTTGTTCATTGTTAAGTAACAAATACAATTCTTCCATTTCCATAACATACATAACCTTCTAAGTGTGGTTAAGTAAATTCTGCGTGCTTAATCATATTAAGTCAATATATCTTATACACAAAGACACAAGGTTTAACCACCTTAACCGTGTATCAATTAAGAGGACCTTCACATTGTGTCATGTGACTACGGAAGATCATGCACTCCCCTTAATATTGCTTTCCCATTAATTAAAGTTTATATGTTGATGTCTTTGGTGACTTTTATTAGTGCATTGATAACCTCTGTGTCTAGCTGAGTCTTGCTTGGGTCGTCATGCCCCTTCCTCGCCTATTTATTCTAGCGTCTCTAGAAAAGTAGGATAGACATAAGTAATCATTAAGGGTTTACTCCCCGATAAGATTAGAGCCAACGAGAAAGGTTTAATTATATACACTTCATATAAAACTAGTAATAAAACAAGTGACAAGCTATTTAATTATCAGGACAGGTCTTCTTATTGTCTCGAGTATCTATCTGTGTACGTGTGTGCTAATCGCTGATTCGTGCTCATTAGTTTAGTTTTCTATTTAATTATAACCAAACTGTGCCAGTCTCACAGGCTGAACCCCCTTGCGTTAGATTAGGTTGTATAACTAACTTAGGATATTAAAATACTGATTAGAATAACTAGATAATACGTTCCACTCTTAGTGATCGACACTCTGCTTACCATTATATTCATACTGACCGGGTACACTGCTCGGTAAGTGTGTGTGTTATTGATAAGTCGGCTAAATATAAATTTAAAACTTGAGTAGGCATTAATACTGCTAAACCGCAACGACACATCACGCGCATCAGCTATAAATTAAGATTTGAGTTATATAACGTGTTATGACTCTTGATCACACAATATGAACCTATAACCTATGTTCGATAATAAACATTTGACAATTAAAACTATATGTTATAAGTTGGAACTAATATTAAGTTAAACTATATGTTATAAATTAATATGTACAAATAAATGAATTTCGAAAATATACCTTATAAAATAAATACAAATTTAAATATAAATCAAAAGCTTCCTAAAATAAATACCCAACAAAATAGTCGGTCCATTTAATTTTGATATAACCGATTATGGGCTTCCTACAATTTCGGGATTTGATTTGAATCATCTACACGGTTTGTCCCATCTCCTTTAACACCGAACATTATTTTCCTCTCCATTTTACAAACCCTAAAAGAAAACCTATTCCAAAAAGTCGACTACTGCTGCCTCTTTTTCTTCCCTGCTGTACGATCCAAAGGCAAGCCAAGAAGGAGGTTTTCGTGTGACTTCTAGGCGTGTTGTGTTCTAGTTCGTGGTGTGTTGTTTTTCGTGGAGTTGAGGCTGTGCGAAGGGGGTTATTGGCTAGGGATCGGCTGGGATTTTCTGGTTTGATCCATTCTTGTTCTTGTTCGTTGATAACGCATCAAGGGTAACCGTATCTATTCTTGTTCAATACAATCTTGATTGCTTGGTTCTTGTTTCATTTTGTTTGTTGTTCTTGTCAATAGATTAACCACATAAAATGATGAAAGAGCTACATAAAATCATAACTTATCACATGAAATAACGAGTTTTGAAACCCGAATATGAATCGACTTATGTATATGATTCTGAATTTAAGTGGTTATGAATATGTTTATGCTATGTAAGAGTCGACCTAATATGTGTTTCGTGTCATACATAATCAATTTGTGACAATATGTAAGTCATGGAATGGAAAACCAAAAAGATCACATAAAATAATGAAACCCAGTTACTGACCAGGAAATTTAGCCGATTTGATCCGATTGTATCTTGATGATGGTAAAGTGTTTTTGAGTGTTTCTGGAGTCTAAAATTGAGTTTAAGAAAAGATCTCTCAGAAAATATAAGCCTTGTAATTTTTAGAGGTCAAGAAGATACACTTTTTGATTTTACAAGATGAAGTGTCAAAACTGGATTCGTATGTCTGGAAAAACAGTCAGTGTTTTTTATTTTTAACTTACAAACCATGTCGAATTAGAAGATGCCCTTTTACAGGAATAATATCTCATATGTCTAGTAATTACTGGGATTTTTGTAGATTTTTTCAAATTTTCTAGAAGGGGTAACAAAATACAAACTTTTCGTATGTAAAATCTGATCAGAAATCCGGACGAGTTGGATTAAGGGATTTTTAGACTATAGTTATACTAGCTAATAAAATCTGGAAAAATTATGTAAAATACTTAAGACATTGAAGTACATGTGTGAATTTTTGTGGATTTTATTTTGAAGTTCTAATGTGATTCATAATTTTTTCAAAAACGTGACCAGTTCATATATATAAACTGTTAAAAGTATAAAAAGGGTTTTAAAAGGATTACTTGTGTAATATTTAACTAAAGGGTTTAAATTGTCATTTTTCTAAACTAAAGGGCTTAACTTGTGAAACCATGTAACTTTAGAATATTTACATTTCATATCCTAATCTTACCATAATGACACTATAATCCCTAAACTTGTTATATTTGCGTAATAAACCCTAAAACTTATGAAAACTACACTATGAACTCTAAACTTATATAAATGACATTATGAACCTTAAGTTACTAAATATGGAAAGCTACTATTTTGGAAAGTTACTATTTTTGGAAAGTTACTAAATATGGAAAGCCTACTAAAATAAGTAATCTGATTTAAAATAAGTTATTAATCAGACGATCATAAATTCGTGTAGATTCGCTGAAAGATGGAGTTTACTTCCGATCTTTTCGTTTCTAGTTGTGTTTTCACTTGCGGTCTAAGGTACAGATATTCTACCCTTTTTCAGTAAGGGTGCTTTCGTTATCATGACTTTCTTGATCTTGATTCATTAGGATTCCCTAAGCCATTTCTATGTTCCCTTATACTTTGATTCGTTCTTCATGATCCATTTGACATTCGTTCATTATGATCCTTGTGATATAATACTTGATAAAATTCGTTCGTTACCCTGTGATATTAGTATTCGAATCGCTTGACACTTCAAAGGTTCATTTGATTTTGGTGACTAAATGTGAAAACCTTTCTTAATTATATCATGGAAATGTTTTGAGAAAAACTATTTTAAAATGATGTTTACGAACGATGCGATACCACTTTTATATGGAATTTTGCTATCTTTTATGAAAACTAATTTTAAAGACTACCTTTATGAAAACCGTTATCAAAGATCATTTTTATAAAAATCATTGATAAAGATTTCTTTAAATAAACCATTTGATTATGAACTTTCGATTATGAACCTTTGACGATGAACCTTTGATACTTTGATGACTTGACATTTGACCCTGATATGATTCCCTTATTTGACTCATGACTTTCGTTGTATGATTGTCATTCTTATTCATTCTAACATTTATTTAAATGTCTCTGCTATGTTATGATTATGCTTTGTCATGCTTATTAGAGTTACTATCTTGTTTCTCTGGCCATGCTAGATTATGATTTGTTGTATGATATGATAGATCCGTTCCTGAGCTTAACTAGTTGTGGAGGTACCATGACCATGTCTTTGATGGCACCTTAGGCATGACACTCCCGTAGAGGTGTGATAGATCTACGGCGTTTCCCCCTTATGTTATGATTTTGTGTGCACTATTGGCCAACTTTATATGTGTGATCAGTCTAGTACTGACATACATACTTATGTTAGGGAGCGTATGGATGCATCCTAGGTTTTATGTTTATATGATTATGGTGACCAGGTGGTGTGTGCCTTACACTCCTTCTCACAATTTTTAGTACTTAGAGGTCTCCCCTCTTCGTGCACTTTTAAGATATGATATGATTTGACCGATTATGATATGAAGTTCTTATGGCACATCCTTATATGACTTTTCCTTATTTCATTTTCTCTTGATTCATTACTTATTCAGTTCTCATGCATTCTTGATTCTTTGTTCTCCGTAAAATTCGTATGACTTTCATGATTATGCTTTTCGTTTTGTATTTTATTCTTTCGTTGTTTATGCTTATTTACCATTATGTTATGTTATATATATCTGTTCACTGGGCTTTTTAAGCTCAGCCGCATTTCTTTTCCTGCGGCAGGTTTTAGTTGGAAGCTGGGTATGAGTGGAGAGTATCTTGGACTTAGAAGACTATACCTTGATAGCTATTCCGGATTAAAGATGACTAAAGAGATTATATTTAGACTTAGTACTTATTGTAATTCTCATTGTAACCTTGTATCTTCATATTTTCCCTTGTAACCATTGAAATTCATTTTGTATTATTTAGTCATATGCTTGTGTTTGCTTTGATATGTCACCATAACGTAATACTTCTACCCTTTTCGGGTTGGGGTGTTAAATAAGCTGAATAGGGCACAGGGGCAAGTGCAGAATAACCCAAATCAGGCCTTAGTAACTAATGGAAACACTGGAAACAATGCCAACCTAGCTCGTGGTCGGGTATTTGTGATGAACGCTGAAGAAGGACGACAGGACCCGAACCTCATGACGGGTATGTTCTCCTTAAACGAATATTAGACTAACATACTGTTTGATTTCGACGTCGATTATAGATTAATTTGTTTCCACTTACTTCATGCCTCTGTTAAAGGTGAAGCCTAGTGTCCTAGCTCTTAGTTATGAGATTGATATACTGTGTGACCAAAAAAAAAGGTAGAAACCGATAAGATAGTTCAAATCTCCACCACCTGGTAGCAAGACCTTTGGGTGCTGAGATGTCACCCGTTCATTTTTGCGCAACCCCCAAACTTTAACTAAAATCTTTCTTTTCTTCAAAAAAAAAAAAAAAAAAAAAAAAAAAAAAAAAAAAAAAAAGAGTAAGCCTTTTAACAACTTTTAACTTAATTTCATGTCAGTTCTTGTTTGATGAGATGTGAGAATAAGTTTAAAGTTGCTACTTAGCTTAAAATTTTTAAATGATTTTGCTCAAGAACGGACGAGGCATTTCATAAATACTAATCTCGATAGCCACCATTGAACTACCTATTTCATTGCGCCTAGTAGGGCGAGCAGAAAACCCAAAGATACCTCACGTGCTTAAGACTTCCCTGAAGTAGTTCGCAAAGACCTAACAAGATTTACCTCTCCTTGACGAATTGAGCATCGCATAGACATGACTCCCGGAGCGGCACCAGTTACATGATGAGCGATACTTCTCGAAGAAAGATTCCCAATCCGAATATCATCAGTTGAGAGTGCTCGAGACTGACAAACCTATAACCACGTTTAGAACTATATATGGGCATTTCGAGTTTACAGGGTAATTCCTTTGGTTCGACCAATGCTCCCGCAATATTCAAGGATAAGAAATTCAATTAAAGCGACGCACAAGTAGAGCGCCAGTATCTACTATATCGGATCATGACAGGTGGTTCACATCGCGATTTTGGCAAACACTATAGGATGCGTTAGGAACACAATCGAATTTGAGTACGGCTTAACGTCCCCAGACCAATAGTCAGAGTGAGCATACTATCCGACATTAGGAGATATACTTAGGGCATGCACTATTGATTTTGGAGGAAACAGGAATGCACATCCCTCTTAGTTGAATCTTCTCTTTGGATATCTACTAGTTGTTTATTTGAAAGCAATCCAAAAAATTGAGCCAATCCTTCAAAAATGTTGAGTTCTTTTCTTACAACTTGATACTTAGCATAATTTTATGACAGTTCTTGTTTGATGAGTTGTGAAGTTAAATTAGATTCGAGTTGTTATGTAGCTTAAGGTTAAGTCCAATTTGTTGCTTAGCTTAATCTCATGACAGTTCTTGTTTGATGAGTTGTGAGATTAAGCTGGAATCAAGTTGATACTGAGCTTAAAATTGTGGTTTAGCTTAATCTCATGACAATTCTTGTTTGCTGAGTTGTGTGGTTAAGCTAGATTCCAGTTGAAGCTCAACTTAAGCTACCAAAAGATGCCTAAGGTTTTTGACGACTTTACTCAAGGACGGGAAAGCTTGCCTTACTGTTTGGATTGACACCCACACCCTTACCCTTCTGTGTGATTATTATGTGGTTTCATTTGTGTAATTTCTGGAGGTTAGGATGTATTGATAGTACCAATTGAGAAGTAGCACCCGGTACTATTTGGATTGACACCCACACCCTTACCCTTCTGTGCAACCTAATCGAAGGGTGAATACTATCCGATCAAGCTCAGGCCCTTAGACAATTGAATTTTGAGGACAAAATTCTCTTAACGGGGGTAGACTATAACAACCCGTAATTTTCAAGACCTTACTTAACCTTAAAACTCAAAATAAATTATTTTTGAAGTTACAAATTTCTCTTGCGTATAACTTTTAACTAAACTGTATGAACTAAGAGAACGACCCGCACGCGTACCGACACTCTATTAGTTATGGAAAATAATTATTTAACTCATGCTCGAGTCCAAAGATGTTTTTATAACACTTATATAAAAACGCCCATAAAAATGTATTCTATACATTTTACTTGTTAGTGTCAAACCGGGACACCGCGACTCACGTTTATACTCAACGGGAAACGAAATACATTTCGAGATTTGAGAAATCTCGTCCCTCCCTCCCAATATATATGTTGCCGCCCCTCATAAATTAGAGGTCTCCAAATAAGATTTATATAAATCACTAAACCTAACTTTGACCTTGAAACAAGTAATTTGAATCTATAATCTAACATATAAACCTTTTAACTAACATGTTTTTTAGATAACAAATGCATGAGATGACATCTTGTGTCTAGGGGTGTGATTCGGGTTGACCCGGTCGGGTTCGGGTCAACTCGGGTCGGGTCAACTCGGGTCAACACCCCTAAAAAATTACCCGAACCCGACCCTGTTTGAACTCGGGTCAACTCGGGTCGGGTCAATTCGGGTCTCGGGTCAACTCGGGTCGGGTCAATTCGGGTCGGGTCAACTCGGGTTTGGGGTCAACCCGAGTTTTTGCCTTATAATTTGTTAGTTTTCTCGGGTCAATCGGGTTCGGGTCGGGTTCGGGTCGGGTCAAGGCTCCTAAAAACATACCCGAACCCGACCTTGTTTAGAACTCGGGTCAATTCGGGTCAACCCGATTGACCCGAATATAAATTCGGGTCAATTCGGGTTGACCCGAATTGACTCGGGTCGGCTCGGGTTCGGGTCGGGTTCGGGTCGGGTCGGCCCGAATGACACCCCTACTTGTGTCCTTACTGCTGCTTCCCTTCGAGACAACCAAAACATAACATACGTTTTTATTTTTAAAAGAAAACTAAATCTATCACAAAATATTGTAATCCCATCAAAAGATACCCATCACTTCTTGTCTCTCTCAAATAACTTCCATATTGTCAAAAGTCATCACCAACTTCCCTCCATGAATACTAGTCGACTTTTAGAAAATTGTATACACTCATTTACTGGGGACAAGTTATACAAGCCCCCCCTATTTTTGTTATACAAGCCCCCCCTATTTTTTGCCTTTTTTTTATTTTTTTTTATTTTTTTTTATTTTTATAATTTTGTTTATATCAAAAAACTATAAACCTGAAAATACGGAACAGAAAATATAAAGTTTAATAAGTCAAACGCTTAAAACTGTCAGAAATACGGAGCAGAAACTAACAAAAAACTGTAATACACTGTCAGTCAAAGGAGACAAAAGGAATAAAAGTACAAAAACCCCCCCTGATGGGACATGCTAGGGGGGCTTGTATAACACAACCCCATTTACTGTCTTGCAAACCTTAAAATCCCATCAAAGGTACATGGGGTCATGTCTTGCCTCCCACTCACTACTATTATCCAAAGTATAAACACAAAATCTATCGTGTGGTCAACTAGCATGGATTTCATCAAGATATCCATAGTAAGATTGTAGAGAGCAAAGTACACTCTTATGAGAATCAACAAACTTCTTTCCATACCCTTACATTGACAGGAAACAAGGACAACCTAGGCAAAATGTCAACCCCTAAAATGAGCATGTGCTAATCCTTACTTATACTCTTCAACCCTTGCCTCATTTGCATCACTAAAACACAAACACAAAGCTCTTGTCTTTCATTTTCACTACTGTGTAACGAGGGAGAAGAGGGAAAGGAGAGAAAGCTAGTCTTTGGGTTGTTTTTTTTCAAGTTCCTAGAGTCTTACGGGTTTAGTACGTTGCGGGTTTACCATCTTGGAGGTTAAGAGTTTACTTGGTTTGTTTTGAAAAGAAAGCTAAAGGATGAGCTTGGTCCATGTTTCATTCGACATACACATTCACAGTTTCACACTGTCAACATACATGTGTTTAAATATTTGACTTCAACATACATATACATTCATACGTTAGTATATACATGAAAACATATGTTGACAAGTTGGTTTTGAAATAAGAGCTTGTGTGGGAATCTCTTGTTATCTTGAACTAGTAACATCTAAGATAAACCTGAGCATAAGCACGACATATATACTCATGCACTTTATAAATTTGATCACGAAGTGACATAATGAAGACGTAAATGGAAACATAAACACAAAGTTTTGGGCTCTTAGGACAAGGTGCTTATTCGACTAGTATTGCTCGTTGTGACTTATATAACTTAATTTTCAAGTCGACTTACTTATTACAAGCTTATAGCTTCTTACCTCATCGGAATTTAAAATAAACCGTAAAACTTTTCAAACACATAACGAGCTCATAAGATTTGCCTATCAATCGGTTAAAAGTTTTTGATTTCGTTTGGAAATCGGGTCGCGGGACTCATATAAGTCGAGACTTGTTTGGCTTATTTGGTCTTATTTTCTTTGCCCTAAGTATTTATACACGAACTTATATTCGTTATTTGAAAAGTCATGGCAAACTGAAACTGAGGTAGGAAACACGAAACCTACATGCTAATTAACTCAGTATGCATGAGTAAATTATATATCTATACTATGGAGCATTGTCGGCTCAATAGTTTAGTTTAAATTTCCGATTTAAAAATATTATATTGTTAGCCCGTTAGCTTAGCCCACCAAAGGCCCGTTACTTTTTTTGTTTTTTTTTTTTTTTTTTTTTGGCTGAAGATATACATCTTATCCACATCCTCGGTTTCTCAGAATTTGTAGATACACTCGACCGCCTTTTAGACGATATACATCTTATCCACATCCTCGGTTTCTCAGAATTTCTAGATACACTCGACCGCCTTTTAGACGATATGCATCTTATCCACATCCTCGGTTTCTCAGAATTTCTAGATACACTCGACCGCCTTTTAGACGAAACCACAAAAGGCATGTAGTTCGTTTGATCTTAAGCAAACATAGAGAAAAAGGTATGATTATTGTTTTTTTTTTTTCTTTTTTTTTCTTGATGATTGTTACCGTCCCTTTGTTTGTTTAGTTAATATTGAGTTTGTATTGACGTTTCGTTTGATCCTGATTTTTTGATGGTTCTTCATTTTTATGTCGTTATGGTACGATCCTTAGTTCATATTCTCTTATTGTGTTTTGCTAGCCTCTCCATATCCTTGATTGATCCTGAACACCAGAATTTGATTGATCCTGAACACCATAATACATGAAGGTAATTAGTGTGATTTATTTGTTGTGTTTTGGGTCGACCGATTTGTGGTGAGGGATAACCAATTTTATTAGTCAATTTCTTTTTTTTTGTGTGCGTATAAACAAAATAACCTATGTGTCTTAAATCAGCTTCATGGTCTTCATTTTTCATTCTTTATTATTTTTTTATGTTTGCAGGTTGCGGTCGCAGTGCGGCGGCAGGTGGTTACATGACCTGTAATATCATCCTGAGGTATAACGTTTGTGAATTTTGTTTTCTTTAGGAAATCGGGTCGCGTATGCTTGCATCCGTGACTTATTGAGTTTTTGTTTAATCACCTATGAATTTCTATATGCAGCGAGCTACTGAACAAGAGTTGCTAATGGGCCTTTTTTATTGTCAGTTATTGATGCATATAAGGTGAAAGATTGAATTAGGTACTTTAAAAAACTAGGGGTTTTAGTTTTTATGTTTTCGTCAGTTGCTGCCTAACTTTATTTGTGGAATTGATGGGTTGGGTTGTTGATTTTTAGAAGTTAGAAACAACTTTTGCGTTTATAAAACCTTAAATTTGTGTTTGGGTTTTTACAGGAACTGAATAGGTCAAGGGCGGAATTGGTTGGATGCATTATTAGTTGGGATTAGAAGATTTGTTGCGGATGAAAAACCAGGGGCGTAATCCCAAATACTATGTTACCGGTTTGTTTTGTTGTTGCTGTTTCATCTTCAGCTCCGGCTTTTGCTATACTCAGGTTAGTTTTACATTAAGATTAGTTTTAATTTTTAAGTTTGGTTTATCGATTTATAGGTGGTCAATTAATTAAATACCATGTGTTTTGTGGATTTTCCAGGTGAATGAATTTCGGGTTTCGGATATGCCGCCATGAAGTTGTGGCTGCAGGTAGCCGCTTTGCAGTCTGCTTTTGATGTGATGCTTATTCTACGAACTGCACTACTAATCGAAATTATAGCCTATCCACGTTTTACATTACAGGTACTTTCATGTTTTTTTTCTTCTGAAAGTGTTGGTTTAGATTTCCATTGGTAATATAGGTGTTTATGCCTAGGGTGTTTAATTTGTTGGTGGATGCTGTCCATTTTGTCCTCAGAAAGTACGCAAAATTGTGATGTGCTTTTAAGGCGATTAGGAGCATTTATATGACACTATTAGGCATCCCTCCAGTAGAAAAAGTGTTTACGCTGTTACATCTTTTACCAATATCTTTGCATGCCATATACTAGCGCGCAGTATAATGATGACAGCTGATGTAGCAATCGGAAATCGGCTGATCGCAAATATCCATTGTTCATCATATTTTTTCGTATTTTTCAGAAAAATGGCTGATAAACTCAACGAAGCTGTCACTCCAGCAAGTACACCGGAAATGACTAAACCTGAGGAACAAACACTACAAAGGTGAATGGACAAAGGAAAGGCGGCGACAGTCGAAACAGAATTACTGAATCTCATTTATCTCAAACCTGCAGACTTGGACAAACCAATGGAGGTTAAAGTGTACCGGAAATGGACTTCCAAAAACGTACCTGACCCCAATCCGACTGGCCTGTGCTTTATCCTCTTGGATAGAAAGGTTAGGAACTAGACACTTTACAACACCATAGCATAAAAATAATATAGAACAATTGTTTTCAGTTACTTTAACACACTACAATATCGGCATTTTCAGGGTTCTGCCATCCAGGCGAATGTCCGGCTATGGGACATACGGCTAGGGCTGTCATTCGGGTTGACCCGGCCGGGTTCGGGTCGGGTCAACTCGGGTCAAGCCTCCTAAAAACATACCCGAACCCGACCCTGTTTAGAACTCGGGTCAACTCGGGTCGGGTCAATTCGGGTTCGGGTCAACTCGGGTCGGGTCAATCGGGTCGGTCAACTCGGGTTTGGGGTCAACCCGAGTTTTTTGCATTGTAAAATGTTAGTTTTGTCGGGTCAACTCGGGTTCGGGTCGGGTCAAGGCTAAAAAAACATACCCGAACCCGACCTTGTTTAGAAGTCGGGTCAATTCGGGTTGACCCGATTGACCCGAATATGATTGATGTGCGTGTTGTGTTGCTCTAATTTTTATACCCACGGTATGTCGTTGTGGTTTTAGCAGTATTCAAGTTTTAAATTTATATTTAGCCGACTTATCAATAACACACACTTTAACGAGCAGTGTACCCGGTCAGTATGAATATAATGGTAAGTAGAGTGTCGATCACTAAGAGTGGAACGTATTATCAAGTTATCCTAATCAGTATTTTAATATCTTAAGTTAGCTATACAACCTAATCTAATGCAAGGGGGGTTCAGCCTGAGAGACTGGCACGGTTTGATTATGATTAAATATAAACTAAACTAATAAGCACGAATCAGCGATTAGCACACACGTACACAGATAAATACTTGAGACAATAAGAAGACCTGTCCTGATAGTTAAGTAGCTTGTCACTTGTTTTTTTGCTAGTTTTATATGAAGTGTATAGTTCGATACAACGCACCGAGATTAATTCCTTTCTCGTTGGCTCTAATCTTATCGGCGAGTAAACCCTTAATGATTACTTATGACTATCCTATTTATCTTTCTTCCTACTTTTCTACAGACGATAGAATGCATAGGCGATACAATAAATAGGCGAGGAAGGGGCATGGCGACCCAAGCAATGCTCAGCTAGACACAGAGGTTATCAATGCACTAATAAAAGTCACCAAAGACATCAACATATAAACTTTAATTAATGGGAAAGTAATTTTAAGGGGAGTTGAAGTGCATGATTAAATCAATGACACAAGCCCATCAATCCTGACCAATTAAAGTGTACTAATACAATAAAACAAAACTACTTAATGAATTGAATACATGCAGGACCTTCTTACAGCTCTTGTATCTTCTTTCAAGGTGTGCCTTGTGCTGCTACTTCGTCTGAATTCGGCTTTGGGTTTCTTCTGTTTCGTACTTAGCTAAATTGTCGAACTCCGAAATTCGTCTGACTTTGGGGTATTTATAGTTTCTGTCTGAGGGCTAGATGCGGCGCATAGGATAAGTAGATGCGGCGCATTGACTTAACTTCGCGTGGGGTCCAAGATTAATATATTCAGGAATATTCATACACCGCCAGAAGATGCGGCGTAACTCCATTCTTGATGCGGCACATGTCCTTGCTGTCTTGGATCGTAGCTTCTGAAATCTTGATAGTTATGCGCCGTATATAATAAGTTGGATGCGGCGTATCTGGAGCAGAATGATCTTGATCTTGTACATTTCAGTAGACTCTTAACTTCTTGCTTGTTTTGCTCCATAATTAGTCCAAAATCGCCAAGTTTCACATAATACTTGTTTTTACCTGAGAATTACAAAAGTAAACATTAACGTATCAATTCTCACAGATAATATAATAAAACAAGTCAAATAAATAGGATAAATGATGGTAATAAAATGTACTTATTTGAGTTCATCAAATATCCCCCCACTTGAACTTTACTTGTCCCCAAATAAACTTTAGAATTAATATTATGAAAATGTATCCTAAAAGATGTTAGGATTTATTTTTATATTTAAGCATGTATTTATTTTTGTCATAATCACACAACCAAACACTTAACGAATTAGAAGTAAGATAAAATATATTGATAAAAGCAAATCTAATCGTTTAACTATCCAGTCGTGACGAATATTCTATCATAAGCTTGGCAAGTATACGCATCTCCCCCACTAAAGCCAAGGAATAACAAGTCTAAAGCGGTAAAAAGGGTTTCTTGGTTAAGGGTTAATCATTCTCCTTAATCTCTATCGATCTCAAATTCCAGAAAAGGCGACAAAATCACAAATACATGATCGAATCCACGAACACGATACTTGCAATTGCTCAAATCCTTAACTCGAATTGGCTAAAGATAGGACCAAGTAATCTTTACCAATAATATTATATCAAAAAGGGCGACAAAATCATAAATACATAGCCGAATCCACGACTACGATACTTAAGATTGCTCAAATCCCTAATCTCAATAAATCAAAGGTTTGGATGAAGAATGATATAGGGTATGGATAATATTTGGGATATAAATTGGTGTAAAATGAAAAATAAACAAAACAGATAAATTAAAATCCTAAGTATGGTTAATCACTATCCCAACCATCCCATGAATAAGACTCATATCATAGAATAACTCACGCTTTAACACTTGAAATACACGCTTTAGGTAGACACGAATTATACTCAACAAGATCTCAATCAAAGAATAACCTTTAGCCGGCGTTCCCATAACGTCCAACTCCCATTCAATCCATAAATATAATATATAACGGGACTGTTTGGTAGGAGCTTTTTGGGGAGCTGTTAGCTTTTTGTTACAAAAATAATCTCCTCTAAAATAAGTAGCTCCGTTTGGATACATTAACTTCAAGCTTTTATTTCAAACAAATAGCTCCTAAATAAAAAGCTGATTCATGTAGCTTTTTATACATCTTAGAGCTGTTAAAACTTTAAATTACTGATATACCCTCCAAACATTTGTTTACAATTATAAATATGTCCTTTTATGTCATTTTACATATTATAATTATATTTAACAGCTAACTTACCAAACACTTTTATTAAAAAAAAAGATACAGCTTGTAGCTCATGTAAAAAACTTTGCAGTTTACAGCTTACAGCTTACAGTTAACAGCTTACAACATACAGCTTCCAGCTAGTTTTGCCAAACATACCCAACAACTAGTGGTGATATCGACCACTTAATACAAAACTTTACATAAGTTGGTTAAACAAACTTCCAACTTTTCCTCTTTTTTTTTTTTTTTTTTTTTTTTGAACTTGAAACATAAACATAGATGTGTAAAATTTCACCGCATCACTATAATGATAACTCTGGATAATTTTTTCATACTTTTCATGACTTCAGAAATAACGGTAATAGTGAAAGTAGTAAACACACGAAAAATAAACTCAAAGATATACAATATTTACTTTCACTCCAATTGCATTGTGCAATTTCCTGACCCAACCAAAGATAATGAATTACGCATGCGAACACAGGTAATGTAAGGAAACACACTTTTCCTAAAGCAATTAACCAACCACGGATTTTAATCTACAGGGTAGGCTAAGGTGTAAGGGTGTAACGAAACATTATAACAAAGGTGTAAGAAACGAAAGGAATGGCTCTGAGTGTTTTTCTAGGGGTATCTTACTCTAAAAATGAGAGTAACAAAAGGGTTTATACGGGGGTTAACTAACCAGTGTAGTTAGCTAATATCACATAACATATAAAGGCTATTTGGGTGTAATCCTAGAAATTTACCAATTTAGACAAGTCATTCCAATTATATAAATAATACTTATTATGGTGGTCTCGAATAGTATACAAGCCAAGTTCTAAAGTTTACAAGTCACCGGCACACTCTTAGATTTGTGAATTTTGAAAAGTTCACAATTTTTGAAATTAACGTCATGTGTGCAGCTATGTAATTTAGGCTTTAAACAAAAACATGCTAAAAATTTTAAATTTTGATATATTAAGCACATTTTAAGCATATTTTGAAAAAGTTTAGGACAAGTAAGTGTTCTAATTCTCCAATCCCCCCACTTAAGTTAAATAACGTCCTCGTTGTTTGTATCAAAGGTTAAAAACTGGAAAATAAAAGAATTAGAACAGAAAAACTCCCCTGAGATTTGCTCGGTATGATCCTCCATTATTTGTATAAGAGCAAAAATCATCTTTCTTGTGGATGAGAACGTTTAAGCTTCATAATTGATGTATCCACAGGAAATGCAGGAATCTATAATACCACCAAGACTTTAACACACCTAAGTTAAGAAGGTTCAAACTTGCATAATACATTAGTAGTTAGTAAAAATAAAACATAAAAATTAAAATGAAAATCATCAGGTCAGTCGATACGCCGTATCTTATGGAAGAAGATACGCCGTATCGAGCCTGGAATAAATACGAATCAGAATAGAAGATGCGTCGCATCCTTAACCAGGGATGCGCCGCATTAAAATAAACTGATAAAAAGTTTTAAAGTCAAAAATAAAAATGCAGAAAATAAAGTAAGATATGAACAGTGCAGGAGATGCGTCGCATCTCAGGATTGAGATGCGCCGTATCTTCTGCGGGCCTGACTGACTCAACACAAAATCAGAAAATAAAATAAAATAAAAGATAAGCATGGGTTGCCTCCCACGAAGCGCTTGTTTTTGTTCGAGTCACGAGCCTGACTCCACCCTTATTTACTGTGTAATAGGGTGTTGTTCCCCCCACTTGGGATCAAGTGCGGGTGATAATAGCAATAAACACGAAAAGAGTGTAAATTTTCTAGTAAAGATGGAAGAAATAAATAAAGATCATACCTTGGCAATATATGTACATCTTTCCTATCCTTACCCGGTTTGGTTGATAAATTGGATGACTTGACCATTCCATCTGAAAGAGTAACGTGTTGAGGAAAAACGAGTCTCCTTTCTTCTTGGTTAGTCTCTTTGGTAGTAAGGCGTCCCTTGACTTCCGCAGAAGATGAGAAAGGGTCTTTAGCAAGTAAAAGTTCGAGTTCCTCTATATACTTCATAGGGTCGAAATCGTCATCTTCATCAATCATAGCAATGTTTAAGAGCTCATCACCAAATTCTTCCTCGAGCTCCACCAAAAACGGGTTGATCACAGGTGCTTCATGTGCTTCAATAGGTAGTGTAATAAATTTGACCTCATCATTCTTTTGTTTTGCAACCTGTTTAGGAAAACTAGCAAGATTATTAGTAACGGGATTAATAATATTAAATAAGTTTGTACCACTTTGTGTTGTAAGTGACTCCAATTCATCTTGTGAATCTCCATCTTTAACTAGTGGTCTTGCAATTTCAGCATCGTCCCGAATTTTATCCTTAAATAAGTAATCCCAGATTTCTTCAAAATTCCTCGTTGGGTCAAAATCTGGTTGAGGTATGTCATCATAAACTATGGCGTCAAATGGTTCGAAATCAAAATTAGAATACTTTTCATCTTCATCCGTTGGATTGTCTAATGGTGGTAATACGATTGCAGAATATTCTTCAACGTAGGGTTCCGTATACACATCATCATCATGTGCAATCTCCGGAGAAAAAGTACTATCAAGAACAATTGCCGGAATTTGTTTCATTATATATGATTCTTCCTCATCATCATTTGACATACACCAAGTGTGTTGAAACGGCAATTTGTTTCTTTCTTTCCTTGACTTTTCTTGTCCTAAAATCAAGTATTCTTCCATAGTGATTTCTTTCGTCTCAATGACTTGTGCACCATATCTTGCTCTTTTCCAGTTATACACCTGATTATTGCTCAAGGCTTTTTCCTCTATAAGCTTGACATATTCTTCCATTGTAATATCCGGATCGTCCATCTTCCTGAAATAAAACTTACTCGTGCAAAAGAAGAGTGAAACAATCAAAGTAAAATAAAAGCTGCTTTTATCTGCTGATGATGCGCCGTATCCTATAAAAAGGATGCGCCGTATCTTATAATCGTTAAAATTTAATCAGACTTTTATTCAGAAAGCAGATACGCCGCTTAGAAATTAGAATGCGCCGTATCAGTATTAAGTTATCAAAAATCAACGTATCTAAATTAAAATTAAATGCGTCGTATTAACAAAAGTTAATGCGCGGTATTTTCGTTACGTTTCAAAATACCAGATTTTTGATTCAGTAGATGCGCCGTATCGATGAAAATCGATGCGTCGTATCTGTTTAATAATCCGAAAACTGTTTTTAATTAAAATAAATAGATACGCCGTATCTGTCAAAATAGATGCGTCGTATGGCGTAATCGTTTAGAAATTTTTTTTTATTAAAAACAGATACGCCGTATCTTGGGGAAAGATGAGTCGTATCAAATTTATTAAACGCGTTGTATTTTATAAAAAGTAAACGCAATACGCCGTATCTATGAAAATAGATGCGCCGTATCGTTTGAATTAGCTCAGTACAACGATAGCAGAATACAAGAAAATAGAAAAAGAAAAACAAAAAATAAAAACTAACGAAAATAAACAAAAATAAAAACACACAAAAACAGAAAATATGCAAAATAATACAATGAATGCGATTTAACTAATATACAACAGAGTTAGCGGTTAAAATAAAAATTAAAAAGAAAAACCTAATTAAAATACTAATCAAATTAACAGATAATAACAATTCACTCCCCGGCAGCGGCGCCAAAAACTTGATGTGTGTGTTGTGTTGCTCTAATTTTTATACCCACGGTATGTCGTTGTGGTTTTAGCAGTATTCAAGTTTTAAATTTATATTTAGCCGACTTATCAATAACACACACTTTAACGAGCAGTGTACCCGGTCAGTATGAATATAATGGTAAGTAGAGTGTCGATCACTAAGAGTGGAACGTATTATCAAGTTATCCTAATCAGTATTTTAATATCTTAAGTTAGCTATACAACCTAATCTAACGCAAGGGGGTTCAGCCTGAGAGACTGGCACGGTTTGATTATGATTAAATATAAACTAAACTAATAAGCACGAATCAGCGATTAGCACACACGTACACAGATAAATACTTGAGACAATAAGAAGACCTGTCCTGATAGTTAAGTAGCTTGTCACTTGTTTTATTGCTAGTTTTATATGAAGTGTATAGTTCGATGCAACGCACCGAGATTAATTCCTTTCTCGTTGGCTCTAATCTTATCGGCGAGTAAACCCTTAATGATTACTTATGACTATCCTATTTATCTTTCTTCCTACTTTTCTACAGACGATAGAATGCATAGGCGATACAATAAATAGGCGAGGAAGGGGCATGGCGACCCAAGCAATGCTCAGCTAGACACAGAGGTTATCAATGCACTAATAAAAGTCACCAAAGACATCAACATATAAACTTTAATTAATGGGAAAGCAATTTTAAGGGGAGTTGAAGTGCATGATTAAATCAATGACACAAGCCCATCAATCCTGACCAATTAAAGTGTACTAATACAATAAAACAAAACTACTTAATGAATTGAATACATGCAGGACCTTCTTACAGCTCTTGTATCTTTGTTCAAGGTGTGTCTTGTGCTGCTACTTCGTCTGAATTCGGCTTAGGGTTTCTTCTGTTTCGTACTTAGCTAAATTGTCGAACTCCGAAATTCGTCTGACTTTGGGGTATTTATAGTTTCTGTCTGAGGGCTAGATGCGGCGCATAGGATAAGTAGATGCGGCGCATTGACTTAACTTCACGTGGGGTCCAAGATTAATATATTCAGAAATATTCGTACACCGCCAGAAGATGCTGCGTAACTCCATTCTTGATGCGGCGCATGTCCTTGCTGTCTTGGATCGTAGCTTGTGAAATCTTGATAGTGATGCGCCGTATATAATAAGTAGTGATGACGTATAGTCCATACCCGGGTCAAGAACCCGATTAGTAAACAATACTAATAATTAAGCCCACCATGTATGGGCCGCTACGGCAATAACTGGACTACCAGTTATGCGGCTGGGTCCGACAAGGCCCAAGCCCAAAGTTATCTTTGGATAAGATATGGAGTATCTTCTAAAAAGAGAGGATATATACCATATATCCGATATCGGCGAATAGGCCGAGAAGGAGTAGGGAACACGAAACCTACTAGGGTTTCATGCATATATAAAGAGCACCCAAGCCCTCGGTAAAGGTACGATCTACTAAAAACCCTAACTCTCCGCTAAAACCCTAAATTCGATTACTTACTCTCACGCCGGAGGATAATCGGGGGAGACAATCCCTCGATAAGCCTAACGGTGTTTGTTCTTTTTCTTAGTGCGCAGGTTCCATCAAGCATTAAGAGTTAATTGGTACGAGAATAGAAGCCTTCACAAGGAACGCCCAACTTTTGTATCAACAAGTGGCGTCATCCGTGGGACACTACACTAAGAGTTTTACCAAGAACTAGAATGACGAAACATGGAAGTCACAAGAGTCCGCATGGGAAGAAAGCGCATGATGACCCACTAGGGAAGAAGCATCAAACCGATGCGCCCCCTAAGCAGGCCCCTGGGACAACCAGCGCGCCTAGAAGCTTAGGAGCGTATTCAGATCTGGTCTTTCCTACAGTGGAATCACTTACCAAAACTACCCCCGCTATTACAACAAGTACTAGCGCGGTAGAACTGGAGCGCACTCCTCTTAACATGCCAGAGGTGAACTTCACTGAACCTCCCAATGCGCCTATCCGAAACAAGGATCCTACCTTGGAAACAGACTCCATCGCATTAGAGGGAGTCACTTCCGAATTGGCGCCAAGCGACTTTGTATCTCAAAACTACGAAGCCTTGACGGCGCTCATGCGAGAGGAGGCAAAGAAGAGGTCAAGCCAAAGTCTGCACGCCAGACTCAACTTCGACCCTGAGCACGAAGTATCCCCACCGCGCTACCAAAAGGAAAGACGCGAAAAGGATAGCCGCAAACAACCAGTGTTTGCCAGGATTGGAAGGAAGGTTGTGGACGATGAAGCAGCCGACCTTCAACATCTGGAAGAGCCTGAAGAGGGGGAGCGGCGCGCCAATGTCCACGCTAGGCTTGGCAGTCGCAGGATCCAAGATAGGCTTGGGCGACGATGCTCCCCAAGTGAAAGCCCCTCAAGCTCTGACTCTGAGGATAGTCGGCGCAAGCGCCGCAGAGGAGCAAGCTCAGACTCTGATGATGGTCGACGCAAGCGTCACAAAAGAGTTCGCTCATCTTCAAGAGATTCCTCGGACAGCGAGACTGGACACTGGAAATCAAGAGGAAAATACCGCGACCAGGAAGACGAAGACATGTCTCTTCCCTGGCGTCGCCAAAAGGTTGATACGTTCACTAGGCGCATCAGCGATTTTTCGGAGAATAAGAAAAGGCGCATGCCCACTAACGTCAAAACATATGATGGGACAGGTGATCCTGACGATCACCTAAAAATTTTCGAATCAGCAGCCACTATCGAAAATTGGCCACAACCCGTATGGTGTCATATGTTCAACTCCACGTTAGTAGGGAATGCGCGCAACTGGTTTAGCAAGCTTCCACGTAGAAGCATCGATGGGTTTGAAGAGTTGCGCAAGGCGTTTCGCTTAAACTTTACTCAACGGAAGAAGTGCGCTAAAAACCCTGTCGAACTCGCCAGGGTTAAACAGCGACAAGGGGAATCCACAAGCGCTTTCATGGAACGCTTTAAAGACGAGTGCATGCAAGTCAAGGCATGCCCAGAGATACTAAAAATATCGGGTTTTATGAATGCAATCAATAACCCAGATCTGATTAAAAAATTAAACGATAAGGTTCCCCTAACTTTTGACGAGCTCATGAAACGCACGAGGTCTTTCGTCCAAGGAGAAGCAGCCGCCGCGGATAGCAAGAAAGGCTACTCGAGCCATAGGCCACAAGAAGAGTCAAGGAGACAATCCAATGACCAGAGTGGCAATCGTAATAGGAGTTACCGCACCCAAGGTGTGGAAGGGGAAACGACAAGTACACCCCATTAACAAAATCTCCAAAGGAGATATTCGCGACGGAAGGGGCGAACTTCCCAAAACCACCACCAATGCGCACCCTAGAGGATCGGCGCATAGGGAATGGTTATTGCGAATACCATGGACAGAAAGGTCATACAACCAACGAGTGCGTCCAACTGCGCCAATTGATTGACAAATTGGTAAAAGAAGGAAAGATGGACCACCTCGTAAAAAACATCAGAGAAGGGAAAGACAAACCGAAACCAGGGGCCAAGAAAGAGACATCAAAAGAAAAGGCAGATATCATCTACATGATACAGCCATGGCAGCGCGCGACAAGACAGAAAGTCAGTCAACGGTTTTCTAAAGGAAATGAAATTTCTTTCCCCTCCCTAACTGCGAACAACGCAGTAGTGGATCCACTTACCATTGAAATACATACGGGGGGTCACGACATCCGTCGCATGTATGTAGATGGAGGTGCATCCGCTGATATCATATATGAACACTGTTTCAAGAAGCTACGACCTGAGATACAGAGTCAGATGATCCCAGCAACAACGTCGCTCACTGGCTTCACAGGGGAGAAGATATGGCCCATGGGGCAATTACGTCTATTTGTAGAAGTTGGTGACAAACCACACTCTACAGTCACCTGGATGAACTTTATGGTAATCAGATCCCCCTCTCCGTACAACGGCATCATCGGAGACCTGGAATATCATCTATCCGCGCCGTGCCATCCACAGCGCACGGGATGCTCAAGTTCCCAGTGGAAGGAGGTATTGTCACTCTTTACAATACCACCATACCACCAAAAGAATGCAACGCAGTGACAAATGACGTAGGCGATGTTCCAGAACAGCGCGCAACTAAAGTCCCGAACCTAAAGGTCGCCATTCACCCTGATTACCTGGATCAACAGGTATCTATTGGCGGGTCTCTGTCTGACAAAGGCAAATCAGCTATATGCGCACTCTTGCAAAATAACCTAGATATTTTTGCATGGGAGCCAAAGCATATGACAGGAGTACCACGTTCCATCACGGAACACAAGCTACAAATCCGACAAGGATATCCTCCAATACGACAGAAAAAGCGCGGACAAGCCCCAGACCGCGCAAAAGCCATCCTGGAAGAAGTACACAAACTAGTAGACGCAGGCATCATGCGGGAAGTGTACTACCATGACTGGCTCACTAACCCAGTAATGGTAAAGAAGAGCGATGGCAGTTGGAGAATGTGCGTAGACTTCACAGACCTCAATAAAGCATGTCCACAGGACTGTTACCCGCTACCGGAGATAGACTGGAAGATCGAATCTCTGTGTGGATATCCCTTCAAATGCTTCCTGGACGCATACAAGGGATACCACCAAATTCAAATGGCGGAGGAGGATGAAGAAAAAACGGCCTTCCACACAAGTCAAGGGGTCTATTGCTATACAAAGATGCCCTTTGGCCTAAAGAACGCAGGAGCAACATACCAACGATTGGTAGACACTGCGTTCGAGAAACAAGTAGGCCGCAACTTGGAAGTATACGTCGATGACCTAGTCATCAAAAGCCATACTGAGGAAGAACTAGTGCGCGACATGGAGGAAACGTTCAAAACACTGAGGAGAATCAACATGAAATTGAATCCCAAGAAGTGTACATTTGGCGCAACAGAAGGCATGTTCCTCGGGTATTTGATAGAACCCGATGGGATCAAGCCTTGCCCAGAAAAGACCCAAGCAGTCATCGACCTTCCCTCACCGCGCACACTGAAGGAGGTTCAGTCACTAAACGGCAAGCTAGCCGGACTGAACCGATTCTTATCCAAATCAGCGGACAAGTCACTTCCCCTATTCAAGACACTCAAGAAGTGCACAAAAAAGGGAGACTTCAGGTGGACCGCGGAAGCAGAAGAGGCCTTCCAACAGCTCAAACAACACATAGCAGCGCTCCCAAAGCTTGTTGCGCCCCGACCAGGGGAAGAGCTGATCATGTACCTATCTGCGACTCATGGAGCAGTCAGCGCAGTACTACTGACAGACAGGAACTCTGTCCAAACACCCATCTATTTTGTTAGTAAGGCGCTCAAGAAGACGGAGATTAACTACACGGCAATGGAGAAGTTGGTCCTAGCCTTAGTATTTGCAGCAAAAAGACTGCGCAGGTATTTCCAGGCGCACCCAATAGCTGTTATCACAGACCAACCCATCAAACAAGTTATCTCAAGACCCGACGCATCGGGACGCCTACAAAAATGGAGTGTGTTACTGGGCGAGCATAACATATCGTACAGACCACGCACTGCAATCAAAGGGCAGATATTGGCCGACTTCATCATTGAGAAGCCAGATACTGACACTACACCTGCGACAAGCAAGGAGGAACTTCAAGAACCATGGATTCTATTCACTGATGGATCCTCATGCGTAGATGGATCAGGAGGTGGTCTTATTCTCACTAACCCAGAAGGGGCTGAATTCACATATGCCCTGCGCTTTGAATTCACAGCCACGAACAACGAGGCAGAATACGAAGCACTCCTGGCTGGGTTACGCATCGCAATTCAAATGGGTGCACGCAACCTAGAAGCGAACGTCGATTCACGGCTAGTTGCTAACCACGTGTTAGGCGAGTATGTAGCAAAGGAGGAACACATGATTCAATACCTCGAAAAGACCAAATCTCTGATCCAGAACTTCGATAGGTTTACCATCAAGCAAGTTCCCAGGGGTGAAAACAGGAAAGCAGATGCGCTGAGCAAGATCGCATCCACTAGTTTTGCACATTTATCAAAACAAGTACTGGTGGAAACCTTGAAAAATAAGTCAATCGAAGAAATGGAAATATCCACAGTGATAGAAGAAGAAGGCCCTACGTGGATGACACCAATTATTGACTTCATTAGCAAAGGCATACTCCCCCAAGAACAGAAGGAAGCTCGAAGAATCCGGCGCACAGCGCAGCGATTCGAGCTTAGAGATAACGTCTTATATAGACGCTCATTCCTACAACCATGGCTTAGGTGCGTTGGACCTCTCCAGGCAAACTATGTACTTCGAGAAATCCACGCAGGCTCATGCAGCATGCACTCAGGACCACGGTCCATTGTAGCGCGCGCCCTAAGGTCTGGATACTATTGGCCAACTATGCACCGTGACGCGCGAGATTTGGTTCGAAAGTGCAGTGATTGCCAAGTTCACAGACCCATTCCGCGCCGACCACAGCATGAACTAACGCCTATTACATCGCCATGGCCATTCCACAAATGGGGTATCGACATCGCTGGACCTTTCCCTATTGCCGCAGGTGGATTGAAATTCCTTATTGTGGCAATAGACTACTTTACTAAGTGGATCGAAGCAAAGGCAGTAGCGACCATAACAGGTAACCAGATAAAACGATTTGTGTGGGACAACATCGTATGTCGCTTTGGATTACCTGGTGAAATTATCTCAGATAACGGAAAACAATTCCGTGATAACCCGTTCAAAGATTGGTGCGCACAGCTGAACATCACGCAACACTTTGCGTCAGTAACTCATCCACAAAACTAATGGTCTGGTTGAACGCGCAAATAGAAGCCTAGGCGAAGGAATCAAAGCGCGCCTGGACAGACACAAGGGAAGATGGGTAGAAGAACTATCACATGTTCTCTGGGCGCACCGAACAACCATCAAGGTTAGCAACGGGGACACTCCCTTCTCTTTGGTCTATGGGACAGAAGCTGTAATACCAGCTGAAATCGGAATGCCAACCATCCGCACTGCGGAAGTTAATGTGGCAACCAATGATGATGAGCGGCGCATAGCCTTGGATCTATTGGAAGAGCGACGTGAACACGCAGCAATACGCGAAGAGAAAGCCAAGTCAAGAATGAAAGGATATTATGATGCCAAAGTACGCAGCACGTCATTCAGACCAGGTGACTTCGTATACCGCAAAAACGACTCAAGCCGCGCAGAGGACACTGGTAAGCTAGGACCAAAGTGGGAAGGACCTTACGAGGTCATAGAAGCACTTGGCAATGGAGCATACAAGCTCCGAGACAAGGACGGACATGAGCTACAGCGAACGTGGAACGTCCGCAACCTTAAGCGGTGCTATCTTTAAAGCAGGCTACGGCCCAACATGGACATTCACGCACTTTAGAAAGTGCCCCAATAAAGATTCATGAAATTTTATTTTTTAAGTATTATCTAGATAAGTATTGTCTTTTAAAAACTTGCAAGTATTAATAAAACGTTATGGTTTCTAGCTAACTCCATAACACATTTAACTTTATTGTTTGCATCTTTTATTATCGTGTTTCAATATTGTTATAATCTTGCCTACATGGCGTGCATGCACACACTAAGACCCACGATGGCAGAAAGGATGAGTAAACCTAATAAATAACTCGTTGAGTAAGAGGGTTGCAAACCCATCAACACCGGATCACGAATCCTTGTTAAACACCTTGCGCTCAAGACGTTGGCGCAAGTTCCTCACGCACCCCACGACGGATGCGCAATAGGGCACACTGTGCGCGTTTAACAACTCAGGAAATCAAGACTCTTGATTCCTTCAAGTAAAATACGACAAGTAAACTTACAAAAATACATAGACGACTATGATTTCTCTCTTTACATTAAGTTGGAAAAATTCAATTAACGACTACGGTCCTTACTTAAGGAAATTCATACACGATTATGATTATCCCTTTCTAAGTACGCTTAGACACTTAAAGATATCTTAACACAAGGATATATAAGAACTACGAGTTAAAAAGCGTAAATATTTGGAAGTTGTAAAAACACCAAGTACAACAACAAAATTCCAATATATAGCAATACGTTCATACAAAAGATGTGTACAAAAAAGCTAAATGCTATATGTACGCCTTAGCTGGCTAGAGCCCCCACTCATAGCCGCCTCCTTCGCATCCTCGAGCCGCTTTAACAACTCTGCATCATCAAGAGAAACAGTGGCCACAGAAACAGGCACACCATCGGATCTAGGCTGATGCGCAGCGCCTATGCCGCACAGAATGGCCTTTCCTCTCACGCCTTTCTTTCTTGCGACCCTGGAAACATGAGCATTTAGCGACCTTTGCAAGGAAATCTCTTTCTCAATACGGAAAGGATTTAGAATGTCACGAGGCTGAGCAAAAATGGGTACCTTCAACTGCGCCACATCAGGCTTCAAGTAGAAGTCCACTTGCTGATCCGCATCCTCCTTCAGATGCCTGGGAAGAGTGAGCCCCGCCATGATCACGCCGATAGGCTGATCCTGATCACGCTCCAAATGAGCGATATGCGGAAGCTCAAGCTTTTTCAACTCTTCCATAGCAGCAACAAGCTCAGCTCGGGCGTCCGCCTTGTACCCAGGGACCTCCGCAAGCGGCACGGTCAACAACTTGGCCTCAGCAAGTTTGTCCGCGGCCGAGGTCTCACCATGTGCAATAGCGCACTCCACAACCTTGCCAAAGGATGTGGTGACCTCGGGATGCTCCAGCGTACACATGGCGGCCAGGCGAAGACCATGACTGATCAACCACCTACAAAATAACACAAGTGTTAATAAGGGTCTTAAATATACACAAGTTATAAAGAAATAAAAGCAGCATGTACCTGCGCTCAGCTACGGACTGAACCATATGCGGGTATAGCTCCTCATCATACTCGATGCTGAGCTTACGGAGCTTCTCTTCTTGCGTCTTCAGCGCAAGCTCCACTCTGCTACGAAACTCTTCAATGTTGGCAAAGTGCTTGCTCCTATTTTGTTGCAAGTACTTCAGCGCCCATAAAGAATTACGCTTCTGAAGGTCCGCAGCAGCACGCTCCTGCTCCAGCTCAGCCATCACCAAGAGCCTCCCTTCAGCCGACTTTTGCGCAGATGCTTCTGCGCGCTCCAGTTTAGCCTTGGAGCTCAGCTGCTCAGCTTTAGAGCTTGCTAATTCAGCCTGCACAGACGCTAATTGCGCCTGCAGTCTGGAAACCTCCTCAGACTTGTGCACCCTTACTTGCGCCACCAGCTCAGATTGGCGCACAGCAATGGAGGCCAGCTCCTCCATCGCAGAGTTAAACGGACTTAACTCCTCCTCAACATCCTCTGGTGAAGGCACCCCAAAAGGACTCACCTTGGGGGCGCACTCCCATCTACGATGCCAGCGTCCTCCACAGGCTGTTCACTGCACGAAAGATCAAGAGGCAAGGTTAGCGCACAGTCAAGCATACACAAAATCTTAAGGAATTGCTAAAAAATACTTACATGGGGGGAGGAGTCAAGGACACGTCCTTCTCCGTCTCAGTCTCAGTCGTGGATACACCTCCACCAGACTTCTCAGCATCCACACTGAGGACACGCAGAAACAAAGTTAGAATAAAACATAACTTGACAAAAGTTTATAACTAATAACTAAGGTACTTACTCCATCTGCACCCCAGTAAAAGACGAGCTTCCCCCAGCCTCAGTTCGCGGCCTCTTGGAAGGACCTTCACCATCACCACCAAGCGCTCTCTTGCGCGTCAGAGGGGAGCTCTCATCCATGTCACTATCGGTCTCCTCTAAATGGATCATCATCATAGGGGGAGGAGTCTGCGCAGTGTCAGGACCCTGCTGCTCAGGAGGAGCCACCTCCTGTAACGGCTCAGCTACCACCACATCAGGCGTGCCTTCAGGATCTGGGATAACCAAATCCACGACGCGCCCCGCCGTCGCCTGCAGAATAGTCTGCTCACCTTCCCCCAGAGGACGCACTCCCACCGCCACGGAACGCGGATTCTCCAGGCGCACAACCGAAAAAAGATCCATCTCTGCGCATAAAATAGACAAAAAGAAGCAAGTTACATAAAGTATGAAAGACGAAGAAACGCTTACACTAATAACGACAGTAAGGCGACAGAAGGAGCACCCACCCGTGCCATCCGCATTCAAGAATGTGGGAACTTCTGTCTCATGCTCAAAATAGTTGCGACTGATGCCCATGTGCACCAGGAACGCTTTCGGATATGGTTTGATCGGAAGGCGGTTCTCATCTATTATCGCCGCATGATCCACGTTATACCACGTCTCAGGGGGCGCTCATCCTTGGGCAGAGTGGCACGGGTGTAGAATTGAAAATTGGAGGGGAAGACGGCGTCATCAACCCAAAAGAATTTTTCCCTCCAATCCTTGAGCTTATCTACCTTATTCACATAACATTGTAACTTCCCTACGCGCTTAGAGAAGGTAACCCACCCATTTGACCATGTTGCGTGATAAAACGCGCGAAATAATTGGAGGGTCGGGTGGATCGCTAACAAGCGACAGTTAACCTCAAAGTTGGCGATTTTACCAGCACCAATACAATGTAACTGAGAGATGTGGAGCTCGTAGTAATGGAGTACATCACTCAATAACACGGAGATGGGTACGCGCTGATTCGCCCACTCAAAAAAGCGCGTATATAGCCCCACCTTCCCAGCGGGGAAATCAGCGATGGTGTCATTCGGACCTGGTACCTCTGGGCGCAGGCCCATAGGGATAAAGTAATCCGAGGTGAACTGAATCAGTTCATCCTCGGTTATGTTAGAATGAAAATCATGAAGTTGCGCTACCATTTTGTGATTCCGAATATGGGCGCACGCGCTATTACCTTTGAATTATCGTTCTCGAAAGCGGATTTGAAGATGTAAAAATGGTGGAATTGTGATTTTTTAACTGTGGACAACACAGTGAATGGAGGCGGTAGCTTATATAGTTTTCCACCCACCACCGATGATTGACACGTGTACCCCACTAGCTCAAATCGTGTGGCTGGGAGCTGAAACAGTACGAGACAAGTGGATATAATCCCCACTTCCCAAGGTACCCGAATTGCATTTTTTTGGACTAGATACATCATAAGTGCATTTTTGGCGGTACATTTTTACTAATCTTCCCGCGTACGCGTAGTGAATAATTTTGACACGACTATAGTCTAGCACCCGCATGTTTTACCCTGCGCATACAAGACTGGGGGGACATGATGACGTATAGTCCATACCCGGGTCACGAACCCGATTAGTAAACAATACTAATAATTAAGCCCACCATGTATGGGCCGCTACGGCAATAACTGGACTACCAGTTATGCGGCTGGGTCCGACAAGGCCCAAGCCCAAAGTTATCTTTGGATAAGATATGGAGTATCTTCTAAAAAGAGAGATATATACCATATATCCGATATCGGCGAATAGGCCGAGAAGGAGTAGGGAACACGAAACCTACTAGGGTTTCATGCATATATAAAGAGCACCCAAGCCCTCGGTAAAGGTACGATCTACTAAAAACCCTAACTCTCCGCTAAAACCCTAAATTCGATTACTTACTCTCACGCCGGAGGATAATCGGGGAGACAATCCTCGATAAGCCTAACGGTGTTTGTTCTTTTTCTTAGTGCGCAGGTTCCATCAAGCATTAAGAGTTAATTGGTACGAGAATAGAAGCCTTCACAAGGAACGCCCAACTTTTGTATCAACAAGTAGGATGCGGCGTATCTGGAGCAGAATGATCTTGATCTTGTACATTTCAGTAGACTCTTAACTTCTTGCTTGTTTTGCTCCATAATTAGTCCAATATCGCCAAGTTTCACATAATACTTGTTTTTACCTGAGAATTACAAAAGTAAACATTAACGTATCAATTCTCACAGATAATATAATAAAACAAGTCAAATAAATAGGATAAATGATGGTAATAAAATGTACTTATTTGAGTTCATCAATTATTTTTGACCCGAGTTGACCCGAACCCGGTCGGGTTCGGGTCGGGTTTTATGACACCCCTACATGCGGCAATTTGATAGCAAGCTGCAAATAGGGTCATGTTATAAACTTGAACGTTTCGGATGCAAAAAGACAGATAATTGGCAGCGAACCTTGAACAACCTAATCACACTGCTATTCGGCAGATACACGCAAGTCATCCCCATAGAAGACAACGGATTTGCGGATCATTACTTCAGCTTTGCTGCGTATAACGAAATAGGCCAGAGAGCAGACACGCGGGACTATACGCTCATAGGTACCCTAGATAGTATAAATAACATTTCATACATTGCATACGGTAACTGCCTCCATTATTATTAACAGATTAGATAGGAGTTATCCGCGATATTGGTCACATCAGAGAGTTTGGAGATCCTACTACTAATAGAATACTACGCAGGAACAGACATACAGAACTTAATAAACAATAAGACTGCGGCTCTGATGTATGACAACATCTATGCAGTGGTAATGTCATATTCACGGAAGAAAGTGATGTTCAGGTATTCACTATATAACTTCTCTTTGTTAGATATATTATATTTAAATACTATAGTGCGTGGTCAGTGTCAACAAACAATAACTCACTGAATAAAATATTCAATTTCTTCGGTCCGTTTTGTCATAACTTATTGCACTAACACTTCTGTTCTCAGGTACTTTAAACCTATGACTTATTATTTTCTTATTGGTTGCAGGCTTGGCAGGCGGGCCGGTCGTTCTACACTTTCAATCAGGGGTTATCCGGAACGATAAGTGAAGAATAAGAATGAATGAAAGGAGTTGCGCTCATGGAGTAGTTGTATCCGTTCTCAAAATTCGGCGTTTCACAAAAGGAAACCGTTACTCAATGGTATGCAACGGTAATGCTTTTAAAGTGTATGCAATATACATCTAATGCTATCACTGTATGTGAATAATATATATTCAGTTATGTAATTTACATTGTTCTGCAAATACACATAGTAGCATCCTTGCACATAACTTGCTTTCATGAATTGCTGCTGCTAACAACATTCATATTCCAATATTAGTCTGCCATGTACTTATGCCAATACATGAAGAAATTGTTACATTCACAGCATCACAAACTAATTCCACGCAAACACATACATTAGCATACACCTAAATCTGTTGGCTTTTTGCAGACAAACGGCTGACAAAAGTACACCAACCTTAGTTACTGCTACCGCCAACGTATCTACGAAAATGCAAAAAGACTTGCCACGACAGGCAATAGACAAAGGCAAAGGAATAGGATGTTATTGACCTCATGGATCTTAAATCAAGTGACTGTTTTTTATAAATCTAACGAATAGCCCGGCCGCAACGCGCCGGGGTCGTATTCCTCGTTTTTATACAAAATGCAACATTGTCGACTGACCATAAGAATATTAAATATGCAAACATAAAGAAATAAAAGCCAATGGCTCGCTCGGTGAGACACTCTAAATCACCGGAGGGACCTGGGTTCGATTCCATATAGTGACACTTTGTAGATTCTTTTTATTTTAAACTTATAAGCTCCGATTTATCACAACCCAACTGTGTTACATACCATTGCAGTGCACGTTATAATTGAATAAGGGCTTTGGCCTGCCGGGTAACACGCCAGTCTTTTTCTTTTAAATGAGAGGTCTCGAGTTTGAATCCCGTCGTGAACACTTTTGATAATTATTTTTTATTTCACCCTTTGACAATTATTTTTGGACCCGATCTAATACATTTTATAACTATTAATAAAAATGTTAAAACTAATATTTTTCGACACTCTTCGACCACATTTTTGTCAAAACAATATATTTAGCATATATTACTAAATTCCGACTAAAAGACAAAAATTTAAACTAACAAGAAAATATTTATAACAAAAACTTATATAAATATTTTCTAACTTATCATCCACTAACCTTAGATAAATATAAACACATATATCGTATCACGAAACATTGCTAATTTGAATACTGAACTATTAGTATTTATTATTATTGGACCAACAACCTATAATCTTTCACAAATACTTTTATTGTGAACACTTTCCGTATTAAGTCTTTCAGTTATTCTCGAATCAGGGACTTAATCCGTCTCGAATACTTTTGTATATATATCTACTTCTACTTTGTCCAAGAGCCAATACTAACAAACTTTTTGAATTGATTTAAACGCAAACTCTGCCACACAAGCAACATTAAATGCAACCACTTGAAAAACTTAAATTTATTTAAACACTTTGAGTCGTGAACAAAACTGTTAACTAAGAATTGCCATACTAATCTAGGTCGCGTGTTGGTGCCATCCACTATTTCTACTTGACTACCGCTTATAGACTGCTGTATTACTGAGGTGAGTTCTCGTAGCCCCTTTTTCATTATGTTTTCCTTGGGGGAAAATGGTACTGAAATGACATTTTAACAGTTTTTCATGTTGTGATTATACAGTTTTCATGATTTTGGACATTATGTGTGTTGATACGATTATGTGCTACTAAATATTTTGACTGTGTGTACATGAATGAGCAACTGTTAACTCTTTCGAGAGCCGAAGCATTATGATAGATCTATCGGGGTAGCTCCCCTCTATGTGTACTGTTTGTGTTTGCAACGATCATGGTAGGTTCAGTTGGCGCGACTCTATTTGTTTTGACATTGCGCTTATAATTGGTTATCATGCCCACTTTTGTCCTACACTATGCTATCACAGCTCAGCGGTTTTACTTTTAAACCTACGAGCTCACCAACATTATGTTGACGTTTTCTAGTACCATTTTCAGGTGTTATGAAGTTACTATAGATGATTGAGTATTGGACTGGCCTAGCATACATAAGACAAGACCCTTCCGAACTGTGATAAATGGTAATTTTCACGTTGCTAATTAATATTATATGAGTATTAATTATTTTTAAGCTAAGCATTTCTGTGCGCAGTTGCATGTTTCTGAGTATTTTTGAGCATTTTCGGGAGCTGTCCCAGCATACTGTAGCTTACAGTCACTGTAGAAAAGTTTATTTTTGTCAGTAAAGTTAAATTATCACATTTCTGATAGTTACTGACAAGTATTATAATTTACTGAGAGCTTTCTCACATTTTTCTGAAAAACAACCGCACGCGCGTACCGACATCACAGTACACATGGTAAAGGTCAAATAAATATATTTTTGAGTCAGTAATGACATTTTATTATATTTCTGACGAAAACGTGGTTAAAAACTTTATTTTACGTTATCGGGTCCGAAAACGTCAAACCGGGACTTTACGGTAACTTTTTAACTCAAACCGACACACTATACACCAAAGCGGGATCAAAACTATTTTTGCCCTCCCCATTTAATCCATAACCGGCCACCTAGGCCACATTACACATCACATGGGACAAAATTATACCCACTACAAAAAATTGGCCATTTAGTGGCACACACAAAAGTGTCACTAAAAGCGAAATAAGTGTCACTAAAGACCTGACAGGGAATCGGTGACAGAAAAAAAAAAGTGTCACAAATGCCGCTGCCACTAAAGGGTTTTAGTGACACTTTATATTGTGTTGCTGCAGACCTTATGGGTTTTAGTGGCACTTCTAAGTTTTGTTGCTATTGGCCATTCTAACTTTAGTGACACACAATTTTCTATCACATGAAGTTTTACGGATTTTGTGACACTTACTTTATGTCATTATACTTTTACTATGATCACAAAGTAAGCCGACTTTAGTGACATAACATTTTCCAGATTTGGTTACAATATTGTCTTTCTGCCACTATGATATTTCAAAATTGTGGCACAATGTAATATTAATTTCAATTACTAGATTTCATTAAAAAAAAGAAACTAACAATTTCATATTCAAACAAAAATGCAATTTCCATTGAACACGGTTTTTTTATTATCAAAATAGAAATATCCAACAAATACAAAGTAAACAATATTCTTGAATATCCAAAACAAAAAACAAACTTAGTGTAAATCTCCAACTGGGTATCATAAGACATTTTACCCAGGAGAAAAAATCATAAGACACCTAGAAACTACCAACTTTATTGTAACTTCATTGAAACTAGCAAACATTGTGATAACTCTTGACCTCTTGATGCCCCAAGAATCTATAAGCCAATGAAAACAAAATTGTAGAAATTAATATTCACGATGAGGCAACAAAACATCTACCTGGACGTACAAGATTTCAAATGTTCTTTGATATAAACAGAATATGTGACTAACTTCTAATTCGGAGCAAGAACAGTGTTAAAAAGTATACTGTGAAAAGTATACCTGTGAAAAGTATACTCAAGAAAGATTTGTTGGAGTACCTGAGTTAAAAACAAACAAAATGTTAGCAGTGAACTAATGTTACTTAGCCATATTTAAACAAAAAAAATATATATTCTTTTACCATTGTTTTGATCTGCAACAGAAGATCCTTGATTTGATGATCCTTGATTTCCATTAGTAATGTTGTTTTGACCCGGAGAAAAGTTATCAGGAATCTAAAAGATTAAGAAATTAAAATTACAACAGAAAGTACAATAAGAATAAAAACTGTGAATGAAAAATATGTACCTCTATATTCATACTCCTAAGGACGTCAGACAAGTTAGAATTTGTTGTCGGGTCCTTCAAAAGATTTACAAGTGTGTATAAAAGACCTTCTGTTTGAGCCAATCGTTGTTCAACATTTTGTGAGCTTGTAGATGATGAGGCACCGTTATTCCTACGAGAAAGCATCTTTCCTACACATCGAACATATCCTCTTTTCTCTGGCCCCTTAACTTTGGATAAGTCGTCATTTGTCCAATCATCTTCTTGAGTACCTTGAGTATTAGTAGTGTCATCTGCAACAACTTGTATGGATGCCTGCTTAGTAATAACATGTTCCACTGTTAGAAAATGTTACTAAAAACGGTTATACACTTTTGAGATTTCATGGACTTATCTTTAATGTTTGCCCAAAATAAACTTGATCTCATCCATATTATGCCTCATTTTTACGCCACATATCACACACAAACTTCACTTACAAAAATTTTTCTTTACAAAAGATCAAGATCAAGAGTGTTAGCTAAAGGTTTTGGGTAATTTGGAGTTGGATTTGGGTTAAACTAACAAAGTTTTTGGTGTTCTTGTGCTCATACCCCACGTACCACTTCTCAAGCATTGTGAGGATTCTTAAAACTTTTCTAAATTTATTAATATTGTGTTCATTTGGTGTATAGTTATGTTTAAAAGTGTTAAATGTATATGCTGTGTTGATATGATTTAAGCTATGGTTTGATCTAGAGTAAATAGTGCTCGACATTTTTGATGTATATGAGTTAATTAGTAGATTTCTTGCTGGTGTGGTAAATCTTGTTGCATATAGTGCTTATTTGATAATACAAACACTAGTTACGGTTTTTACACTAAATTAAGCACTATAATGAATTTTATGAGCTATATATGGTTCGGCCATAAAGAAAAATAAAATATTATCGGGGTTTTGAAAAACATAAAATTTTGGCTCAAGTGGTGAAATGGTGGAAAAATAAAGTGAAGTGCTTATTTAGTTTAGCTTATTTAATAAGCTATAAGTTACTAAAAATAATTAACTAAAAAGTGAAAATAAGTTGAGATTCAAAATATGGGTCGAATGAACAGTAGAAAAGTCAAAGTTTGACTTTTGATTTAGTATCTTAATTATTAGAGCTTATTTGATAAGTAAAAGGTATGTTTGGTAACTAAAAATAACTAATAAGTAACAAGTTAATACAAATTGGACTAAATGGCTTTTTGGGCCAAAAAGCCCATGATTTTAATGTTGGGCCGAAGCCCATATGAAATTTTGAAAGTTTGACTTTTTGACCAAACGGACCCAATGAGCGAGTAAAGTGATTTTTAGTAACGTGTCGATATATACGTTATAACTAAAAATGTGTTTTGGGTCAAAAATGGTAATTGGGCTTATTTTGATAGTTCAGCCCAATATACAAAAAAAATGATAAATTTGATTTTTGGAATATTTTCCGACTCGCCGAAGTTAAAAATGTTTAACGAAACGATAAATATAACGATAACTATTTTTGGACTTGTTTTGAGACGCTTAGTCTCCAAAAGGGTAAAAATTGACATTTTTCCTAAAATGACATTTAAATTGACTTCTGTTGACTTTTTGAAGAATATTGACTTCGCGTCGAAATTTAGTGTTATTACTTAAAGGTTAAGATAACGAACAATTTAACGACGAATATATATATTCACGACACTTAACATATATCACGAAAGTATTTTGCACTTATAACTAGTTAGCGAAGTATTTGAGTAAAGTTTGCAACACGTGAGATAAATGGAAACGCTGTATAAACGAACGGGTCATGCCCAAATTTTCTAAAAATCCAACACTTAGAATATTTTGAGAAAATCCACAATTTAAGTAAACTTTATGGAATTACTTAACAAACTTGTTTTCCTTATAATAAATGTTGCAACAAAAGTACTAAACAACGTTTCTAAATATAATAATTTTTCACTAACTATATCCTATTAACCATTCTTCAAAACTATTTAATTAATCTCCATTAATTAAATATATGAGAAATAAACTTAAGATATATATATATATATATATATATATATATATATATATATATATATATATATATATATATATATATATATATATATATATATATATATATATATGTATATATATATATATATACTAGACTTCAAAGCCCGCCCAATGGGCGGGCATGACTTGTAATTTCGTTAATTTTAAATCATGCCTTAATTTCGTTACATTTAACATAATAAAGTATAATTACTTTTATACAAAAGCAATAGAACACGGTTTAGTTTTTTGGGTTTAATTGTATGTTATAATTAACTTAAGTAATTATTTTATGTGTAATTTTAGGGATGAAATCTCGTTTATTAGAGCACCTTGAACACTGGCAGTATGATGTTCGGTTACATCAGTAACAATGGCAGTACCATGTTCTGTCCCATCAAAGTTTAAAGGAATATGATTTTTAACCTTCAACACTGGCAGTATCATGTTTTATTACATCACTGACATTGACAGTACCATGTTCTGTCTTACCAGAGTTTAAATGGATATGATTTTTTATTAGTTTGATTTGTATTTGTTTGTTGATTAGTTCGAGTGTTTTGCTGGTATTTGATTTTATTTCATACTCTGGCGGTATGATTTCACGCAAACAAAGTTAATACACATCTAATGCTTAAGTAGCAAAGTGTCATGTGAAAAGTAATGAGGTTAATTTATTAAAAAATTAGAACATAAGTCTTTATTGTAAATAATCTAAAATGATAACATGAAACTTAAGTATTTATTGTAAATAATCTAAGATGATAACACGGGAAATCGTGTTCCATTTGTTCATAATTCATCTTCGCTGTCATCATCACTGGTTGTTTCATAATCAGTAGATCTGTCATTGATAAAGTTGCTGACATCATCGTCGTTAGAGTCATAACTGACACTATACGCGGCTGAATTTATTTCCCACGTTTCTTCGTCAACATCGCTGATGTGGATGATTCTACCGTGTACTTTTCCATCGATATCAGGCATCTCGTCCCACACGTTATTGTCAACCATGTTAGATTGGTAATCTTCATCATAATCGTCATCAATAGATGTATATCTTGAGTCGCCTATGAAATTATCGACTATAAAATTATATAAACAAACTATTATTTTAAAACATGTTTAACAATTTACAAACACAAATAATAATAAATTTTTTTTAACAAACAACCTGTGGAAGAGTCTTCAACAACAAATTCATCAGGGATAGTATATTTAGGTTTACAATCTCGCGTGGGGTAAGAGGGTTCTTTGAGAGCATTGATATTGACACACATGCCTGTTTCAGATACGTTGTTGTTGTTATCATGTTCATCATCCGTATCTTCATCATATAGCATATAGTTCCGTGAGAAAATGGGTTTCTACATACCAAAAATATAGTTAGTACTTAGCAACAGAGTATCTATTATGTGGACTGTTTGGTTTACCTTATTGTATATGTTAGCTTAATAATGTGGGATTAGCAAGGATGTTTCGTTTAACATATATGTTTTATAGAAATATAATGTACAAACATAAATTATTATTACCAATGGGTTTTTCCCCCCAGGATGATTAGCAGTCATAGTCTCCACACGCTTTGATCGCGTTTTTTTATCATCAATCGAAGTTAGATCTACAACTTTGCTTGCTTGTGGCTTTCCATCATCTGATGAATCCAGGTCAACAATTATGTTGTTGACTATTTTGCCGTTTTTTAGCAAGCCTACGGCGTTTGTGTATAGGTGGGAGAGGCTGCAAGTAATGCAAAAGTTGTTAGTTCCACTGATTAATAAGTATCACATAATATGGATTACAACCATTTTTTATACCTCTTTGTTGTCACGTGTTTTTTGTATTTTTTCATCATCTGATGAAACAACATAAACAATATCGTTGCTAACTAACTTGTTGTCTTTAGTTGGTCTAAACCGTTTATGTGTTGTTTGATCAGCCTGCAACTATTAGATTGATATTTAGATTTTATAATAGTTGAGTTCGACGTAATGAAAATTTTATGAAAATACCTTGTTATCAGTTTGATTTTCATAATAATCAAACTTGCATCCGTTCTTACGGGTCCCGGGTTTCACCTTTGACAATCTCCGATTGTTATGTGTTAAACAAACAACCTAAACAGAGCATCCAAAAATAAAAACCATTAAGTATTTTATGTTTACTACAATGCAAATTACTACGCATTAAAATTTTTATATAATACCTCGTTATTGGTATCATGTAAATCAGCATCTTCATTGAATATTTTGCATACATACGGATTACGTGGTTTTCGCTTATTACAAATTGGAGTAGTTCGATATCCGTTAACACCAACAGCATAAATCTATAAATTTAACATTTATATTTAATTCGTTAAACATAACAAAAACTATTATTAATAATAATAACCTTAGTTATGTTATAATACCTCGTCATCTGATAGGCCAACCTGCAAGTATTATAAAGATAATTAGATCCTGTGATATATTAATGGATATATGCTACATAATTTTAAGTTATAGATATAATCAATTGCTTATCTAAACATGGAAACGTCTCGACCAATAGAATCAACCAACCCTATTGTTTTAAACATGTACCATTGTTCAAGCATTTATTTTAGCTAAAGATTATTGGTAAATAAATATTCGTATATGTAAAACAATTCATGATAATCTTATAAGGTAGTGCCTGTGGGTAGTTTAGAAAAAAAGTACTTAGACATGTTATGAAGGATACCTCTTCATCGTCCAATATATGAACACTGGATATATCTTTTTTGAACAAATCAAATTGTCCATCCTGCATTCATGCTAAACATAATCAGATGATGTGTTTCATATATAATTTAAATAAACAGTTAATTTAGTTATTGTACATCCTCATCATCTGATATGATGATGTTTGGTATATTCTTATCGAGCGAGCCATCGGCTGATGATGGAGGATGGTGGTGACCTGTTTTCGGATTACCCTGACAAAATTGTAGTAATTAGTATTTAATTCATCTGATAATTAACAAAACACATTCAACTTAAGATTATGTACCTTGTGTGATCTTCGGTGTGACATTGTTTGTATTTTATGTTCGTAATTTTTGAAGATATATATTCAATATGTGTTAATATATGGCTTTATTTATAGAGTTTGAAGGTGACCATATAATGGAAACCGAAGATTTGTTTCTCATATATTTGTTATAGATAAAGATTACGTTTACAATTTAAACGTTTTCTAGAGTTTACATGATTTATATCATGCTCTAAATACAGATTTGGAAATTCTACAAAATATTTGATTATCATAGCTTTATTGTATATAAAGATTACGTTCGTTTGTGTATGAGCATTTAAAAACGTTGTTAGAATTAATGGGGTATAAAAACAATGGACTACGTATATTTAAAGTGACATTGCGTTTTAATATAACTCTTTTGAACTGGTTATAATATCAGTACCAAGTCGGGGACGTAGTAGTACAAAATTAAAATACATGATGGATATAACTCAGCAGTACTACATAGCACATACGTATTGTTTATACCAATACAAAGTACTCTTAAATATATATTTGACCCCCATATAGTGTGAAAGTGGTATATGATCTTAAATATATACACAGAATATTTATACAAAATACATTCTAAACTTATCTTTCAAATCATATTTCTATAAATTTATCATATTCTTGAAAAAATGATTATAATATGTATATATCATTTTAAAAATTCTTATTATCTTGTGTAGGAAGTTATATACACGAAAATAGGGCAATGAATAAATCATATTCATCCTTCCAAATAGTAATTTTTTTATTTTAATTTTATAGGTAAGTATCGTGTATACATCCTTATCCCGGTTAATATTATTTTTAAACATCACCAATGTTAATACTGCTGGTTACGTTAGTATTGTTGTATTTGAGATAATATAGTGTTATACATGTGGTTATCAATGCAATATTATATTAGTACCGCTTCATATACTTGGTACTGCTATATCATTTTTTCACGTAATGATCAACATTTGCACTGTGGTTACGTTAGTACTGTTGTATTTGAGATAATATAGGGTTATACATGTGGTTATCAATGCAATATTATATTAGTACCGCTACATATACTTGGTACTGCTATATCATTTTTTCACGTAATGATCAACATTTGCACTGGTAGATAAATTAATAAAACTTAATATGAATAAAGCTTAATACGAATATCCACACACATGCAAGTTTGCAATTTGTAATTAAATTGTTCAAAAATATTAAAACACGCTTATGTAAATTAATTGTCTTCTTGCTCCTCTTGATTATTAAGATCATTAGCTGGTGTTTCGTCATCCAGTGTCGCTGGTACACTGTTAACGTTGTCTGTCGTACGCTTGCCTACATCATCAATTTGAATTAAAGTGGCGTTCGTGGCACCAACGCACACTGCTGGAATATCATCCGTTGCGTCTATCGTTTCAACAACATCTTCGTTTGTTGGTTCCTGCTACATGTTGCGAGAAGATGTAAAAGATTAATTTGTATTGTTTGTTACAATTTAACGGTGTTTTTAGAAATTAAAAAATACAATGCACAATACCTCACTAATATCATCAGAATGTGTTTCCGATCCATCATCTGAACACACGGAATTGTTCTCAAAACCTTCGTCTTCCTCGTCGTCATCCTATTTTGATTCATTCATAAGGATTAGCATATACTTGTTTATAAACACAAACCATTGTTAGGTACATTAAAGGAAAAATGAATCAGACCTCTTCTTCTATAAAGCCATTCTTGAAATAGTTGATTATATCAACATCGTCCGTCACTTTCTCCGCTCTATATATATAACTATTGTTGTTGTGATTGAACTCAGAAAATAAAATTTTGAAAAGATACTTCCTCCCAATAATTTGATTAAGTGCATCCGGAAAGTATTCTTCTGTGTTCATGCCTTCGCTCTCCATTATCTCCCACGCTGTTAAATTTGTCATTTTGTGCACACTCTTGTCAAAAATCACGACTTGTGCAGTACCACTATGGTCAAATATGCGCACAATTATTTTGAACCTACATATATAAAATATTTATCACCGAACGCGAAGTATCGAAATATCCACATTATGTATTATATGTTTAAGGACAAATCCAAATAATTATATATTATATATATATATATATATATATATATATATATATATATATATATATATATATATATATATATATATATATATAGGTTGTTTTACATACCTGGAAGCAACGGTATATGTTTCTCCATGGTTTTTACAATACCACAACTGTTTCTTATTCCTTGCGCCCGAGTTGCGCTTTGAAACAATTGGTGTCACTCTTGTACTGCATGATTTGCAACCCGTATAAACCCACCCATTTTCCTCTTGTATGCTATGTACTTCTGCATAAACTACACAGTGTGACTCCTGTATTTAGATACAAAAACACATATAAACATTACTAACGTGGGTTTAATTAGTGATAAAATAATATTTATATTATACCCATAACAATAAATTTTGTTTTACCGGTTCAATGCTTCGAATTGTTCGAACTATTTGCTTCACACAGCCGTGCATGAACTCCGCAGGCGTAACAACACGGCTGCCAACTGAATGATCCTCAATTCTGAATTCACCTGCATCATACCCTTCCTGCTCTTCGTATCTGCGAAACGTATAAATAGGTTCCTAATAAATTTAACATGTTTTTAGTTTAAAACTAAAACACACATGTGCCGGTATCAATGTATATACCTTTTCCGGAAATCCAACAATTGTGGCACATCCCTGTTTATGAATATTCTTGTGCCAAACAAAGCATTATGTATTGATGGCTTATCTGTGTTGCACAACAAATATAGACACTTTTAAAATCTATTAATATGAATTAAAAATCTTAATTACGTAACCAAAAATTTAAAAGTCATCTATAAAACTTACTGTCCCAATATTTCACTTTCCCCAGCATCAAGAGGATGTCTATATGACAAAGCTCGTCACGTTTGTTGTCGTAGTCATTCCACATTAATGCCCAATTATCCCAAAAAGTACAATCAATTCTCAGAGATCTGCATAAAATAGGGTACACTCAATATATGATTACAAATGAATACTATTCTATACACGTTATTTTATTTTAAACAAATAATAATTTATAAAATATAGTTACTCGGCATCTTCAACGACAATTGTCCTCCGTAGCTTAGGACCGCCAGAATTGGTCAACGCCACTATTTTCCCAATAGCTACGACTGTACCAACAATATCTGGAAAAACATTTGTTATAAAAATATGCACATAAACATTCAAGTAACACCAACTGTTGTATATAATTTTAAAAAAAAACACATACCAACACAATCATGTTCGTGGTATTCATTATCTGTATCGAGAATACTTGAGAATGGCTAGTTAACGAACCCAACAAAGTTGTCGTCGATGTGATCAATACGGGTAACCTCGGTTCCTTTATAAAAAGATATTCTCCACTGGTTTGGTAACAAAGGTAACCTTCCGGCATTCTCTGCTACTCCAAAATTAGAGATTATGTAACATTGACCTTCTCGTAAAAGAGGTTCAAATTTAAACATAAACTCTTTTTTGACATAGATTTGGATACGGTTCGACTGTACATATAGTTCAAATATCAATTTAACATATATAATAAATATACACAAATATAGGTATTTACTAATTTCATCTGATATACCTCTTCATCCTGGAAAACACAGTCAAGACTGTAAGGATCGTGTTCTTCGTTAAATTTGTGTGAATGCCATACGGAGATGCATCTTCCTTTAATGGCCATGTTCACATTCATCGGACTGACATCTTTAATGAGAGTCATTGTTCTCTCTCTCACCGCTAAAAAAATTAAAAAAATATATATATAGAAAACGCTGTTTTTTTTTTATATCACATTAAAATGAAATATGTATAATGAATCAACCATTTTAAATAAACCTGGCTTAGGACTTTTAATTGTGGACATACTCTTTCCATTGTTTTTACTTGGATGAGAATTAGATCCTACGAATACACAAAGAAATTATGACAATGTTATTTATATAAAATAAGCAATCTGGAACAGACATTATCCAGAATGTTTGTACAAAACCTGAAGGAAATTTTCCATAAGACGATGTATGCATAACGGTTTTTTTTGTTCCGATGTGAAGGTGCGTCCGAAGATGTTGATTGGTACCTCAAATCTTTTTGTTGATTTCTAATATAAGCAAATCTTTTAGAATCACCTTTTGAGTTTGTCGCCCCTAGCAACAATAACAAAACAAATTGTTGTATAACATATAACAATAAAGGTGCGGGTTTTTATAAACAAATATTCATACCTGATTGAGATTGAAAGTTGGAAGAATCAATCCTAGAGTTTTCATACGTGGAGTGTGTTTCAAAACAGCTTGATTGACTGGTAGATTTCCTTTTTAATGATCGAACAGCTCCTATTATTCAATGGATATAGATTTACCACAATTTAGAATGTACAAACATGCTTAATGTGTATACTATAATCACAATTTATAATATGAACACGATCAGTTTAGAAACATGTTACCTTCATGAGATGGTTGTGACTCAAAAGATGATGAGACGTGGCCAAATCTGCCCTTTGCAGGTGGTTTAGATGCTGGAACAATTACGATTGTATAAATACAATGTATTACTGTATTAAATAAAAAAATTAATGTTCAATGTACTACCTCTAGCTTTAGCAACGACATCAGAAACAACTGTTCCAGATATACTACCGGGTATATCACTTTGAAATATGGAATTATCCAATTCAGACGAAGAAGATGGCTGAACCAAACCTATATTTCCTACTAATTTAGCAGTTAAAAATTAAGTAACATAATATAAACATCATGTAAAATGTACATAAATAAAATATCAACAAAGTTACTGCAATAAAACATTGATGAAGCTAATACGTGTTGATCGTTTAACAACATCGGAAACATGGTTGGTTGATCTTGTACCTGTTGTATCAAAATTATGATATGGATGATTACCAAATACAGAATCAACAACTTTCAGGGTAAAACAATACAAACTAATATACGATACATGAAAGACATATACAACAACAAAATACCTTGTGAAGGGGTTTTAGGATGAACGTGACTGCCAGAGCCTCTGCTTGTTGTATCTGAAGGTGGATACAAATCATAAACTTATATGGTAAATTAAAACAAATTAATGTAGGATTCATGAAAACCTATATAAGAATAGAATACCTTGTGAAGAGGCTTTAGTATGTTTCTTCTGTATGGTATTGCTTGTATTTGCATCAGGAACTATAATCAATATATAAAGACGTTCATATAATAAAGCATTAGATTGATCCAACAACAACATAAATAAGATTATAACAAATTTACGAATAAATTATTCGTTAAAAAACATTCATGTGTTAAAACATCAAATTATTTACATAACATATGCTATCCTCATTAATGTATTACTTATATTGTTAATCTATATTAATAGTTTTTAATATTGTAATTTTTATGTTGTTGCTGTATAATCAAGCTAATATTTACATGCACCATCGTTTATTAACAAACAATACAAACACACATAAGCAGTATCAAATATATCGAGCAATACAAACACACATAAGCAGTATCAAGTATCTCCAGCAGTACAAACACACATAAGCAGTATCATGTACATCGAGCAGTACTTATATTGTTAATTTATATTAATAGTTTTTAATAAGGCATTAGATTGATCCAACAACAACATAAATAAGATTATAACAAATTTACGAATAAAACATTCATGTGTTAAAACATCAGATTATTTACATAACATATGCTATCCTCATTAATGTATTACTTATATTGTTAATTTATATTAATAGTTTTTAATATTGTAATTTTTATGTTGTTGCTGTATAATCAAGCTAATATTTACATGCACCATCGTTTATTAACAAACAATACAAACACACATAAGCAGTATCAAATATATCGAGCAATACAAACACACATAAGCAGTATCAAGTATCTCCAGCAGTACAAACACACATAAGCAGTATCATGTACATCGAGCAGTACTACCAATAGAGTCTGGCAGTGCTAGCAAACTAATGATTAAATTACATTCTAATGATTAAATTACATGTAAAAAACATACCTCCCAAAGAAGCACTCATGTTCTTCTTGTCAGTTCCTTTTGCAAGCCTTGCAGAGTGTCTTTGGCCGTGCATAATGGCTATATTATTATCAATAGAGTTTATTGTTTTTTTGAGTTTATAAAAAACGTTATAATATGAGGTATATATATGATGTATATATGATGTATATATAGTGATAGGGTAGAACTCTGATCTTAAATATGGGAACAAAAGATTTATACAAAATACATTCCAAACTTATCTTTCAAACTATATCTTCTACAAATTAAAATTAAACATATCTTTTAAAAAAATCCGGGATACATGTTTAGAAAATACATATACCATTCCAAAAATTCCGCCTGGTAATCAAAGAAGAAGATTATAGTTATTTTTTGTGCGAGTTATATCACAAAATATAACTTGGTCTAATGGTAACATTGACGTATACTTAAGCTATGTAAACAACCCAAGTTCGAATATTTAGAATCCTTTTTAAAATTTCGGAATTAAAAGTCAACATACGAATTTTGTTCAGTCAAACTTTGCTTAGGTGGACTGCTTAGGTGGAATAAGAGCATGATTACTCATCAATCCAGCGCTTATTCATCAATCATGCATTTGATGACGTCGTACGCATCCTGTTATATATAATATGTAGATTTACTCTTCAAAGCTATTTAATTAATCTCCATTAATTAAATATATGAGAAATTAACTTAAGATATATATATATATATATATATATATATATATATATATATATATATATATATATATATATATATATATAAAGGTATGAGCAAATATATATATATGACACTTGCACATATAAATCACGAATACTAGCACGGATGTTCCGTTACGTATTCCCACCATGCACTTTCACCATGAGCTACCCCCAAGAGTTACAATAATAAATCGTTTCGAAATACATTTAACCACACAACAAGCAAGAAATACACGAGCACAGGTCAAACGTAAAACTTTTCAAACAAAATAAAGACACTTGAGACACGAACCTTTTGCTAAGACTTACCGTACTAATTTATGGTGCTGATCGGCGCGGTTGCATTATTTTGATTGATTGCTGAATTGCTGTATTTGAAAGGTGAGTTTATAGCCCCATATTTTTATACGATTTTTGGTTTTATAAGCTTGGGGTGAGAAACATACAAAACTGTTTTCATGGACCAGAATTGAAGTTGCTTTTAAGATCACACTAGTATGCAGAAACCTAAGTTTGCTGAATCCCATTTTGTGCCCACTATCATCTGCCGTTAATTCCTGATGGGAAGCCGGTTGTTATAAATAGATCTATTGGGAGTGACGTCCCCGTTCGGTTGGCTCGGCATAGCCAAGGCGAACGTATACCATTCGGGTTTTTAGCCGGGTGTCCAGGGATTAACACTCGCGGGCACCCTTATTTATTTGCTAACGCTAGTCGTGCTGCATTGTCTTAGTTTCGGTAGGATGAGGCTTAGTGTTTGCATTACGGATAGTGTGTATCTGCTGATTTTGTTTTATGATATTGCTATTGGTCCATGTGTGCTATTTATTTAAACCTATGAACTCACCAGCGTTAGCTGACTTTTTGCATGTTTTTCTCAAGAAACTGAGGTGCGTTTAGCCGGGTGCAGTGCATGGCGTCGGTCACAATAAATGATGGAAATGTTTTTAATGCGTTTACTCTGACAACTGGACCTTTTGTTTAAATGGGCTTTATTTTCATCTGAAATGGTTTTTATATATCGCTACATGACTTGACTTATGTAATATATTTTAAAACGGATTTCAATCCGTTCACTATATCTTGTGTGATGATTATCAACCACGTAGCACCCCAAAGTGTATGCTTCCGCGAATATTGTGATTTTGGGGGTGTTACAGATTGGTATTCAGAGCCTAGGTTATAGAGAACGTGGATTATAAAAACCTCAAACTATAACCGATTTTGAAAAACTTTCCATCATGACCGTCGGATGCCTGCCAGTTTAGCTTGCTATGATTTGAGCATTAGTTGTTTATTTGATTTGAGCATTGTTTGCCTTATTTGATTAAGTGTTTTTAGCATGCTATATGAGTATATTATACTAAGCATATATGATATAAGTAATTTCTATATACTTATACGTGTCGCACTATATTTGTCACAGACCATGTCTCTCCCATTCGGCACACACTCTGAGGTGGATATTGATGGATTCACTTCTCAGACACAGCAGCCAGTTCCGTTCATGGATGACCCACTGATGGAGGTTATTCGTGTTGCTGCTCAGCCATCTATTCCAGTTCAGCCTGTACACACCACTCCATCTACCTCGCCGTATCTACACAGATCTACCACAGCACACCGTTCATCACCAGCTCAGTTGTACACCTTTGCTCAGCATGATCTCGATGCTCCACCTGTCAGACGTCGGGCATCATATAGGCGAGTCCGTGGACGTCGTCTTCAGTTATCTTCAGTATTGACTTCATCTCGTAGTAGGACCAGTTATGGTTATATGGGTACTCCTGCTGATTCACCACCTCAGTCACCTATGCTATCTCCAGATGATTCCCCACCTAGTCAGAGACGTAGGAGATCAGTGGAGACTTATTCTGATGAGGATGAGGATCCAGTGGAGGATCCAGAGCAGGTTCAGGATGAGCCTACTCCTACTGTGACTGCACCTGTTGAGCACACTTCTATGGGTTTAGAGGATGATAGGGATAGGGATACTCCTATGGACATAGATCAGGTTAGGGTGCCGAGGGATGGCAAGGGTATTATGGAGGATGTTCAAGGATTGTTTGAGGTTGGACAGAGCTCGAGATATGCACAGATTCAGGGTTTGGATGATAGTCAGTGGTTAGACATTGCTTGTGATGTTGGCACGGGTGTACGTGCAGCTAGCCCAGAGTACACACCGTCATCTCCTTCTTTTATACCACCATCTTTGATGCCTACTCCACTCCCTTCACCAGTAGGTTCCCCACTTACAGAGCCTGAGCTTACTGAGATGGATCAGATCTGGATTCAGTTGACGAACCAGGCGAGCTTACTTGATGTTCATTCTGATCAGCTTGGGAGATTGGAGCAGTCTGAGCGTATTCAGACTGTGGAGAGGCGGATTGGGACTATTGATCAGGCAGCTTGTGTTCTGTTTGAGGAGTTGTATTCTGACCGTAGAGTAATGATTGGATTGAGGGCTAGATTGGATGCTTTAGAGAGATTACATGGTAGGGAGCTTAGAGGTTTGGACTTTAGGGCCATTGGTTTAGGTAGAGGCCAGCAGAGGATTCAGGGTATGTTGCGACGAGCTAGAGGAGTCGATCGTACTCAGTGGCAGAGGATTGTGACCGCTGAGATTATCATTGGTTCAGTGATGAGGGAGAACCAGGAGCTTAGAGACCGTGTAGCCCAGCTAGAGACCACCATTGGAGGATTGACCCGAGCATTTGAGGAGCTACGCATTGCTAGGACCGACCATTAGATGTAGTAGTAGTGATGATGTATTCCTAGAATAGTAGTAGTAATGATGTATTCCTAGATTCGTAGTAGTGATGATGTATTCCTAGGACTAATAGTATCTCCGTAGTATCTTAGAACTATCTATTGACGAGCTTGTAATTTTGTGAACCTTCATCTTTCGATATATATAACAAGCTTAGTCCTTCTATCCGATTTATACTTTTCTTTCCTTCTTTCGTTGCTCCTCCGTGGTTGACTTTATTCTTGTATTTTGTTTTCGCTATTCACGTATCCGTATAACTTATTTTCCTTTAACCAAAGATCTCATTTATCGCCATCTTTTGTGATGCAGATAAATGGCACCAAAACGAAAGTCAACCAGAGCCACACGAGGACAACCCGCTAACACACCCATTCAGACAAGGTCAGTGAGGGGAAGGACTGTTGAACCCACTGCCCCGATCAGAGTCACACGAGGACGACCTGCTAACATACCGATTCAAACAGCAGAGGAAGAGGCACCAACTAGGGCCGCAACTGCTACCCCAACAATGAATCAAGCAACACTGGATCAACTTGTTACTGACCGTGTGGCAGCCGCTCTCGCAGCTGTGACCAATTCGACCACCAACATCGGAACATCTAGACCAGTAACCAACAGCCGAGGTTGTACTTACGCTGAGTTCCGAAAAATCATGGTTGGAGGATTTGGAGGAACAGAAGGGGCCGTTGGTTTGACTAGATGGATTGAGAAGCTTGAGACCGTATTTCATATCAGTGGATGTCATGAGAATGACAGGGTTAAGTTTGCGTCATTCACTTTCATGGATTCCACTTTGACCTGGTGGAACAACTACATGAAGTATGCTAATATGGAGGTTGCTTATGCTATGATTTGGGAAGATTTTAAGGAACTAGCGATTAGGAAGTATTGCCCACGAAATGAGATTAAGAAGTTAGAAATTGAGTTTTGGAATTTGAAGGTGCAAAACAACAACATCGCTGCTTACAACCAGAGATTCCAGGAGTTGGCTTTGCTATGTCCAGAAATGGTTCGGACGAAAGCCAGATTGATTGAAAGGTATATCGGTGGTTTGCCGAAATCCATAAGAGGTGATGTGATTACCTCGAGAGCTGTAGATCTTCATGAGACCATGGAGACGGCAAACAAATTAATGGATCAGGAACTGGAGGATATTCCAGAGAAGAGTACTGACCACAAAAGGAAGTGGGAAGATCACTCTAAGGGTAACAACAACAGCTCTCAAAACAAAAAGCAGAATGGAGGCAAGGTTTATGCAATTGGTTCAGGAGACAAGAAGGGTTATGACAAGAATACGCCTTTTTGTAACCGCTGTAAGTTACATCACAGGGGACAGTGCACTGTGAGGTGTAACAATTGCCAGAGGATAGGACACATAGCAAAGAACTGCAGATCAAGACCACTAGCCACAGCACAAGCAGCTCCAGCCTACAATCGTAAGGCGGATGTCACCTACTTCGGGTGTGGTGAAAAAGGTCATTATCGGAATGAGTGCAATAAGCCCCAAAACCAAGGAAACGGTGGTAAACCAGGGAACCAAGTGGCAATGATTAACAATGGGAATCAGGGAAATGAAGGAAGAGCTCGTGGAAGAGTTTATGTTGTAGGCCGAAGAGAAGCACAGGACGACCCGAACGTGGTGACGGGTACGTTTCTCTTAAATAATCGTTATGCTTCAGTACTTTTCGATACGGGAGCAGATAGAAGTTTTGTATCAACCAATTTTAGTCCTTTACTTGACATAGCCCCGACCACCTTAGATAATGCCTTCTACGTAGAATTAGCAAACGGAAACCTAGAAAGAGTAGGTACCATCATCAGGGGTTGCACTTTAAACTTGTTGAATCGTCCTTTCAACATTGATCTGATGCCAGTGGAATTAGGTAGTTTTGACGTCATCATAGGAATGGATTGGTTATCAAAATATCATGCCGTCATCGTTTGTGATGAGAAAATTGTTAGAGTTCCCTATGGGAACGAAGTTCTGATTGTTGAAGGTGACCGTTCTGATCGTGCGCGTTCGTCAAGATTGGCAATCATCTCGTGTACGAAGGTGCAGAAGTACATCGAGAAGGGATGTTATCTCTTTTTAGCTCATGTCACTGAAAAGAAAGAAAAGGAACCTGGAGAGAAAAAGTTGGAAGATGTGCCAATCGTAAGGGATTTTCCAGAGGTCTTTCCAGAAGACTTACCGGGACTTCCACCGGCCAGACAAATCGAATTCCACATCGAATTAGTGCCAGGAGCCGCGCCTGTAGCGCGAGCACCCTATCGTTTAGCACCTACGGAATTACAAGAATTGTCAGATCAATTAGCTGAATTATCTGGAAAAGGTTTCATTAGACCGAGTTCATCGCCTTGGGGAGCTCCTGTTTTGTTTGTTAAGAAGAAGGATGGATCCTTCAGGATGTGTATAGACTATCGGGAACTGAATAAGCTAACCATTAAGAATAGATACCCACTCCCGAGGATAGACGATTTGTTTGATCAGTTGCAGGGATCATCGGTTTATTCTAAGATAGACTTGAGATCGGGTTATCACCAACTTCGAGTCCGGGAAGAGGATATCCCGAAGACCGCATTCCTAACCCGATATGGCCATTATGAATTTCAAGTTATGCCATTCGGCTTGACAAATGCACCAACAATATTCATGGATCTCATGAATCGTGTGTGTAAGCCGTATTTGGACAAATTTGTAATAGTGTTCATTGACAATATCTTGATATATTCCAAGAATGAGCAAGAGCATGAGGAACATCTCAAGCTAATTCTGGAATTATTGAAAAAGGAAGAGTTATATGCTAAGTTTTTCGAAGTGTGAATTTTGGATATCGACCGTGCAATTTCTTGGTCATGTGATCGATAAACAAGGAATTCACGTAGATCCTGCTAAGATTGAGGCCATTAAGGATTGGGCAACGCCCACAACGCCGACGAAAATCCGACAATTTTTAGGACTTGCCGGTTATTACAGAAGATTTATAGAGGGATTCTCTAAGATAGCTAAACCATTAACGAAATTGACTCAAAAGAATGTGAAATACGACTGGGGAAATGATGAGGAAGAAGCTTTTCTACTCCTTAAGGAAAAATTGTGTAGTGCGCCTATTTTAGCTTTACCCGAGGGTAGCGAAGATTTTGTCGTGTATTGTCACGCATCACACAAAGGTTTGGGAGCCGTGTTGATGTAAAGAGAGAAGGTAATAACATACGCTTCTCGACAGCTAAAAACCCATGAGAAAAACTACACAACCCACGACCTAGAATTAGGATCAGTCGTGTTTGCACTGAGAATTTGGAGACACTACCTTTATGGAACTAAGTGCGTAGTGTATACTGATCACAAGAGTCTACAGCATATACTGAACCAGAAGGAGCTGAACATGAGACAGCGCCGATGGTTGGAATTGCTTAGCGACTATGATTGTGAAATCCGTTATCACCCAGGCAAGGCAAATGTTGTTGCCGACGCCCTTAGCAGAAAAGAACGGATCAAACCTCTTAGGGTTAGATCGTTAGGGATTACGATAAATTCGCCGCTTCCAGCAAAAATTCTTGAGGCTCAGGATGAAGCACTCAAAGATGAAAACCGACATAGTGAAAAGATTCACAGAATGCCCGAACTTGAGAATGGATTAGTGAGAAGATCCGATGGGATTTTGCGTTATGGAGACAGGTATTGGATTCCATTGTATGGAGGAATTCGTGATTTTATTATGCACGAATCCCATAAGTCCAAGTACTCCATTCACCCAGGATCTGACAAGATGTATTTAGACCTGAAAAAGTTGTATTGGTGGCCAAACATGAAGGCCGATATAGCAGAATATGTCAGCAAGTGCTTAACGTGCTCGAAGGTTAAGGCAGAACACCAAAGACCGTCCGGTCTGCTTGTTCAACTTGAGATTCCGGAATGGAAATGGGAGCGCATTACTATGGATTTTATAACGAAATTGCCTAGGACATCGAATGGTTATGACATGATTTGGGTAATCGTTGACCGTCTCACAAAATCAGCGCATTTTCTTCCTATAGCGGAGAAAATTGAAATGGATAAACTCGCGCGTTTATACATTAAGGAAATTGTTGCAAGGCATGTTATGCCTGTTTCTATTATCTCTGATCGAGACAGTCGATTTACGTCAAATTTTTGGAAGTCGCTTCAGGATGCATTGGGAACTAAACTCGATATGAGTACGGCATATCATCCCCAAACAGATGATCAGAGTGAAAGAACCATTCAGACATTAGAGAACATGTTAAGAGCCTGTGTAATTGATTTCGGAAACGGCTGGGATAGGCATTTGCCTTTAGTCGAATTCTCCTATAACAACAGCTATCACACCAGCATAAAAGTTGCACCGTATGAAGCACTTTATGGACGTAAGTGCAGATCACCAATTTGTTGGGCAGAAGTTGGAGAAAGCCAACTTACCGGGCCAGAGCTAGTCCACGAGACTACTGAAAAGATTGTATAGATTAAGAACCGAATGCAGGTGGCTCGTGACCGTCAGAAGAGCTATGCTGATAAGAGGAGAAAACCCCTTGAGTTTCAAGTGGGAGATAAAGTAATGTTGAAGGTCTCGCCATGGAAAGGCGTGATCAGATTTGGCAAGCGTGGAAAATTGAACCCTCGCTATATAGGACCTTTTGAAATCCTTGATAAGATCGGGCCGGTAGCCTACCGACTCGAACTGCCGTCTGAGCTTAGTGCTGTGCATGACGTTTTTCACGTCAGTAACTTGAAGAAGTGTTTATCCGATGAAAGCGCAGTTATTCCTTTGGATGAAATCCAGCTTGATGAGAGGTTAAATTTTATTGAAGAACCGATTGAAATCATGGACCGGGAAGTGAAACGACTAAAGCAGAGTCGTATCCCAATTGTGAAGGTCCGATGGAACTCTCGCAGAGGCCCCGAATACACCTGGGAGCGAGAGGACGAGATCAAGCGAAAATACCCTCATCTTTTTCCGAAAACCAAGAGTGGCGTCAATTGAAATCCGGGACGGATTTCCCGATTAGATGGGGAGACTGTGACAAATGGTAATTTTCACGTTGCTAATTAATATTATATGAGTATTAATTATTTTTAAGCTAAGCATTTCTGTGCGCATTTGCATGTTTCTGAGTATTTTTAAGCATTTTCGGGAGCTGTCCCAGCATACTGTAGCTTACAGTCACTGCAGAAAAGTTTATTTTTGTCAGTAAAGTTAAATTATCACATTTCTGATAGTTACTGACAAGTATTATAATTTACTGAGAGCTTTCTCGCATTTTTCTGAAAAACAACCGCACGCGCGTACCGACAGCACAGTACATATGGTAAAGGTCAAATAAATATATTTTTGAGTCAGTAATGACATTTTATTATATTTCTGACAAAAACGTGGTTAAAAACTTTATTTTACGTTATCGGGTCCAAAAACGTCAAACCGGGACTTTACGGTAACTTTTTAACTTAAACCGACACACTATACACCAAAGCGGGATCAAAACTATTTTTGCCCTCCCCATTTAATCCATAACCGGCCACCTAGGCCACATTACACATCACATGGGACAAAATTATACCCTATCTTAAATGTAATCTTAAGATTACTAAAAATGGTTATACACTTTTGAGATTTCATGGACTTATCTTTAATGTTTGCCCAAAATAAACTTGATCTCATCTATATTATGCCTCATTTTTACGCCACATATCAGACACAAACTTCACTTATGTTGGTCCACAAATTGTATATGGATCACTAAGTAGTTTTGAATACCTAGTAGATGGTTAGGATAAATCCGAACCAATCTAAGTGAGAAACCCTAAGTGATTGTTAATGTTAATGCGGAATCTTAACAAGAACAATTTAGAACACAAGCAGGGATATCACTAACTTCGTATATTGATATTCACTATGATCAATTCGTACAACTCACACACGAACTAACAATCTTTAGGGATCCTTTTATAACACAAGGAAACCCTAGACGACACAGAAGATATACACAAATCTTCTATAAAGATACATACACGCATTGTATCTTTTCCTAACATAACTCTAACAAACTTTCCTATCTTCACGACCAGACTTAACATTATAAGTCAACCAGACTTAAATGTGCTACCAGACCTAACTTTACATTACCAGACCTAAATCACAAACAGACCTAACTTAGTAAACTACCAGACCTAAGTTGTCTGCTCTTGATACGCATCATAATTCCCAACAATCCTCCCCTAACTTGATCTTCATGCTTCATGAACTTCAAGTTCTTCTGATTTAGCCTTCTGAGGATTGAATCTTGAACACTTTGAAATGTATTTAGGTCTTGTTCCTTTCTAGCAGCTTGAATCTTGATAAGCTCTTCTGATATGGTCTTTGCAGCAACATTGACTATATGTACATCAATTCATATTAAGTTTCATATCTATTCTCATCACTTCCAGGTGTGTTAACACCTGTGAGAGGTGAATCATTGAAATTTAATGGATTTGATGTCTCTTTACCAATAGCCATTACTACTGGAGTAGCCAAATGTTTTGGTGTGTAAGACCATGGTACACTGATAACCATATGATTTTAAGCAAATCATCAGCTTATCAACGGATTTGTTAAGTCTTTACCAAAAGCCGTTTGCTTCTGGACTAGTCAATTCTTTGATGGAAAAACACCTCATCATGGTGAATTGATTACCATTTATGGTTTTCCACAGCCTTTACCACAAGCCATAACCTTGTGGGCTAGCCAACTCTTCACTTATCTTAGATATGGTGAGTTGAATACCATATAATTTTTGGCAAATTGTCAGCCATAAACGGATTTGAGCAATCTTTACCTGTTAGCCGTTTGCTCAGGATTAGCCAGTCCTTATGTTGATGAGACAAGGTGGACTGATAACCTTTTGATGTGTTAGTGCAAAGCACCTCCACCAAGTGAGAAGTTCCAATAGTCTCACTCAACAACTCGTGAAAATTCTTTCAAACACCCTTAGGCTACATCCTTCAAAGACTGCTTCTTAATCAAATCCAATAACATCTCATATCCTTCATCCTTTTTACTAGCATATAACTTTTTGCTCATCATTTCCTTGCAAACACTTGATGATAAAGGATATTCCACCTCTGCAAGCATATAAATATCAACATTCTTTAATGAAACACAATGTACCTTGCAGGTATGAAAATATCTCCAGCTGACAATGTTATGTTCTTCAGGAAGTTTCCACACTATATCAGACTCAGTTGGTGGCTCAAACATCACCTTCAAATTTCCCCAAAAGACTCTTTCAAATTCATCTTCAGGTGGATGATCTCCATATTTAATATTCACCAACTGATAAAGTTCTTGAAGATCCTCCCTATTCACATCAATCAAAATGCCAGCAAAATTCATATAAACAATGTTAGAATTATCTTCCCTTATTATTTGATATGCAGCCCTTCCACCAGTCATGATAAGTTGATACTTGACAACCTTAGTAGGTTCCTTAGTGCTTTCAATAGTCCCCATTGTGGCTCCTTCAGATGAAGGTTCTTCATCCAATTCCTCTTCAACAACTACTTTCTTGGATTTACTCTTCCTTTCCAAACCTTTTCTTCTTTGAAACACAATAGGCTTAATTACTTCATCTTGCACTTCTTCTGTTGACTTACCAGCTTCAGGTTGTGTATCAATCACTTTATCAGGTTCAATGACTAGTTCAGTCCCTTTAGCCTTTCTACCTCGAAAGCAATATTTCTGCACATCATCATAATCAGTAGCTTTGTAACCTTGATCTCTCTCAAATGCCTTGAGATATGCTACTTGAATTTCTTCATATGACTTCTTTTTCATCTGTTCCAAAGAAAGATGCATTTGATTCTTAAGATACATCTTCATATCATACTTCTTTTCTGCCATAGACATCTTCTTAGGAATCTTTGATTTCTTTTAAAGCTTGAACTTTTCCAAGAATCCACCCAATGTATCATCATTACTTCTTGCATTGATGAAGTCAGCTAACTGTTTGGCTCGTTCATCAGCAGTTAAACCTTCAATAGTTAGCAGCTCTTCATACTTTGCTCTCACTTCATCATCAACATTGAGCAGTTTTGTAAAATCATCAGATTCTTCAGCCAACTTTCTTGCATAGACTGCATCTAGCATCTTTTGTCTTTCTTCATCAGCAATATCTTGAGCCTTAATCCTCTCAATTTCAGCCTCAGATGCAAGTTCTTCTCTTGTTTTTCTTTTAGACATCTTTGGCAATGAAGTTTCTTCATTACCAGAACTAAGTTCATTACCAGACTTTTCACCAGACTTTTCTTCACCAGACTTTTCACCAGACTTTTCATCAGATATAGTCCCAAACTTTTCAACCTCTTCCTCAACAGACAAAATTAACCTTCTTCTTTTCCTATCCTGTTTGATTTTGCCCATTGATTGAGCCAAAGTCTCTGCAACTTCCAGTGTCTCTGGACTAATTGTGGTGACATTATCTTGAACAAGTGGTTCTTGAACTGGTTCTTGAACTGGTGTTTGAAGAATATTTTCCTGTTCTTGCTCATTTTCCTGTTCTTGCTCCAAATTCCTCCCCTGTTTGGAAGAATTTTCAGCTTCATCTTCCTCATCATCAAAAGAAACACCCTTTTTCTTCATTGCTACTCCCATTTTCTTTACTTTCTTCACCAAAGTCACATAAGCTTTTCTGAGTGCCTCATTAGCCTTTTCCAAAATGTCAATCTTCTTCTGTAGTTGAGGAACAATGACAAGGAGATCCTCCACAGTTATGGGTGCATGTTCCTCCTCCCTTGCTGGACTTGGAACATTTGGTTGTGGAGGTGAAGATTGTTGAATAGGTGTAGAAGATCTTTCAACTGATGGTGAGGGACCTGGTTGAGGTGATGGAATTGGAGAAGACCTAGGTGAAGCAGACCTAGATGATGCATGGTCTTGAGCTTCATCAGGGTTCACTTGTGCAGCTCCAGAAGTACCTGCATTGTTAATACCAAGCATAGCAGCAAGCAAAGGTTTGTCTGTCCCCTGAAAACTCCTTTTTAGATTTGCAAAAAGTTTGGAAGTAAAGGCCACACTGATGTAAGGCACTTTATCCCTAGTTTCAAAATTCAAGATCATTTGCAAAAATCTTGGATACATTAAAAATTTTGGGTTCTTAGCATTTTTCACCATTCCTTCAAAAATTAATTTTGAAAAGTTAAATTTCCTTCCAAATGATAAACAGACCAATGCAGAAGCAATTCTGCTTCCAAATTGATCCCATCCACCACTCTTGGGACTTAAGCTCTGAAGTAAATGATGTACTAAAAACCTCCACTGAGGTGAAAAATGACTTTTCCAAAAGGTAAAACTTCCATCTGTGGGGTACCCAATGCTATTCAAACCCTCCAAAATATCCTCACTAGACAAATCAAATTCTCCTAAAGCATCATCTAATTGGAGACTTTCCCTAATCGATGCTTCAGTAATGGTAAAACCATTTGTATCTATGATTGCCCTTAAACATGGTGTCCCATCATCAAGAGTCTCAGAGGTAACCGACCTCCAGAACTGCTTGACAAGGGACTGATAAATAGTAGGATTATGAGTTAATGAATAACAAATATAAGAACCTTTTAGAAAATCCACAATCTGCTCAAAACCTGCACTTTGATCTGGCTTCTTCAAGAACCCGACTTGATTATGCTTGTCCACAAACTTGAGATTAGCCATGGATGAGTTAATGATTTAGGTCTGGTTGACAAGAGAGGTAGGGTTTTGAAAAATATTTGCGTAGAAACAGAGTCGTGAGAAATAAAGATGATTTAAATTTGGAAGCAAATAAAGAATAAAAGAAGATAAATAATATCAAATTTTAAGCTTATATACTTCATAAATATCTTGTTTTACCGAAAATAGTGCAACGGTAATATATTAGTAAAATCTTTATTTACTCTGACCAGATCTAACGGTCATAAAATTAACACTACCCGACCTAAAAAGTCAACCAGGCCGAATCATACACTTACCAGACCTAACCAAGAGAGTGGACTTACACACTTACTATAGCGAATGCAAAGCTTTGCAACACCTCATTCCATTCTTCTCTGCAAGAATTAGTTGAAATAACAAGAAAGAGGAGACAACAACCAATTTTTGCAAGACACATGAGCTACCAGATTTAACACTTAAGGTTACCCGATTTAAAAAAACATTTAAAACTTGTACATTTGCCTCCCCTTAAATGTACATTACCTCCCCTTAAGTGTAAATTCCCTTTTTTTTTTTTTTTTTTTTTTTTTTTTTTTTTTTTTTTACTTAACTAAAATAAAAACGAAGGTCAACTTTCCAAAAACACAATTAATAACTCTTTCCCTGCAAGTATTAACTCATACACCAACCAAGCATTAAAAGACATTAAACCTTGATTTTCCCTATAAAACCACCCATAGTTTTATCACAGATACCATCACAAACCAGAATAAAACCTTATAAGCATAATGGATTCATCCAACTTAAAAACCATAGAGATTTCATCCGATTCCTGGGATCCAAATGACTCATCTTCTGATACATCCTCAGGAGGATGGGGTGGATACTTCCCACCAGGGTATTCATCAATCACAAGAAACAAGACATTGAGAGAGGCAACTCTAAAACAATGGCTATCTGCTTATGATCTGTCTGAAAGGGAACCAGACAATGAAACACCAAAAACTTCAAGACCAACTCCTCCTTCTGATGTAGATGATAAAGGTGCCAAAGAAGAAGACCCCTCCAAGAATGATGAAGCGACCTTTCCTTCGAAGATTGTGCCTTCCCTGAGTAGTGGTTCTGTGCCACGTCCCCCACCAAGCAGTGTGATTCTTGCACTTCCATGCCCAAAAGCATGGAATCAATTTGGTGGCAGAGGAGCCAAGAAGACCATTCCTGACTTCATGGGTAAAGGGAAGCAGAAGGTGTAGGTGGTGATGTTTAGCTGGTTTGGGTTAAATCTTTTGTCTTATGAAGCCTTGTAACTTGCATCCTAGAATGCAATTTCTTGTTATTAAATAAAGGGCTCTTTGGTTCTGATGTTTTAATTTTCCACGTATGAATTACTTGCAAATAGAAAAGAGCTAACAACTGCAAAACAAAGTTAAGCACAAAATACCAAACACACATACTATAGAAGACAAAATAAGTACTGAAAATGAGAATAACCAAGAAGAATAGCAAGATAAGGAACAAACAAATATACAAACTATACAAAGTTAAGAAAGAAGATCAGTTTTTCTTAACAACCCAGGCCTGAGTGGGCTTGTGTCCTTCCTGTGGAGCAACATACTTATAGGTCTTGTATGAACTTGCTCCAGTGAAACCATGTTTGGACTTATAGGTAAATTCATTTTTAAATGGATTCCAAGTCCAGCAATCAGAGAAATTGTCAGTAGAACCCCCATTTGTTTGTCTCCTTACAGGTGAATGAGCTTTGTAAAAATTATTTCTTTGAAAATTTTCATTCACCTGAGGTTTTTGTAAAGGTTGCTTGGGTCTTACAAAACCAGTGTTCACATTAGGTCTCACAGAGTTAACATAACCAGTATTCACTTTAGGCCTCATAAAATTAACATTTTGCCTATTTACATTGAAATTTCTGTAGCCAGACCCAAAATTTGGTCTACCAGAACTAACAAAGGAGTTAGGTCTGGTAGTGTTATTTAGTTGAACTGGTCTGGGGACAAACTGGTTAGCATGATTAACTCTACTAGCATTGTTCCAAACTGGTTTATTTAAACCTTGAACCTTATTAACATTCATTCTCTTTTGCTCAGCCTCTCTTTTCATTCTCTTTTCATGGAAGTCACAATCTCTTATTAAATGACTCAAACTTCCACACACAAAGCATCTTTTAGGAGCATAAGTGTAACTACTCCTACTTTCTCTGTGAACACTATTGCTTCTAGGTGACTCATTCAATTTAACAGATTCCCTAGGAGTTTTTATGTGATTGACACAACTAGGTTTAACTGTTTCAGCCTTTTGTTCAGTCACTAAAGGTTTAGTAACAACAGGTTCACACTTCTTAACAACCTTAGGTTCAGGATTCTCTTTTTCCTCACTGATTGACTCAGACTTAGAGTGATCAGAGGAACCATCAATAGATCCTTCAGAGTCATTGGATTGACAAGAAGAATATCTACTAGATTTGTCCTCTGAGGTAGTTGGTTCAGACACTTGAGGACCTTTCTTACCATACACAAAGAGTGAATCATCCAACTCTTCTTTTTCAAGAGGAGTATAGTCATCACTCAAAGGTGGTGGTACTCCCTTAAAGTCACCAGTCTTAACAAACCTATTGTACAAAGGTTTATCAGCATAGTCCTCTTCTCTATTCTTAAATATAGCCCTATTCTCATTTTCCTCATATCCTAAGCCACATTTTTTATTTGACTTAATTTGAGAATCCCAACACTTAAACAGGTTATTGTTTGAATTGTTCCATTGATCTACCCTTTTTCTCAGCTCATCCCTTTCCTTCTGAATTTTAAGCCCTAATTGTCTATACCTTTTAAGCTTCTCATCTTGTTCATATATCTTATTAGCTTGAAAGTATAGTTTTTCATTTAAAGCAGCATGTTGGTTTTGAAGGGTGACCTTTTGTGCCTCTAAAGTTTTTACAGCATTTTTATGTGCTAATAAATTTACTTCTAGATCACCTATTTGTTCTTGCTGCTCATCACACAAAGCCTTAACATGATTATATGAGTCAGTACATAATTTAGAGCATAATGATACCTCATTACCAATGGCCATGAGAGCATGATCAGACTCCTCATTTACTCTTGGATGCTCACCCCAATTGACTCCTCCAGCTTCCATTGTCAGCAGGCTCATCTGATTCTTTTCCATCTTCCCATCTTCAACTCTTTTCTCATCAGCAGACTTCTTCTCTGGACAATCTCTTGAAAAATGCCCATGCTTGTGACAGTTGTAGCATTCAACATGCAGTTCTCTTTGGGTATCCCACTGGTGATTTGTTATTGAAGTTGATAGTCCTACCATATTGCTTCTGAAATCGTTTGACCCTTAAAGCAACCATGGCAATGTGCCATTTTATGTCCATCTCCTCAACTTCAGCATCATTAATCTGTTCAAGGTCTTCACTAATAAAGCTTTCATCTTCCGTTTGATTGGCAAAGAAAGAGTGTATCACCTCATCAGTAAAACTTGAAGCAGACCTTTCACTTGAAGGAGTTTCATAGTTACCAGACCTAACACCACCAGATCTAACCTTGTAAGTACTGCTCTTGTTTTGAGACACAAAAGCAACATTTGATGAACTGGTTGAACCCTGAGTGTTGTTACTGATGTCCCTTTCAAACATCCTGAGATTATTGTATAGGTCATCAGGTGTCATAGAATCTACTTCCTCCTTAATCCTCATCGCCACAGATACATTGCCCCATTCTGATGGTAAAGATCTAAGGAATTTGTGATTTGCATCCTCATTCGAGACTGCTGCACCATGAACTTCCAGTTGTGTTAACAGATGTTGAAATCTGTCATAGCCCTTCTCCAAGCCTTCAGACTTTGAAACACTGAATGTTTCAAATTGCTGTTTAAGAACAGCCTTTTGCATCTTTTTGGAGTTAGCATTACCTCCAAATCGTTTCTTGATAGCTTCCCACATCTCCTTAGCATCAAGAATGCCATGAAACCTTTGTAGATGCTCCTTAGGAATAGCCATAAGAAGCAAGGTTCTGGCCTTCTTTTCCTTCTCTACAGCCCTAATCTCCTCAGCAGACACTGGTGGCATTATTCTGAGCTGCCCATCATTCCCTTGTGAAATTCTCTTCTTAGAATTTCCCTTTTGAATCACCTTCCATACATCACTATCAATGTATTCCAGATAATGTTCCATCTCCATGGCCCATATATCATACTCTTCTCTCTTCAGTAATGGAAGTTTTATGTTTGAGATTGTGGTTGTGGAAGGGATGGGTTGTTGTTGTGATTGGGAGTTACTGGTATCGGTTTTTCCTTCATCTTCATGGTTTGATTTCTCATCCTCACTGTTATGGATTGAGAAAGTTTCAGTGAAAACAGGCTTATCGAATTCAGACATGTTGTAGGGTGATTTGAGTGAGAATTAGGTTTAGTGTTCTACGAATTCAGAGTCTCTCCCTTGCTCTGATACCACTTGTTGGTCCACAAATTGTATATGGATCACTAAGTAGTTTTGAATACCTAGTAGATGGTTAGGATAAATCCGAACCAATCTAAGTGAGAAACCCTAAGTGATTGTTAATGTTAATGCGGAATCTTAACAAGAACAATTAAGAACACAAGCAGGGATATCACTAACTTTGTATATTGATATTCACTATGATCAATTCGTACAACTCACACACGAACTAACAATCTTTAGGGATCCTTTTATAACACAAGGAAACCCTAGACGACACAGAAGATATACACAAATCTTCTATAAAGATACATACACGCATTGTATCTTTTCCTAACATAACTCTAACAAACTTTCCTATCTTCACGACCAGACTTAACATTATAAGTCAACCAGACTTAAATGTGCTACCAGACCTAACTTTACATTACCAGACCTAAATCACAAACAGACCTAACTTAGTAAACTACCAGACCTAAGTTGTCTGCTCTTGATACGCATCATAATTCCCAACAACTTACAAAAAAATTTCTTTACAAAAGATCAAGATCAAGAGTGTTTGCTAAAGGTTTTGGGTAATTTGGAGTTGGATTTGGGTTAAACTAACAAAGTTTTTGGTGTTCTTGTGCTCATACCCCACGTACCACTTCTCAAGCATTGTGAGGATTCTTAAAACTTTTCTAAATTTATTAATCTTGTGTTCATTTGGTGTATAGTGATGTTTAAAAGTGTTAAATGTATATGCTGTGTTGATATGATTTAAGCTATGGTTTGATCTAGAGTAAATAGTGCTCGACATTTTTGATGTATATGAGTTAATTAGTAGATTTCTTGCTTGTGTGGTAAATCTTGTTGCATATAGTGCTTATTTGATAATACAAACACTAGTTACGGTTTTTACACTAAATTAAGCACTATAATGAATTTTATGAGCTATATATGGTTCGGCCATAAAGAAAAATAAAATATTATTGGGGTTTTGAAAAACATAAAATTTTGGCTCAAGTGGTGAAATGGTGGAAAAATAAAGTGAAGTGCTTATTTAGTTTAGCTTATTTAATAAGCTATAAGTTACTAAAAATAATTAACTAAAAAGTGAAAATAAGTTGAGATGCAATATATGGTTCGAATGAACAGTAGAAAAGTCAAAGTTTGACTTTTGATTAAGTAGCTTAATTATTAGAGCTTATTTGATAAGTAAAAGGTATGTTTGGTAACTAAAAATAACTAATAAGTAACAAGTTAATACAAATTGGACTAAATGGCTTTTTGGGCCAAAAAGCCCACGATTTTACTGTTGGGCCGAAGCCCATATGAAATTTTGTAAGTTTGACTTTTTGACCAAACGAATGTATTGAACGAGTAAAATGATTTTTAGTAACGTGTCGATATATACGTTATAACTAAAAATGTGTTTTGGGTCAAAAATGGTAATTGGGCTTATTTTGATAGTTCGGCCCAATATACAAAGAAAAATGATAAATTTGATTTTTGGAATATTTTCCGACTCGCCGAAGTTAAAAATGTTTAACGAAACGATAAATATAACGATAACTATTTTTGGACTTGTTTTGAGACGCTTAGTCTCCAAAAGGGTAAAAATTGACATTTTTCCTAAAATGACATTTAAATTGACTTCTGTTGACTTTTTGAAGAATATTGACTTCGCATCGAAATTTAGTGTTATTACTTAAAGGTTAAGATAACGAACAATTTAACGACGAATATATATATTCACGACACTTAACATATATCACGAAAGTATTTTGCACTTATAACTAGTTAGCGAAGTATTTGAGTAAAGTTTGCAACACGTGAGATAAATGGAAACGCTGTATAAACGAACGGGTCATGCCCAAATTTTCTAAAAATCCAACACTTAGAATATTTTGAGAAAATCCACAATTTAAGTAAACTTTATGGAATTACTTAACAAACTTGTTTTCCTTATAATAAATGTTGCAACAAAAGTACTAAACAACGTTTCTAAATATAATAGTTTTTCACTAACTGCGTTATGTTAACTATTCTTCAAAGCTATTTAATTAATCTCCATTAATTAAATATATGAGAAATTAACTTAAGATATATATATATATATATATATATATATATATATATATATATATATATATATATATATATATATATATATATAAAGGTATGAGCAAATATATATATATGACACTTGCACATTTAAATCGCGAATACTAGCACGGATGTTCCGTTACGTATTCCCACCATGCACTTTCACCATGAGCTACCCCCAAGAGTTACAATAATAAATCGTTTCGAAATACATTTTACCACACAGCAAGCAAGAAATACACGAGCACAGGTCAAACGTAAAACTTTTCAAACAAAATAAAGACACTTGAGACACGAACCTTTTGCTAAGACTTACCGTACTAATTTAGGGTGCTGATCGGCGCGGTTGCATTATTTTGATTGATTACTGAATTGCTGTATTTGAAAGGTGAGTTTATAGCCCCATATTTTTATACGATTTTTGGTTTTATAAGCTTGGGGTGAGAAACATGCAAAACTGTTTTCATGGACCAGAATTGAAGTTGCTTTTAAGATCACACTAGTATGCAGAAACCTAAGTTTGCTGAATCCCATTTTGTGCCCACTATCATCTGCCGTTAATTCCTGATGGGAAGCCGGTTGTTATAAATAGATCTATTGGGAGTGACGCCCCCGTTCGGTTGGCTCGGCATAGCCAAGGCGAACGTATACCATTCGGGTTTTTAGCCGGGTGTCTAGGGATTAACACTCGCGGGCACCCTTATTTATTTGCTAACGCTAGTCGTGCTGCATTGTCTTAGTTTCGGTAGGATGAGGCTTAGTGTTTGCATTACGGATAGTGTGTATCTGCTGATTTTGTTTTATGATATTGCTATTGGTCCATGTGTGCTATTTATTTAAACCTATGAACTCACCAGCGTTAGCTGACTTTTAGCATGTTTTTCTCAGGAAACTGAGGTGCGTTTAGCCGGGTGCAGTGCATGGCGTCGGTCACAATAAATGATGGAAATGTTTTTAATGCGTTTACTTTGACAACTGGACCTTTTGTTTAAATGGGCTTTATTTTCATCTGAAATGGTTTTTATGTATCGCTACATGACTTAACTTATGTAATATATTTTAAAACGGATTTCAATCCATTCACTATATCTTGTGTGATGATTATCAACCACGTAGCACCCCAAAGTGTATGCTTCCACGAATATTGTGATTTTCGGGGTGTTACACGAACTGAGTTCCAGAAGAGTTATGCATTCAGCATTTTACCTTAAGATTTTATCATTCTGTGAACTCATGTATTACGACTGGTTTCACCCGACTTTTGGGATTGTTGTAACTTGATTTATGATATTGAAAATTTAGTACTTCTCTATTTTGACACCTTGTGTTCCTGATTATGAAGTCATACCCGTAAATGCTATTTCGCTGCGCCATTTTTGGGGTGCAGTCCTTGAAAGACAATCACTCATGGAGCTTGATTGATCTCTTACCAATCAGTTAGAATGTGAGGTTAAGAATGAGTTTCTTGATGAGAAGACTCAAAAGGAAAAATTTGTACACACATTTTATGCACGCATAGTAAAAGTAGTTTACTCGTGCTCAAGAAATTGACTATGATTAAATCTTCCTACCTACAAACATTAAATGTATAAAGATGATTAATTATCATACATGTTTTCATGTAAATGAAATATGACAATAGGATATCAAAACACTTTTCTTGTTGATTACCTTTGCGAGGACGATGAGTAATCAAAAGGGTTTATGAATCCATATAATCTTTATTATGTATACAAGATAAAAGAATCCATGTTTGGATTAGATCATGCATCTAGGATCAGAGATCTTAAGTTAATTATAAAATCATTAATTTGATTTTGATTAATAAGATTGCTCCTAAGTACACTGAGAGAGAGTTGGAGCACTGTATTTATTTTCTTAAATCTCATATGTCATTAACATATTAGAAACAATATTCCATCTAAGCTACACTTTAATCCTTAGCTTGGAATGAAGTTTCTCTTAAGGGATTTATAAAATAAGACATACAACCTTGTTATATATATGTTTATTATAATAAACATAAGCGGTTATTAAGTCTAAACACAATATGACACGTTATTGAGGGGAGTCTCAATAATCAATCTCACTTAATGAGATTGAACACATGGATGGAAACCTTAAGTTTAACTGAAGGATTCATTATGTAAGTCGTATTATGCATTGGACTATTTACATCATTTGCATGAATGCAATTTGAGTTGATAACAACAAATATCTAACTAAAAGTCATTAGATAATTGTTAAACGAACATTATAATGGACCTACAAAGGACCAAAGATATGTTCAAACGTTTATGGATATTTGAGGAACTCTGTTTTGTTTGCATACACTGATGCTTATTTAACTAAGATGATGCTCAACCCTAGTCGTGGTAGGATGTCATCATGAATGATGACATTGCTAACTAGATGTGCTCGACTAAGAGCATTAATGCGTTATATATTAAAAGAGTAAGAATACTTTACAGTTTGAGAAACTGTTCAGATGACTGTCTAAAGTAGGTGTTTTGCTAGCTTCAAACACCCCATGGAATGCATTGTTGCAATACTCGTATTGTACTTGAATGCACACATAAAGGGACAATCATCATTCAAACCTTTCATGAGTTTTGAAACAAGTATTCTCAAAGTTTACTCAGATGACTATTTGTTGTCTTGTACAACATAATTTGATCATGGTGGGAACATCGGATTCCGACCTATGAGTAGTCTTATGCATATCTGTTTTTAGTATTTGGATAATGGAACTATAAGCAATCGTATTATATAATGAATTGATATACATGGTATGATCGTCTTCATTTATACCACTGTGTTCTATATTTGCATGTTTAATCCATGAATAATTTATTTATTCTAAAATTGTCCATTGCTAGTTGACGATACGGGAGTATCATCGAATTAAGGCAAATGTGAGCATGTTGGTGATATTTATTAAGAATAGATATTAATTGACGATTCCACCAAACTCACATGTTGTTCATTGTGATGAACATTGGACTGACCCAACCTACGAGTATTCACTGCATGGATCGGCGTCAAGATTGAATCTCGTAATTGGTTATGTCTCTTATCCTTAGACTTGATATGCAAGTAGGTCTTGTATGCGTGGAATTTCATTCTTTGATATGGTTAAACGTTGTCCTGAATAAGGTAGTTATAAAAACCATCTTCATGAGTGATATGAAACACATGAATAACACGTGCAGTCAAAATAGGATTTGTTCCTCCACATGTTATGGAGTTAGATACTATTAGGCCCCTCGATGAATTGGACAGATGTTTGTATGGCCGTACCCAAATGAGATTAAGATGAATCTTGATCCACTTGGTAATCCTGTTCAATATCAATATCGAGAAACATAATAGTTGAACTATTAGAATGACTTTTGATCCATGACTAATGTTCAACCTTGTATCTGTAACAAAAGGATGGATGACATATAAACCATTTAAATGAGACGTTTAATAAACTATCCTCACATATTTCTAGGGGCATTGGCGTGTTGCTAGACGCTAACCTTTGCTTGTATAATTACTTGATTATTATGACGTCGCAAGTGGGAGCTGTTGGAGTATGCTCATGTCATAATAAATAATTATATGGCTAGACTTATGTGAGCCTATGGGGTCACACACTTATACACAGAGATATCATTTTATAGATTGTATTTATCGTATTTATAATATATAAACGACTATGTAACTTGGGATCTATAACGGGCCATTAAATACTAAGTTAAACTTAGCATTTTTGGAGTGGACCAACAATGGGCAAGCCCATTGTGGGCCCATTAAGTTGCCGGCCTAAGGGGAGGGTTATGAGGGGCTTATGGAGCTTGTTCAAGGTGCTAAGTGTAAGTGTTACGTGATAAGATCAAAGGGTGATTTGATCAAATATTTACCACTTATGACCAAAAACCTAATTGAGATATTCTCTCCCCCTCCTCCTCCTCTAAAAGTGATGGCAAAACAAAATTCCCATCGAGGGTTTTTGGTTTTGATCTTTACTTGGCTCTATCTTGTAAGGGTGGTTGCAAGGATCGTTGTTACGGGGTCAAGACTAGCATCAATTGGTGATCAAGGATGTGTAGTGTGTTTCACACATAGAAGAGAGTGACTTTATTGATCCTTTAGGGTTTCTCATTTCATTTCGTGGGTATTGGTGTGTTGGTGAATCCGTGATCACGCTACAAAGGTATATAATCATTATGTTTATTTATTGATTGATCATATGGCTATATGGATCCGTCTTTATGTGATGTTTCCGCTGCATTTAATTATTTAATTATATTTTTCATATTCATCATCACCTATAACTAGGACACGCTAATATGCGTTTAATTCAATCTCTATCATCAAAGAACTTGTTAGGAATTTTCCTAAGTTAAAGTATGACCAACATTTGTGTGATGCTTGTAAAATTGGAAAACAAGCCTACGCTAGCCATAAGGCTAAGAATATGGTTTCAACCTCTAGATGTCTAGAACTCTTACATATAGATTTGTTTGGTCCATCCGCTATTCGGAGTTATGGAGGAAACTCATACACTCTAGTAATAGTGGATGACTATTCTATGTATATTTGGACAAAAATTTAAATAAAACGCATTTTCAGTGTGGAAAAAAAGATACCTATAAAAAAAGAATGCACATTGAATAAAACTTCCGCTCCAAAGTATACTTCACTTTTAAAATTCAATCCAAACACTACTAGATTCCAACTAAGATACTTACCCACAGAAGAAGAACCTTCAAAAGTTCATGGTTTTGGAAATACCATAAGGACAATAGAGTCATTAGGAGGCTAAAGCCTATTTAGCCTTACTCACCAGTGTAACAGAAAATTTAAACATTCAGATCCAAAAAATAATAGTGTGTTGCTGAGACTCATGTATGGGATCAAGAACATGACTCATCTTTTAAGGAAGATGATGTTGGAATATGTGAATCATAAATAAACTATAAACACATAGACATCAAAGAACATACGCAGCGGAAAGATCTACATAAACACATAATTAATTAACTAAATAGAAAACGTACCTTTTGATTTCTAGCAAGAACAAGAAACCGGATCTACAAGAACAAAATATAAACCCTGATTGGGATTATATATGGATCGACTAACACAAAACACACAAGCTAAAATAAGCTTGTTACTCGATCTTGTACACACGTAATGCTAGCGTTTCAATGGGAAAAGCTAGGTTCAAGATCACTAACAAACCAAACACTTGATAAGCCCTACTTGAATCGACAATACCTAGTGGTATTAAAAAGAGGTCGATCGTTTGAGCTTAGAGGGAGAGAAGAGAGAGAAGTTTGGCCTTAGTTAGGGATACAAGATTAGGGAAAACTAAACACAATGGAATTGTATTTATAGGCAAACCCTACTTGCTCCCTACTCCACCCAAACCGACTTCCCCTCTCCATGGGTTGGGTCGGCCGGATTTTAGAACCCAAAGTGGTTCTAGATCCTTCTCTTCCTACTTTGCATAATTAGTCCTTTAACGAGCGTTATCCAAACCCCATTAAGTCCTAACGACCGTTAAGTGTTTGTTTAGTGAAATGAATAATTAAAATATAAAATATATTTAATTAATTCATAACCATTGAAACTCTCACGTTTTTGTGTGCAATCCCGAGTCTCGGGTTCGAAACCGGACATATTAACATTAATATTTATTCATAACTCTAACAGCTCCCACTTGAATAACTATTAATATAGTAATGACATGGGCTAGTCTAGCTTAACAGATCCCAATGCCCCCAGCTCGATCCGAGTATGGTTTTCCTGGAAAAAAACCACGTGATGATATAATCATCATACTTATCCTTTTGTTACTAATACCGCGTTAATTTGGATATGGATCTCGGTCATCCCATAATTAACAATTAGTTTCTCGTTTATAATAATTGATCAAGATTACCAAAACATCTGAACGTCTTCCAGATAGACTTTGGGCGTGTGCACGCAAACATCTTGCCAACCCTACGAGTGGCCAAGCATTATTAAACTTCAACACAAAGTTGAAGGAACAAATCCTTTATTGACTACGAGCATAACCCTCGAACTTCGCATCATTTCTGAAAATAGCCCTTATAACCACCTTTTACGGATAGCGTTAGACTACCTTACAGAAAATGAGCTACATCCTCGGCAATTATCTGGTATCTCAAGTCTGAGGATAAATATTCATGATATACTTAATGACTATGATCCATAAAGTATAATCATGTGGTTGGGATAAGTCCTATATTCAATTTATCCAATATTGAATATCATGTGACATTGGTGTCTCAACCTTACAGTACATTCTACCAATCCTCACATTTGTCTTAGTTCAATAATATTCCCATATTATTAATTGACAACTTATTCACGGATTTAAACATGCAAATATAGGACACAAATATTATGAATGATAATAAACGTTATCCGCACTTTATTTCATTAAAATAATAATTGTTTACACGTCCCTTATCAAAAATTACTAATCACAGATTTACATGAAACTATCGGCTAAACGAAGACCAATACCCTGAGCATGTCGAGTAAACGTTTCCTTAGGTAATGCCTTCGTGAAAGGATCAGCCAGATTGTCATCTGTGTGAACTTTGAGTACTTTGATTTCACCTAGTTCGACTTGTTCTCGAACATAGTGATACTTTCTTTTAAAGTGTCTGGCGCCCTTCATAACTCCAGGTTCATTGGCGAATGTAATTGTAGCAGAGTTGTCGCAATATACATTTATAGGTAATTCAATTGACGGCATCACTCCAAGATCCGAAATGAATTTCCTTATCCAAACAGCTTCTTGTGCAGCTTCGATGCAGCAATATACTCAGCTTCTGTTGCAGACATAGCCGTTGTACTCTGCTTCTTACTCTTCCAGTCTACTGCTCCTCCATTGATGACAAAAACATAACCCGTCTGAGACTTCGTATCATCTTTATCAGTCTGAAAGGACACATCGTAGTAACATGTAACATTCAGTTCTGCGTCTGGATTTCCCCCGAAAACAAGAAACATATCTTTAGTATTCTTTAAATACTTAAGAATGTTCTTGACAGCATGCCAGTGTTTATTTCCTGGATTCTGCTGGTAACGACTGGTCAAATTTTGAGCGAATGCCACATCTGGCCTTGTGCATCTAACTGCATACATGATAGATCCAACTGCTGAAGCATATGGAACTTTCTTCATATATGCCACCTCTTGAGGTGTTGAAGCACATACTTCGCTACTTAAGCCATGTTCTACTTGCATGGGCAAATATCCCTTCTTGGAATTTTGCATATTGAATCTCTTCAATATTTTATCCATGTAAGCACTTTGGCTTAATCCGATTAACCGCTTAGATCTGTCTCGATAGATCTTGATTCCAAGGATTGTAAGTTGCTTCTCCTAAATCCTTCATGGAAAAACATGTACTTAGATAAGTCTTAACTTCATTAAGACTAGGTATATGATTTCCCATGATTAATATGTCATCGACATATAGGACAAGAAAATTAGTGTTACTCGCACTAACTTTGTGGTATACACATGGCTCATCGAAATTTTGAGTAAATCCAAACTTTTTGATTTCCTCATCAAATTTCCTATTCCATTGCCTGGATGCTTGCTTCAATCCATAAATGGATCTTTGAAGTTTGCATACACGCTCAGGAAAATGTGGATTAACAAAACCCTCAGGTTACGCCATGTAGATGTCTTCATCTAGGCGACCATTCAGAAAAACGGTTTTGACATCCATCTGCCAAATCTCATAGTCATAGTAGGCTGCTATGGCTATAAGAATCCTAATAGCTCTAATATCGGCTACAGGAGAAAAGGTCTCCTCATAGTCAATACCATATGTTTCGGTAAAGCCTTTAGCCACCAAACGAGCTTTGTAGGTGTGTACATTGCCATCCATGTCTGTCTTCTTTTTGAAGAGCCACTTACACCCAACTACCTTAGCATTGGGAGGAAGGTTTACTTCAGTCCAGACTTTGTTGTCTTTCATGGATTGCATTTCCCCATCCATGGCTACCTGCCATTTATCCTTTTCAGGACCATTAATGGCAGCTCTATAACTAGTTGGCTCATCAAGATCCCCTAGTATAGTTTCCTCACACTCTACGTTTAAACATAGACGTTCAGGAGCCTTTGTAGATCTTGAAGGTCTACGGATGGGTACCACTTCAACTTCAGGTGGAGGACCTAAACTTTCAGGTTCCACAGGAAGTACGTTAGTGTTCTCAGAAGGTGACGTATCTTCATGATCACTTTCAAGATCATATACTCTCCCACTGAATTCTTGAGACAAGAAACTCTCCTCAAGGAATTCACCATATCTAGCCACAATGACTTTATTTTCTGGTGGGAAGTAAAAGTAGTAACCCCTTGTTTCCTTAGGGTATCCTACGAAGATACACTTAACAGATCTTTGTTGGAGTTTATCAGGTGAGTCACGTTTAACAAACGCCTCACAACCCCAGACCTTTAAGTAAGACAAGTTGGGAGCTTTTCCAGTCCATACTTCATATGGAGTCTTATCAACCTTCTTTGTTGGAACCATATTTAATATGCGAACAGCACTTTCAAGAGCATAGTCCCAAAAGGATAAGGGAAGAGTTGTAAGATTAAACATAGATCGTACCATATCAAGAAATGTACGATTTCTCCTTTCAGATACACCATTTTGTTGTGGAGTATAAGGAGAAGTGAGTTGTTGGACAATACCACACTCAGCCAGATAATCTTTAAACTCTTGGCTTAAATATTCACCACCACGATCGGATCGAAGAGCCTTAATCTTCTTACCGAGTTGTAATTCTACTTCACTTTTAAAAACCTTGAATGTCTCAAAGACTTCATGTTTGTGTTTAAGTAAATAAACACAACCATAACGACTATAGTCATCCGTAAAGGTTAGGAAGTAGGTAGCACCGCGTTTAGACACATGTCTAAGTGGACCACACACATCAGTGTGTATCAATCCAAGTAGATCCGAAGCCTTTTCCATATTACTATGAAAAGATTTCTTAGTCATCTTCCCAGATATGCAAGATTCGCATTTGTCAAACGAATCATCTTTGACATTTTGTAAAAGCCCATCATGTTGTAGCCTTTCCATGCGTTTCTTGCCTATATGAGCAAGACGACAGTGCCATAAATAAGATGAATCCAAGTTAGACTTGATTCTCTTATTTCCAATGCTATACATAGAATTATTCTTATTGGAGACATGATTATCCATGTCTATTTCAAACACACCATTTAATGAAATAGCATTAAAGTAAAAAACAGAAATTTAAAGAAACAGAAATTCCATTTTTATTAAAAGTATGCTCAAAACCATCATCCAATAACAAAGAAACTGAAATAACACCTCTAACAATAGACGGTGCAAAATGACAATTGTTCAAAACTAAAATTAAACCCGAAGGTAAAACAAGATCAAAAGTCCCTATGGCTTCCACAGCTGCACGTATACCGTTGCCGACATACAAGTAGCATTCCCCATAGTTCAGCTTCTTTGCTCCTCTAAGCCCCTGCGATGTATTACAAATGTGAGTACCACATCCTGTATCATATATCCAGGCATTTTACTTACGAGGAAAAGAAAATAATTCAACCATAAAAATACCTGAGGTGCTGGCGCCCTGCCCAGCCTTGGCATTCTTATTCTTGCGACACTCCTCAAGTAGCAATGGACAGTCCCTCTTCCAGTGTCCAGGAGTGTTGCAGTGGTGACAAGCAGCCGTATCCTTTTTAGGATAATCCTTCTTGTGATGAGGATTCTGCTTCTTTGGCTTTTGCTGATAAGTCATAATTTGTTTGCCCTTGTCAGCTTTAGCCTTTCCTTTCTTGTTCACATGCTGCGGTTTACCGGGCTTAGCTACTCTACCACCTCTGATTGCCATCACTGGAGGTGTAGGAGCTTTCTTAGTAAGTCCTTTCTCATATTCAATGAGCATTGCATGCAAGTCATTAAATGTCTTCCCTTGCAATGCATATTAAAGTTACGCACAAAATCACCATACAATTCCTCATTGAGGGATCGGTTGATGAGGCCAACTTTAACATCTTCCACATACCCGCAGCCGAGTGCATCCAATTGGTCAAGATGTCCTTTCATCTCCAATATATGAGTACTCACGGGTTTTGTTGCATCCTGCTTGCACTTGGCTATAGAATCTAGCAAGTCATATATCTCAGCCATTGGAGGTTTTTCAAACATGCGTTTGAGTGTCTCAATCATATCCATCGGACCATAATTCTCAAACTGTTTTACCAGCTGAGGATCCATCCCCGATAGCATGATACAGCTAGCTTCATTGTGCTTGTCGTATTCTTCATTATACTCTCTAAGTACTTGATTAAGAGAGTTAGCAGGAGGAGCAACCGGAAGAGGAATACTAAGATAATCAAAGCGTTTGGCTATCCTTAGAACAATCCTTAGATTGCGATACCAATCGTTGAAATTTTTAGTCCCAGTCAACTTTTCCTTTTCAAGCATCATCTTGAAGGAAGAAGTTATGTTTGACGAACTTCCGGGTTCGGCCATTTCTACAGAAAAAGTTCAAAATTAGTATTTTGATAATAACCTTTTCAAGAAAATTAAACACCCATTGGTAAAATAACCATTTAATTTTATTGAAAACTAGGATCCAAATTAACGTCGTTTCACTACATCAACTGAGGCTGCTAGTAGTGAAAGTACTTAATAAGGTACGGGTCAATCCCAATTGCCAATATCAATTGCAATTCCTAGAATCTTGGGACTTACATTATATTGCCAACATCAGTTGCAAAATGTAAGCATGTTTCATCCCCAATTCTTTTATGCCTTGACGCCGTTTCATTACATCAACTGAGGCTGCTAGTAATGAAAGTGCTCAATTAAGTTAACCAATTTAGAAACATGTAAATTGACGCCGTTTCATTACATTCAACTGAGGCTGCTAGTAATGAAAGTGCTCAATTTACCCCTTTCGACTACCATCTTTGAATCATTACATCAGCTGAGGCTGCTAATAATGATAGATGTCATCTTAGGTGTTTCCGTATTAATTGGTTGGCATATCACTTAAATTTTAAGGGTATAAATTTTTGATGTGAATAACCAAAAATATGTACAAAGATGTCATGCATTTATCTTTGTAGCATATATTTTCAAAGCTGTTTACTCATTCGTTATATTAGTTCAGCTCAAATCATCAAAGTTTTAATTAATGGCGTTGAGAAACTTACAACATTGCCTTAAGATGCTTCGTACTTTATCATGGTGTACTTCGTAAGTCTAAAATTGACGCACAGGCGAGCGTAGGGGCGACAGCCGCCGAAGCTGGTTAAAACCGTGCCCCTCTAAGGTCACAATTTAATGCGAACCAACCTTATATCCACTTTCTAGTTTGTCAATTTTAGGTCCGCCGCTTCGACCACTTTTGTACAGCCGCATCACTTAATTAAATACATATGATTTTCTTGCTTAAAACAATTTATGTAGTAATTTATTAATTGCTAGTCTCGCCTGGGAGCAAATTACCGTGCGAAGCGAACCACTATCGGCACATAAGACTTGGCAATTAAATAAATTTACCACAAAGGTTTCATAGTTATTAGGCTTATTTATTTTTATTATTATAAAAATTACCCTCTTTGTTTTACAATCCATCATAATTATATACAAAGAACAAGTAATTTAAAGAAAATAAATAAACACTAAATAACACATATATGATCATTAAACAATATCATATAGCCACATGCAAACCTTTTTCAATAAATCCTATTAATAATTCTATGTTAATTTTCATGTATATAATTAACAAAACTCCCATTGGTTTTCATTCTCATTGTGCTAAATGGTCCACAACCGCCAAATAACTTGGCCGCGTAAGTTTTAGTTAATTAGATACCACATTGCAAATAACCATTAATTTAATATATATATTAGGGTCTTCCCTAATTTTAGATTTATTTATAAAACATGTAGCAATAACAATAACAAACCATACCATGACAAAATATGCAAGATCTTGTCATGGATCACATATTGCACATATAATCATGTAAACACATATTATCATGTCAATATATATAGTACGTTAATCTTATTAATGACATCTCTTAAGTATTCATTAATTTTCACATAAAATTCTTTACATGTAATCCTAGGGTTTTCTACAATTTTTATCAATAACATAAAACCCTAAAAACCATTAGTGGGTGTCGACCCATTATGGAATAATATTAGGGTTTACATAAAAAAATAAAACCCTAGATTATCTAAATCATGTAAAGATCCAATTTTTATGTGTTTAGTAATTAATTACATGTTAAAACGAGGCTCTTGATGCCACTGTTGGAATATGTGAATCATAAATAAACTATAAACACATAACATCAAAGAACATACGCAGCGGAAAGATCTACATAAACACATAATTAATTAACTAAAAAGAAAACGTACATTTTGATTCCTAGCAAGAACAAGAAACCGGATCTCCAAGAACAAAATATAAACCCTAATTGGGATTATATATGGATCGACTAACACAAAACACACAAGCTAAAATAAGCTTGTTACTCGATCTTGTACACACGTAATGCTAGCGTTTCAATGGGAAAAGCTAGGTTCAAGATCACTAACAAACCAAACACTTGATAAGCCCTACTTGAATCGACAATACCTAGTGGTATTAAAAAGAGGTCGATCGTTTTAGCTTAGAGGGAGAGAAGAGAGAGAAGTTTGGCCTTAGTTAGGGATACAAGATTAGGGAAAACTAAACACAATGGAATTGTATTTATAGGCAAACCCTACTTGCTCCCTACTCCACCCAAACCGACTTCCCCTCTCCATGGGTTGGGTCGGCCGGATTTTAGAACCCAAAGTGGTTCTAGATCCTTCTCTTCCTACTTTGCATAATTAGTCCTTTAACGAGCGTTATCCAAACCCCGTTAAGTCCTAACGACCGTTAAGTGTTTGTTTAGTGAAATGAATAATTAAAATATAAAATATATTTAATTAATTCATAACCATTGAAACTCTCACGTTATTGTGTGCAATCTCGAGTCTCGGGTTCGAAACCGGACATATTAACATTAATATTTATTCATAACTCTAACAGATGAAAGGGTCAAATGTTTGATGGTACTTGATGAGCAAACAACATTTTGGTGGGTAGACATCACAATTAGAAAGGTGAAAAGCTCTTGCTCATCGATGATAATGGTGATAGAAAATTTCCCTTGACTAACTTCCTCAGACCTTAGGTTTGTGGAAGAACAAATAAATAATCTTTTGTAAGAACATAGGATACAATCCTTGAAATTTCTAAGTGTAAGTCAGACTATATTTCAGACCATGCAGCAGAATAAGAACACCAAAATCTTTAAGAAAAACAGAAACTTATAAAAAGAATCAAATAGTTGAATGTTAATATTGGTATAAAATAAAAACATTAATTTAACTATACTTCATATAAACGCGTTGTGAATTATTACCCGGGAAGAGTCTCATATTTTCTCAATAAATTTTAAATGCCATTTTCTCCAACGGTCATCCATGTTCGTTTTACTGGTACTTCCATTTCCACTAGCGCTAGATGATATCTTTTAAATCTTCGCATTGTGTGATGATTTTCATCTCTCATTACAAATACTACAAATTTGTTAATCTCTTTTGCAAAACTTAACATCCAAACACACCATTAACCAAGCACTCAAAAAGGCTAAAATACCCATGAGATAGAATAAAAAGACTGTTCACCAGAGACCAAATACCAAATACAACAATGATTAAGGGCACTCCTAACAATAACTCAGCTTTAAACTTTAACACACCTTTAACAAACTCACCTTTAACACACCAAACAATAACTCAGCTTTAACTCACCCATAATACCACATTTTGGGCCCTACTTTTTTTTCCATTTGCAAAATACCAAAAAAAAAAAAAAAAAAAAAAAAAAAAAAGGACTGAAATTGTAAAGAAAAGAAAAGGAAAAAAAAAAAAAAAAAAAAGACTAAAATTTTTTAGTAACCACAAGGACTGAAATTGTAAAGAAAAAACCACATGGACTAAAATTTACAAACTAACCAAACACACACTAAAACATGTCATCTTCAACCTCATTTACATCGAAGAAAAAAAAAAAAAAAAAAAAAAGAAAAAAAAAAAAAAGGCTTTAACCCGGCGTTAAGCCCTTAACGCTTAACCATTAACGCACCCTTAACGCCCTCCCTCCAACCTTTAACGCACCTTTTATGATCTTCAACGCTGGCGATGCTCTAATTACCAAAATAGTAAATATGGGTTAACTTTTCATTTTTGGAAAAAAGAAGTATGATGAATTTAGGGAAGAAGACCCAGGCTCTTGTCCCTAACAAAATGACAATTTTTATTCACTCAAATTATCTTTATTTATTTTTGTAAATGTTATTGATAATTTGATATGATGGATCACACCCACACGTTTTCTACTTCATTCTCTAGCTCTATTGTACTACCTAATTTCGTACATTAAATTCATGTAACAACAAATACCCGATTTGGATACAAATAGTGCATCACAACTTATATTTAGACTCACGTTACATAATTCAAATGGATAACTTGGATGGAATATAAATTTTATGTTAAAAAAAAATAAAAATAACCTAGTGCAAACTAATTAACGAAGGATTCAATATTTCTAAAACCCTTGTCTCTACTTATAGCCGATGTAAATATGATGGTGTCGCATTAAGTTTTAAACTTATGTAGTTACTAAAAGCACATTAACAAGCAAGTGAAAAAAACAAACATGTAGTTGAGAAATTCATTCAAGAATCGGCAAGCTTCAAGAAAAATCGTCAAGGAAGTTTGTGTATGCTCGAATGATTTCATCTAAAGCTAGTGGTCTTTCAAGAACTATGTTAGTCGGAGTATCCGATCTAAGAACTCTTAAGCAATAGGAGAAAAGATCTTATCGAGATTTAAGTTAGTTTTATCGAGTTATAATAGTGAGATGATACATCAATATAAACTTTGAGACTAATAATCAAGCTAATAGACACTTGACATTAGTTCATGCATTCAGAAAGAAAGTGTACAGCTCTCCTACTCCCACCAATTAACCGTTAACTTGTTTTGTAGACACAAATTAGATTTAGGTCGATTTATCATTTTCTAACTATATCTTACATTTGTAAAGTAATCTTTCAACTCTCAAGGTTATTTATGACTGACACTTGTGGAATTTTTAGCTAATAACCAGCCAACTCACCACATAATTATTGCTACAACAATGGTCTTCAATTATATGTGCTTAAATATGTAGTAAAGCAGGTTAAGAGTCGAGTATCGAGTGGAAATAAACAAATACGGGTTGTGCATTTAAAAGAATCGAAACAGACTTTGTCGGGTAAGGTCGACCCACCTAGCTATTCAATTCGCCCGCTTTGAGTGGAGATAAACAAAAACGGGTTGTGCATTTGAAGGAATCGAACAGACTTTGTCGGGTGAGGTCGGCCCACCTAGCTATTCGCCCGCTATTTAAAATCTTATACTCATGAATGATATGATTACAAACTTATATGATCGAAACATTAAACTATATTTCTACATTTATCAATATAGGAAGGTGTATATATAAGTTCATTGTTAGCAGCTTTTAAGTCATTCTGTTTATTTGATGTATCTTTCTTCTAGCTGATATGCCGATTAAGACTGTTGAGAGAACAAGTATAAAAGTTAACTCATTGCTACTTACATGAGCTGTATGGTAGAAGCATATACAGAGACCTTTCTGAAAAAAGGTGTTTGGTGTGTGTGTTGGAGCGCCGCCGGTAAATGGAAAATAGAGAATGTGTTGCAAGGTGCAAACAGTTTAGCAAAGCCAAGTAAACAGAAGAATGTTGATGTGGCGCTAACAGAATATAAACAATGAGCTGGCTTGACCCAACACCTTATTGTCTATCTTTTACAGATTTAAGTTTTACAGAAAACCTATATCGGTATCATCTAATCTTTAAAACAATTTGGGATGCAAAAATCATTCCACCTACAGTTTTTTATATCTCAAGACATTTTTAGCTAAATTTTTAGTTTTAAATTTTAACCATTAGATTAATTAAAGGTAAAATCAAGTCAAAGTCAACTGATCCTTAAATAAAAATCTTTTCGAACATCCTGAACTTTTTTTTTTTTTTTTTTTTCCTCAAAAAAGAAGTTAAGGATGTTCAAATAGATTTTTAAAAAAAGAGGATGTATTAGGCTGTGCACAGTGGAACTGAAAAACTCGGTCAACCAACAAGGTCGGCCGATATTGAAATCAGTCGAGCCCTATGTGGTCATTGGGTCAAATATCGGTCGAGCAACAAAAAAAATACAATCGGTCTAAATTATGACCGACTTTGCACATCACAACATTCCAAAGAAACTTACCATTTGAATATTTAAAATAATAATAATAATAATAATAATAATAATAATAATAATAATAATAATAATAATAATAATAATAATTTAAAAAAAACTTTACCACTTTACAACCTTATAAATACCAACCTTAAACACACTTCCAAACACACAATTTCAATCACAATTCAAACAACTCCTCATCCATATTAATCATGTCCAAAAAAAAAAAAAAAAAAAAAAAAAAACTCCTACATAAAAAACCAACGATCCTGACTACCCCAAAATGCCACAAAAAAAATTCTCCTACATCAGAAAATTAACCTCCAACGATAGCAAGTGGAAATCATGAACACCACAAAACGGGAGCAAGACTTGATTTTCTACAATTCAGCAATCGACCCAAATTTGCCCGCACGACAACAAAAAGAACTTTTGTAGCTTAAGACACAAATCAAGGAACGCTACAACTTAGATTACTAGTTTAAGTTTTTAATAAGTATTGTAATGTTTAAGTTTTATTAGTTTAAGTTTTTAATTTATTATTGTAATGTTTTTATTTTTAATGAATTTTAAATTTGTTGTTTAAAATGTTTGAATTTAGGAAAAAAAAAACAAACCAAACACCTAGGTCATCGACTGTGGCAACTTGGTCATGTCTGGTTACCGGAGAGAGAAAGCTGATGTGGCAGGGGATGGCCCGGGTCACCACTGTGCATAGCCTTAGTATGTAGGTGCAACTTGGTCATGTCTGGTTACCAGAGAGAGAAAGCTGATGTGGCAGGGGATGACCCGAGTCACCACTGTGCATAGCCTTAGTATGTAGGTAAGTTTCATTACTCACTGAAATTCCTCTTTTGTACCAACTTTCAAAAAAAAAAAAAAAAATCAAATTTTTACACACATGGAATGCAAATACAAGCTTAACAAAATGACTTTTTCCTTTTATCCTTTTGTGGGGGAAAATAAGAAGAAATGTTTTATTTAAATAGACTATCCGACAGTGAAGAAAACTCAACCAGTACCATAAAATACAGCATCCAAGAAATTAAGAGTTGAGATCAAGTACATCTTCATAAACACGTATATGGTCTTTCCAAAGGGTGATGTTCAAAACAATCTATAACCAAAAACTAGTTTCGAGATTCTAACCTTTGCTGTGATGAGCCGATTTGGTGGTCTACTTGTCTCCAACATTCCCATCAACGCTCATGTGTTGTGCGTTCATGTTTCTAGACAGCGCGCTCATATCTCCCTCTTCGGGTATTTCAAGACCTTTCATCTTGCTCCAGATCTTGGCGAGTCGTTTATATTCTTCAAACATGTCAAGAACTTCCCTATACTGACGACCTGCACCTCTTGCTATTCGCATCATCCTTGATTCGTTCATGAGTTTTGGATTTGTGCTATCCAACTCTGAAGAAAAAGAAAAAAAAATTATGAATTAGGATTCTCAAAACGTTGATGAGGCGTCAATAGTTTAACTAAAAGTAGCAATTTTAACTCAATTATGTTTTATATTCCATAAGTCAAACACGTAAAAAAATAAATAAATAAACAACTTTGTTCATATTTAACAACTGATTATTTATACGAAGTTGAAAAAAAGGACAGGATGTGTTCCCAAGTCGGGTCATACCAAAACTACTTTGAATTGACGTGAACCAGTTTGACCCGTTAATCAACCATCCCAACCCGCCCATTTTGTCACTAGTAAGTTTAACTAACCTTCATCAGTCATTGAATCCATCATTGTCATATATCTTTTGATCTTTGCCTGGCGTTCCTTTTCATCGCCTTTAGGCATCAACTCTGAACTAAATCCTGGAAGCATAGAGAAAACCTACATACACACAAGCACAAGTTTCTTATAAAAATTTCGTAAAAGGACAAGCAATGGAAGAAACAACGCTTTATTACTCACTTGTGATTAGTAACAAAGATATGGTATTAAAGTTAGAACAACTAAAGTATCAAGTATGGTGAACCTGGTTGATGGGACCCATTTTAAGTATGTTCTGAAACTGCTCATACATAATCCTCATTGTAAAATTTCCTTCTGAAAGCATTTGCAGAAGCTCAGGCTGCTGTTCCATAGGAACAACTTCATGAATTTTGTCCATGAATCCAGACAAGTCACCCATGCCTATAGTTGAAGAAGCCAGATATGTAAACCAAACTTTCCCAGTGTTCTTCCATTAAAATTAAAAAACGGCAAAAAAAAATCTAGAATACTTAAACGAAGTAATCCGAACCTAGAAGATGGCTGACAAACGATTTAACATCAAAAGCTTCAAACTCGTCCATATGTTCACCAGTACCAATAAATATGACTGGACTTTTTGTTGCCGCGACTCTGCATGTAGGATAAGAGAAGATGATCAAAAATTTCGCTAAACAAGATATTATATATTCATACAGCTTACGAGATTCGAACTTGGGTCCTGCTATTAAGACTCCTAAGTCCTTACCACTAGACCACCCTTTTGGGGTTAACAACAAATGGGTTGTCATGTGGTTGTGCAAATATTGAAGTTCCAGCTTCCGCTTGAGAACCAGATAAGGTGCTCTGAGTGATGGAAACTGGGAGACCACGTTTTAAGCAATAAGTTTTACATTCAAATTTCTTCGCTCTGTTCTTGTAAGACGCTAAACTCATCTTAAGATAAACTTGGTTTGCATTCTCAGACACATCTTAAAATACTGAATAACTTTGGTCAGGGCAAAGAATACTTAGGACTGTTGTAAGAAATGCAGGTTGAAAACCGGTGACTAAACCCACTTACAACCAACAATGTTCATCACAGAGACTAGAACATTTGTATCGTTTATCAAACAAACACGCAATGCATTCTTTATACTTTTTTATTCCTTTTTTTCTTCTTTATTATTTCTTTCGATTTATAATTGTGATTCTTCCTTTTATCCAATTACGAGTATCATTTTTCTTCTGCCTGTGAATATTGTGTCCAGACTATGTGCCATACTTCGTCTATAATTACTTTAAGGTTCCCATTTGCTTGCATCTGTTCTTTTTCCCTTCAAAACAATCACAGGTCCTTCCCTAAATATGCAGAAAGAAACAACTCTCTTCTTCCTTATAAGCAAAACCAGGCCTTTCAGTTTGTTTGGTAAGAAAAAAGGCATTCTTATGTTATAATTTCACACATGCTAGGTTGATACGTCTCTTTAAAGAACTTATTTTATCAGAAAGCACCAACAGCACAACACTAGAACAATGACACTTACGCACTAAGTGCTCCACCTCCCTTTGCGTGACCATCCATTTTGGTAACAATTACAGCTCCAACATCAACACTCTGCCTAAATGCTTGAGCTTGATCAAATGCAGCTTGACCAATACTGCTGTCCATGACAGAGATAACAAGATCAGGTTTCTGCAAGATTAACGACACTAGCCTTTAGCAAATACTGTCAATAATACTGATATAACTATTAAAAATAATAATAAATAAATAAATAAAAATGAAACAGACAACTAAAGTATACCGTTGCTTCAGAAACTTGACGCATCTCTTCAAAAAGAGCTACTTCTTGTTTGTGCTGACCACGTGTATCAACAATAATAAGATCACAATTCTCCTTCTTGAACGTCTCAACACCTTCCACAGCAATTTTCACAGGGTCTGACTCCATATAACTGTAGGCAAAGTAAATAAAGGCATCTTATAGTAAGTTGACAAATATTATGTGAACTGTCTAAATCGTACTTAGTTGAGGTGGTAAGATGAGCGGATAGGGTGGGTTCGGTAAAGGGTCTAATACTGGTTGAAGTTGAAATGGGCCAAATTTTTAATATAGGTTCAATATGAACAGGTCGAGTCTGGTGGTTCTATTTAGGATGTTTTGTGCATTGAATATAAACTGTAGGCAGCTTCTAACACGTTCCCAGCTTAGCTACATAATATTAATTGACAAGTTTGGGATAAAAACACAGCCCAAAAAAACACGTTCATAAGTTAATAGGTCAAAATTGCCACATTTATTTAATACTCCCTCCGTCCCAAAGTTGCTGTAAACCTTCATTTTTATACTATGTTCCAAAATGATTGTCCACTTCTAGAAAGGAACATTTATAGCTGATTTAAGTTTCCCATATTACCCTTAAGGCCTTAATCAAAATTATTATCACAAAACTTGAAAAAAAGTATTTAAGATATGGGTGAAACTGTCGTTCTGCCACATAAAATTTGTGATGATCATACTTCTCTTAATTACTATGTTTTTGTCTACTGTATAAATTTTCTCGAACAGAGGAAAAGTGTCGCTATTTTTCACTAACATAAAAGTCTGCATCTCATAGAATGGCCAGCAGATCCTTTGACTTGATCTCTATGAAGCCTATACTCTTGCTACATCTACCAACAGAATGACAGTATACCAAATTGCCAAAAGTAACCTATACTCGTGCTTCATATACTAACAAACTTACAGTAAACGAAACTGCCAAGTAAAAACAACATTGACAGACACGGATTCGAAATGATGCAAGAATTAATATGGAGCTAACAATGATTGGCCCATCCTTGGATCATTCAATCGCATGTCTTAACTTCATTGGTTCTCCTAACAGCCATCATCACACGGTTTACTCAATTTTTAACTCATTGATATTTGTCTCATAATAGTCATCGTTATCAGAACTATATACAGGCTGGCAGAAATAAAGTGCTTGGATGTACATTTAAAAAAAACAGACCTTCCATAGAACGGAATCTTTGCCTTTGTTGCATTCTGCTTCAACTGATCAAAAGCACCAGCCCTAAATGTATCCGCACAAACAAGAGCTGGCTTAAAGCCCTTCTTTTGGTGGTAGTATGCATACTTTGTACACATTGTAGTTTTCCCGGACCCTGAATCATTCACATTCAGCAGAAACATGTGTCATCGTGAATTGGAACACACTGTACAATTTATAAACAGCATAAGATAGATGAACAAAGTACCTTGTAGACCCACAAACATTACAACGCATGGTTTGCTTTTCTTGGGTGTGAAAGAAGGCTTCCCAGGATCCAACATCTTGCAGAGCTCGTTAAATATAGCCTACAAGAAATAGATAAAGGAGTAACTAACAAACGACCCACATGGTTTTGCCCACAATTGGCAATGACTGTAATAAAGAAACTAAAGCAGTTTTAGCCAACAGCAGAAACAAACAAAATGGTTGTTTATAGGACTACATGTCAGTGGATGGGGAAAAAAAAAAAAAAAAAAATCACAAGAGCTTAGAAAAATAATGAACTGGTGATGAAGTGGTACCCTCCTACTGTTAATCCTTGGGGCCAAGGATCTCAAAAATAAAGGAGCATGCTGGTGTATATGTCCAGACAACACATGACACTTGCAGGACGACCACAATGGAAGAAGAGCACTCTTTTACCCGGGAGGTCCTTTTACCCAACAGTCCGTACCAAGGACCATACTTAAGCCGCCTATCCCAGATATTGCAGGATATTGTCCCCCACGTGGACTGACGCCTAGCATCTAGACCAGGCATAGCTTGGCTTGCTCCATCCCTATGTTGTCACGTCGAGTAATTGGGGTAGTATAAATACCCCAACCTCATTCAATGAACAACTAACTAATTCACATTCATTACTTAGCCGTTCGGCCTATGTCCATAACTTAAAATTGTTATTACGGAGGGTCTAACTAATCCTACAAAACGACAATATTAACTAGTTAACTAATTCAAGAATACCGACACACAATAGCAATGTTGCAAAAATCACTAGGCGCTAGTCGGGCGGTCGACCACCGCCTAGCGCCTAGGCGGATTGAACTTTTCTATATAAAAAATTTAAAATTTGTATGTATTTGGTATAAAAGATGCATATTTACATGATTTTGATTACATTTGTATAAAAATTTAATATTTGTATGCATATTACCAAATTTTATAAGCTAAACTGGATAGGCCCAAACAAATTTAATATTTGTATGCATATTACCAAATTTTATCTGGGCCCAAACAATAAAAGGCCCGCCCAACAAGAAACCCTAAATACTTGCAATAAATATGGGCAAAATTGCTAAAAGTCTTAAAACGTTTTACGACCTTATTTCACGCAGTCAAAAGAATCTTCCAACAACCATTATCTCTTTCTCATGTAACTACTAATCTTATTTCTTATCTCTTTATGCTTTAATCCGAACCTCAAACCTAGATTACGATAACGATACTAATTCGTTTTTTTATAAAATTTTCGCCTCCTTGCCTCGCACCAAATCTACAAAAAACAACTGAATTATCAACTCACTCAACAAAAAAAAAAAAAAAAAAAAAAACAGTTAAATAAACTACCTGTTGGATGATTCTTCTTTTATTATGACCAGCAGCAAGGTCATCCAAATTAACAATCTTTTTAATATTAGTCTGCATATCTCTAACAAGCTTAAACTGCACATCTGATTGAAGCAGTGCGCGTGTTATTTCGTTCAAGCACTCGTTCAATACTTTCTCGTCTATGATTGTCGCATTGCTCATTTGCTGTAGAGCGCGTGTTATGCTCCCTCCTAGTTCTTGTAGCACCATTTTTACGGTTGGTTGATGATGATCGGATTGGTGTTAGGGTTAGAGTTTCAGATTTGGGGAGGGAGTAAATGATTGGTGCGTTGTGTTTTGTTTAGTTGTGTTTCAGGCAATGTTTTAAAAACCGGACCGGACCGGCCGGTTCGACCGGCCTCCGGCTGGTCGGCCGGTTTTTATAAGTCCCGTTTACTGTAGCGAACCGTCCGGTTTTGGCCCGTTTTTCCGGTTCAACCGGTTTTGACTTTTTTTTTTCTTTTTTTTTGTTGTCCGGTTCGACCGGTGACGGAAGCATGGCCGGTTCGACTAAAAAACCGGTTTTTAAAACATTGGTTTCAGGCTGTTTAGTTGTATTGACTTGTTTGACTTGTTTTGTTTAGTTGTGTTTCAGATTTGGGGAAGGGAATGTTTTGTTTTCGGCGTGTTTGGTTAAGGTACTTAACATTATTTGTTGGTTATATATTTAACGGGGTAATTCCCTTAACCCAAAAAAAAATTCCCCCGTCACCTATGCGTCATCTTTGCGTCATTCTGTGGGAGCCCAGCCCATCTCTTTGCGAGCCCAACCGGCCTTTTCCTCCCGCCATTGTTTTGATAGTTAAGGTGGTTTAATTGGTAAAGCCTTTGGCGTAGTAGTATGTAATGTAACGTATTTTAGAGCCATGTCGGTTTATGATGAGAGAAGAGGCCCCTGTATTGCGTTAATGATAGAAAGAAAGTTGTTTGCCCTCAACACAATCTGACTTTATCAGTCGGATTTTATAAATGATTGTCCATTTCTGACCTGTGTAGATGTGAAGTTGCATCATTCATCATATAATAAGTTATGGAAAGGGATTACTGCATTGCTTTCAGGTTTGTGTTTTTTTCTACTTTCTATATGATATGTTGTATGCTGCATCTGAATATATAACCCATGTTTTTATAGTCGGTTGCTGCACCCAGTGGTGTTTCTGTTGCATCATTTCTATGTTAAATTGTAACTTATGGTGATCCGAATAAGGGACCGGGTCACATTTATATGAGCCCTTTACGTGTCACATTTATTGTACTTAAATTTTAAAGGGAGGTGATTTGTACATTATTTTTTTTTGCCATCCACCACTAAATTATGCATAGCGTTGTTATACTCTGTGCATCATTAGTATGATTTAGTGGTGTATAGCAAAAAAAAAATGGTGCAAAAATCATCTCCCAATTTTAAATTTACTTTTTGTCAGCTCTTACTAGCTCGTTTCATAGTTAACATGCGAGAATTAAATTACGCAATAGTATAATTAAAGGGGCACGGAAATATGGTTTGAATACAGATCTTCACTAAACGTTTGCATGTCCTCAACAATTGAAGTACTATTGCGTCAACAAAAACATATACCATATCTATTAAACCAATATACATGAAAATTCTCAAAAAAAAAGATGCCATCTTGGTAGTACAAGGTTTGGAAATCTTAGGATGTCAAGGGACGAGTACATAAATAGTCATGGGCGCGTACGTCAGAGCCAAGAAAGTTCGAATTTGTCTATAGGGCCACTCTGTTTACCCGCTTTTAAGGTTTTGATCGTGGACTTGGGGAAGGTGGTGGTGACAAATAGATTTATAGACCGTAAATCAAATGAGTAACAAAATCCGTAAATTAAACCCGAAACAACAAAACAAAGACGAGACCTTTAAAAGCTTGGTTATTTCCTCAACTGAAATTCTTCCGATAGTTACCAGGTTGAAAAGTGAAAGCATTCACTGTTTGGTGTTTGCTATCCAATTTCATACAGTTGTAAATGTGTAAAGACATTAATTACCCTGTCGTTAAACACATAGTAACAAATAGAAGTTTTTCTAAATAGATCCTTCAACCTGTAATTACATCGCAGGTTACACTTCATTTTTCATCCTGTCTTTTCATGTTTCACCACCTTACCACCGCTAACAATGCCATATAAAATTTGGTATAAAAGTATAATCGATATCATTTCTTCATATCAGCATGATTCGTGCAAAGTTATACAGATTTACTAATATAAAAGTTACTGTTCACCAAACACAATAAAAGTTTATCAATGATGAGTTGGTCCAGTGGTAGGATCTTGGCTTGTTAACCGTGAGGTCTCAAGTTCAAACCCCACTAAGGCCATCTTTGAGATATTAGGAAGTCCCTCTATGAGGGCTTGGCTTGGGTATACTCAGGTTAAGTCTGAGGGGGCAGGGTTTACCCCTATTAATCGTTGTGCCTTGAAGCGGATTAGTAGGGGGTTCTCCCCCATCGGGTATTTGAACAAGGCTTTCCACTTCGAAGGAGCTCTCTAGCGCGGGCCCGGTTAAGACATCGAAAGCTAGACCTCCCGCTGTTGAATCGCGACACGAAGTTTCAAAAGAAATTCACCTTTAAAAAAAAAAACACAATAAAAGTTTCTGTTCACCACCCTATCATCTTTGGGGTAAAGTCTTTTCTAGAAACATGCTCATAGTCATATCTCCCTTTTTTAGTACATCCATCATTTTGCTCGTAACTTCCTTTTTGAGTCGCTTATATTCTTGAATCATTTTCGCAACTTCTCTAACTTGACAACCAGCACCCCTTGCTATTCTCATGATTCTTGTTTCCTCCATGTGTTTTAGGTTATCCAACTCTGCAACATTAAAATAGGTGTATTAGTTAAAGGTGTAAGATTTGACAAATTCACTTGTGAATGGGTCACTCAAGTAAAATTTAATAGAAAAATACATAGCTAAAAGGAAACGGGTCAAATGGGTCAAACGTGGCGAAAGTTGCCCAAAGTGTAATTATAATACATAAAAACCTTGTAATTTATTTTATTACATCTTTCTAGCCCTATTTAACACACTATTTATACAAAATAATAAATAAAATAAAAAATCTCACATTAGCCTATCCCGACCCATTTCATCATACCAATATGCTTGTTTTGACCCTAACCATTTTAACCCATTAATCGACCAGCCTAATATTCAAACTCCAAGTTTCACTAACCTTCATTAGTCATCGAATTCATTATTGCCAAGTATCTTTTGTACTTTATCCGGTTTCTTTCTTCGATAACCTCAGGCATAATCATTCGCAAAACCTACTTAAACAAAACACGTGAATTAGAACATGTAACTCCTAGATATTAATAATCATACTCAACCATTTAGCATAAATACCAAACTTATGTAAAATTAAGTAAAAAGTATGGTGAACCTGGTCTAAATGACCCATATCGAGTATGTTTTTATATAGCTGTTGCATATTCCTCAATGTGAAAATTACTTCTAATTGCTTTTCCTGAAGCTCGGTGTGCTGATCCACTTTAACAGTTTTTTTAAATCGGTCCATAAATCCAGACGAGTCACCCTTACCTAGTCAAAGAAGCCAACAAAAGTATTGAAAAGAAAATTAAAATTCTAAGCATACCTTGAATTATAGTTCAAGTGCATATAAACATCACGATAGGTACTTAAACAAAGTGATGCTAACCTAAATAACGGCTGAAAAAGGGTTTATATCGAAACATTTCGACAACTTCCGTAACTTGCTATTCGCTTGATTCTTGATTTGTCCATGAGTTTTTGGTCTGTAGTATCCAACTCTACAACAACAACAAATAGTGGGTGTTCAGCAAATTTGAATTATGTGCTTATGAATCAGGCTTTACGACCAGGGGCGGACCTAGTATTGTGGCAGGTGTAGCATGGGCTACACTCAATATAGCACATGAAATGTGAAAGTTACATTGGTTGCATTTTTGCTTTTGTACTTAGAATTTCTGTTTTTAGCTCTTGTTTTGTATTATATGATCTCATATTTTTGGAGTATAACTCTAAACATCGAAAAAAATTTAACAATTAAGGAACAAAATCTGAAAAGATCTCATAGTTTTAATCTAATTAATGAACATCTATATAAAAGCCAGACAAAAAGCAAAACGAATGAAGTTGTAAATTGTGCTACACCCGATTGTAAATTCTGGATCCGCCACTTTTTACGACTATAAGAGCGTGTTTATCTCTAAATGTCCAACAGAATTTATTTTTTAATTTTTTTTAATTGGCTAAAGGAGAAACTGGTCAAATGGTTCAAACGGAGCGAAAGTTAATATCTTGTAAATCTTTTTATTATAATTTCCGTGGACATATTTGACATACTAACTCATTTTTAAAAAAACTTAATATTTACCCAACCTGGAAAGTTTCAGCCCGTACACAATTGCTTGTTTGATGCTATTCACATAAACGATAAGACTCTTCAATGGCATCCAGCATCCATAAAAAGGAGGACAGACCCTGTTATATACTTATATCTTGGTTTCATTGAAAATGATTTTCAAAGACTCGTTTTGGGAAGCTTTTGATGACCCGAAATCTAAGTAGAAACCACAGACAAATAGCATCTGTGAAGAAATCATGATGCGTTTGATAGCATACTTGATAGACTGCAACTATCACCAGAATATGCATTTAGCTGTGTTATCTCTGGGCTAGAAAAGAAGCTCCAATGCAGGTTCGCATTTTAATCCGCACTCTTTACAAAAAGCTTATTGCCTTGCTTGAAACCCGGTACTGGTGTTTAAAAACTATAAAACTTCTTATCAGACACGACCCAAACACTAAAGAGTTTGCTAAATAATGACTTCGATCACTAAATTCAAACATCCTAAACATCAATTTCATTCAATCATTTTCAATTTCATGCAAAACCAAAACACAATTTAATTAACCAACTCGAGTGTTTGAACACTTTAAAGTCTATACTAAGTAACTAACCTTCATCAGTCATCGGGTCCATTATTCTCAAGTACTTTGTAATCTGTGCATAAGCTACTTTTTCCCGGCCTTCAAGCTGCACCTTTCTACTAGATCCAGGTTCCGTTTCCAAAACCTACTTGATACATGTACAAGAATGAAAACATGTAACTCCATAATATTATTCAAATATCGTCATATAACATAAACAACAAACTTTAAAAAAAAATAAAAAAAATAAAAAAAATAAAGAAAAAAAACTGTGGCGAACCTGGTTAAATAGCACGTCTTGAATGTGCTCATACATAGTCCTCATTGTGTAGTTTCCTACTAATCGCTTTTGATGATCCATTTGAACAGCTTCTTGAACTTTATTACAAATTCTGTAACATGAATGAAATCCACTAAAATTGCTAAGAAAAGAAGGTTATGTATATATTAAGACATGATCAAGTTGACCCCTTACTAGTTTAGTAAAGCTTACAGCCTTACATGTTCAAATATATCATATCACATCCTTTAACCTGCAGGTTTATAGTGTCATTACGCGAATTTTGGTTGTCGTGTGCCAGAACTAAAAAAAGAGTCCCCTTTAACATGCAAAATTTAGATATATGTAAAAAAGTTCATCAAATACTACTAAAACTAGGGCCGTAAACGAGGCAAGCCACTCGTTAAATGTTTGGAATCGACTCGGAAAAAGCTCAGAACACGCCGAATTCTAGCCAGCTCAAGCCTTTTTGGGGCTCATGTAATAAACAAACTCGAGCTTAGTGAGCTTACAAGTTGAAATTGAGTCGAGCTATATTTCGCGTAGGACCATCAGAAAAAAATAATAATAAAATAAATAATAATAAAAAATAACAAGCCCGAGCTTGTAAAATATATAACGAACCGAGCTCGAACTAAAAGCAAAAGACTCGAAACGAGCTCGTGCCTCATAAATTTAAACGAACTGACCGGTTAGTTTCCACACCTAACTAAAACTGTTATAAGTGTCTAAAAATATTAGTAAATCGAGTAAGTTATTGTTTTTATTGTGTAATTCTCTTAACATATAGTACAAAATTTTGCTTTCAGCCATGCTTTGTAACAATAAGCAACAAATAAGTAATCAACATCTTCTAGTTTTTAAGGTAAACAAAGGGTCAAATGGATTATTTAACGAGACGTTATAGAAAGAAAAAAAAAAATCCATGCAACTATAAAACAGCTCAATGATGTTTTCTTATGCATCTAAACCAATGTCCTATGAACACCGGATAGACAAACCTTTAAATGATTAAACTTATAACAAATGCTAGCAAATTGAGAATCTCGGTCCAGAATAATTTAAAAACAAACTCGAAGTATTACCTCAGTAGCCAAAAGAAATCGCTAAATGCGATCACAAATTGTGAACTTAGGTCGTATTGATATAACAGAACCGACACCAGTAGTCCAGTACTAAATTTGGGGCCTCAGATTGGGCTTAGCAAAGGGCCTTTATATATTGTGACAGATATTGATTGCCATATTTTGAGGCCTTCGCAATTTTGTGGCTACGGGGGTGCCCTAAACCCTGGACCTTGTGCTTGCCCATAGTCGAAGATTTGATTGCTTAATTTTGAAGCCTTCAAAATTTTGAGGCCGCGGATGGTTGCACACCTCGCACACTCTCATATACGATTCTACTAAGACTGGCATGCTGGTTAATGAGTCACGTGGGTACCGATAAGCTACAACCCAATTGGTTAGAGATTCTTGTTGTATATGCCATTTTTCTTGCATTTTTTGAGTGTGATGAACCTACGAATTACTAAATTGCAAATTAAACACAGATATGTAAGTGTATAACAAGATCATGAAGGAATTAGCCCTTATATATGAAAGTCTTTCTGCGCGTTGTAGACTTATAGAATCAACGAGGTTCCAAATACGATTTTGATTAGGCTATTAGAATCAACATGTGGGTGTGACCTCACAATCGCACATATTAGCTTTGCATAATGCAGAACCAAGAGTTCATTAGCAATCTTTACCACCTTTGTGATTCCTTGTTTCTATTTGAATAAGAGTGTTAAAACATTATATAGCTGTTAACAAAATTATAAACAGGTTTTGCAACAATCGTCGTGTGAGAGAACAATTACACATTTGCATATCTAAAGATATATCTGAACTAATTAATCATTGATGCCATATCCTTTGATTTTGGGTATAATAGTACCGAGATCATTGGTCTTTACAATCAACACGACCCATGCAGATATATGCATAACAAAACACCACAAGGGTTCACCCTCTAAAATTCTTTAGGATATTGTTTATGTTTCCAGATAACATCCTCATATCTCCCCTTCTGTGTACCTTCTTCATTTTACTCACATCGATGGTCAGCCGCTTATATTCTTGAAACATCTCGAAAACTTCGCTAACTTGACGACCCGCACCTCTTGCTATTCGCATGATTCTTGACTCTTTCATGAGTTTAAGGTTCGTACTACCTAACTCTGCAACATCAAAAATAGTGGATCATATCTAGTTAAAGGTGTAAACTTATTTAGTAAAAAATATGGGCCACTTGAGTTATGTTTTATCTCAATTTATTAAAGAAGGTATAGCTAAACGGGTCAAATGGGTCATAAGGGGAGAGTATTACTTGTTTTGACCCAAACCATTATGACCCGTTAACTCACCCGCCCATTTTGCCAACTCTAAGTTTCACTTACCTTCATTAGTCATTGAATCCATCATTGTCAAGTATCTTCTAATCTTCGCCTGGCTTTCATTTTCGCGTTTTTTAGGTATAAGCATTGACAAAACCTAACCGAAATAAACATATAGTAGTGTGAATTAAAACACTACAAAATATCATTTAAATTTTATCATATAACATAAATACTACCAGACTTACAAAAAAATAAAGTATAAGCAGGGAAAACCTGATTTAAAGAACCCTTTTCGAGTATGTATAGATATAACTCATACATAATCCTCATTGTGAAATTTTGTTCTAATAGCTTTTGCAAAAGCTCAAGCTCCTGTTCATCCACTTGAACAACTTCTTTAATTTGGTCCATGATTCCAGACAAGTCATGGATACCTAAATAAGAATCCAAAAAAATAAAAAAAAATCCGGATAAAAAACTTCATGATAATTACTTAATCCAAGTGATGCTAACCTAAAAGACCGCTGACAAATGGTTTAACATTAAAAGCTTCAAGCTCATTTATATGTTCGCCGGTTCCAATAAATATGACTGGGCTTTTTGTTGCTGCAACTCTGAATATAAGAGAAGAAAAGGATGATCAGATATAAGTTATATACTGGTAACATTAAAATTATCACCAAATTAAAAAAAAATCCCTGGATTGAACCACTACAGAAAGAACTAAAAGTGAAACTTACGCGCTAAGGGCTCCACCTCCTTTTGCATGACCATCCATTTTAGTGACAATTACAGCTCCAACATCAACACTTTGTTTAAAAGCTTTAGCTTGTTCTAATGCAGCTTGACCAATACTACTATCCATCACAAATATGACAAGATCCGGTTTCTGCAATTGTACTCTTATAAAGTTAGCAAAAAAAAAATAATAGTTATAATATGAATAAGTTGTGTATACCGTTGCTTCATGTAGTTGACGCATTTCTTCAAAAAGGGCTTTTTCTTGTACATGCCGACCACTTGTATCAATGATAATAAGATCACGATTTTCTCTCTTGAATGTCTCAATACCTTCCACGGCAACATTCACAGGGTCTGACTCCGTATGGCTGCAGGCAAGAGATGAGGTTTAGTGACATACTGACATAAAGTTAATTATTATAGTATGTTGTTTAACAGTCCGATAAATAAGATGGGATGATCTGGTGGGTTGGGTAATAGGTCAAAACGGGTAGCCCAGTTGACATGTTTGCGAAAAAACACAACTCAAATCGTCCTTGCTATCAAATTTATAATAAGATTGTACAAATAAAGTGTTTGAATGAACATATAATCGATAATATAAAAACCAACCTTCCATAGAACGGAATATTAGCTTTTGTTGCATTCTGCTTCAACTGATCAAAAGCACCTGCCCTAAATGTATCCGCGGACACCAAAGCTGGTTTCCACCCCTTATTCTGGTAGTAATGTGCATATTTCGTACACGTTGTAGTTTTTCCTGACCCTAAATCATTCACATTCGTTAAACACACATCACTAAAGATGTAAGCATAAAATTCTGTAAATTAATGATTAATGGTAATACTGTTGACAAACAAAATAAGGTATATGAACTAAGATACCTTGTAGACCAACGAACATGACAACACTTGGTTCATTTTTCTTGGGTGTGAAAGACGCCTTCCCAGGATCTAACATCTTGCAAAGCTCGCTATATACAGCCTGAAAGAAATTGATAAATTAATACCGGATGAAGTAAAAAATAGACACTATTATTTCTTGAAAAGTACACGACATACAACTAAATTTACCGGATGAACTTATATATAATCCAATTTCTCATACCTTCTGGATGATTTTCCGCTTGTTATGACCTTCAGCGCGACCATCAAGATTAACAATTCTCTTAATATTGTCTTGCAGATCACCAACAATCTCAAGCTGAACATCGTTTTGAAGAAGAGCACGAACAATCTCGTTTAAACATTCAATAAAAACCTTTTCATTGAAGATAGTAGCATCGGTCATTTGTTGTAAAGCACTTGAAATTTTCCATCCTAACTCTTGTAACACCATCTTTGGTTAAGATTTAAGCCTGCATGGTAGTAAGTTCATTTAGTCCAATTTTCATAATATTAATGAGCACTGCAACACATATGTGTTTACTCTTTTACAGTGACGGAACCAGGGTGGGTCCTAGAGGGTCCCGAGACACCCATTTGCACCTTTGCGGTGTAGTGCTAATTCTTGTAAAAAAATCTCAAATCTTTGAAAATGCTTCTGGTAAAAAAATTGTGTTTATAGTCTTATTTAGTTTTTTGTAACTAAACATGGACATTTTTAGTTATGGTTCCGTCCTTGCTCGTTTATGCACACTCTAATCAACATTTTTCTTCTTATAATTGTGCAGTTATAAACGTGTACAAATAAAAGCCAAGAAATATGGAAAACCATAACAGTTTTTTCCTTATTTTCGTGTACAATTATAAAACTCGTGGATCGATAAAATTTTAGGCGTCCTAGTTTACATTGTTGTTGTACATACAGAATGGAAATTTTGATTAGATATTCAAAATTTTCGTTTTCATCTAGTAATTTACATCGTTGCCAACGAAAATCCACAAAACCATATATCGAGATCAAAAGATGTTATATTACTTAAAGATCCAACTATCAACATAACATATGTCTTGAAACATGTAGAAAAAGTTTTACCTTAATTTCTTGACTAGAGTTTCAGCAAGTGTTTCGATAATTTTTTGTACAAAAGAGAGATCACTAAAAGGGTTATGACGGTGTGTTTAATTTGTATATTTATAGATCAAGATTTAGGTAAATTACATAAATAACACGATAACTACCATATATATAAAAATATAAATAAAAAGTATACATATAGAGAGATACTGATAATATGACTTCATAAATAAAATATGGGCTAATTATCAAAATGGTATGTTAATTTCAACTTTTTCAAAAAAAGGTATAAAAATAAGTGACTTTCCCAAAAGAGTCATGTGCGATCGTGCGATCGTGCGAAACCACAAAAAACGCGACACGTGTCCAGACAAATTGGTACAAGCCAATGATTGGCTCCAGCAAATACACCACGTGCAGAGTTGACTTTTTAAAAAAGATCGTGCGAACGACATTGTGCGAATGGATGCTAATGTGCGAAAAGTAACCTTGGAAACATGCAAAATCTTCCACTCGCTGAATCAAATCTTTGATTTGATTTATCTTTGAAATTATTTAAATTTTAATTTTATTAACAATTAACAATTAAAAACAACAATCAGATGCATTATTTCATTCCAAAATCTCTTATCACATCCGGTATCAAATCCCCAATTTCATTCAATCCCCCAAAATCCCCAAATTAATCATCATCATTTACACCAAAATCTCTTATCACATCCGGTATCAAATCCCCAATTTCATTCAATCCCCCAAAATCCCCAAATTAATCATCATCATTTACAATAAAATCAAGCCCATTTCATTCAATCCCCCAAAATCCCCAAATAATAAAACCAATTAGCAGAATAATTACCCAAATGAAGCACATCCATTCTTTTATGACTCAGAGTCTCAGATGCATATGAAATACAATGTCCAAAATAGACAAAAGATCGATTACATTGGTTCGTGTGCAACAAAAGTACAAAACCTTATTTAGGTATACTTTTTGATTCGTTGGGGATAAAAGCACGACCCGATTGACCCAATAAAATGGGTCGAAATAGCCATTTTTTCATTCAATCCCCCAAAAATCCCCATGTATACAACCTATTGAAGAGCAGCTTGTGTGATACGTACGTCCTTCTCATATTTGGAACTTTTGAATTGCAGGGATACTTGCAGCAAGAGTTGGAGAAGTTACATGATCTGCGGAACAAAGTGAAGATGGAAGATGAACCTTGGGATGAACTCGTATCTAGCTCAAGTCAGAATTCTCATCTGGTTCAAAGAGCTATTCGCCTGTGGGACTCTTTATTATCTCGGGAAAGTAAGTGAATTCATCTCATGGTTCCTGTGTTTTCTTTCATGTTTAAGTGTTGACTTGTGAAGTGCTTTTCAATCAAGTTTAAGATATTAAATTTAGTGCACGAGTAATAATTATTTGAATGCTAGAGGTAACTGCTAGCGAGACTGATATCCATGTAGTAAAGAAGGTGATAAATAATGGCGAGGAAGTGGGCAAGTAGTTTCTCAACATATCGAGCACGAAAGGAGGGCCTGGTCCGTTGATTTTTCTCGAGTGGACAGTAATAGATTGTTACTATATTTGTGATGTTAAATAACCAATAATCAGATTTTTAACTGTAATAAAAAGAAATATATATTGTGTGATGAGGGGTAAATAGGTAAGATACTTTAGTCTTTAACCAATGGATAACCTGTATTGTTGTAGCTGGTATTCAACGCCAAAGTAATCCAGTTATCAGTTCCAAACATCTGAACTATCCTAAATTGCTTATGTTCTATGTTCTATCAAGTGGTGATCGTACTAAAAAGGTATTGAAATTTGTTGGAAATGCAGAAAAATAGTTTATCAACAATGTGAAGTTTGTGGATTCTGAAACCATCATTTCTGCATCCACAGATAACACATTAAAGATTTGGGATCTCAAGAAAGCAAAATTTGGTTGCTTATCGACCGACGGTTGCGTCTTGACATTTAAAGGCCATACAAATGAGAAGGTTCGTCGTTTTTTTTTTATTATATATTTTTTTTATTTTTTAGAAAAAATGTGTACTTTCTCATTAAATGTTTTCTAATTTTCAACAATGGATGGCAAAATAGTGTGTGTTGGGGTTTGAAAAGAAGGTGTAAAATTTTCTTGCCGATCAAAATAGGTTTCGTTGGCCTGTCAACACTTTCTTTGTCTACTTGTTTCAGTTAAATAAAGAACATACTGAATATGGCTAAAAAATTTATCGTTAATATACTTATCTAAAAAAAAAGACAGTTTGAAGTCCTAAAGTCTAAACGCTTGAATACACTATTGGTGATTTTTAGATCTTGAACCACTTTATTTTTTGCCACTTCAACGGCTGGTAGAAAAGAACATAAAAAGAATTTCTTGAATTCTAATACATTCCTTGTTCACATTGAAACTTTATGCAGATATTTATTCAAACTGGCTACCCACTTGATCTACCGTCTGGAAGTTTGGGAAGTTACTGTATTTATGAGTATCACATGGTAAGCACATATACTGTGTATGAAATATTGAAGTGAAAATCACCTTTTCTGTTTGTGTATGTGCACTTGCATTTTTTGGCTTTTTGACAGGTTGGTCATCTAGCATCATATACTTCTGCGATACATTGGTACTCACAATGGATACAGAGCGATCTGATACAAAACGTAGGAGAAGTGTTGAGACTAGGGATCTAGACGAGTCTCCAAGGGGTGAGAGGTGGAAGGGAGGATATGATGATTTGGAAGATAATGGCAATGACAAATCTCGAGAATCAAAGCATCACATTAAGGAGAAAAGTAGGAGTAGTCGAAGAGACGAGAAAGATCACAGAAGTCGATATCGAGAAAAGTCACAGATCAGTGATGCCTCAAAAGAAAGAGACAAGGAGTCTAAAGGTTCTCTAAAGATTCTAACAGAGACCGTAGAAAGGAAAACGTGGATGATCGTGAAAAAGAAAGGAGCAGAGACAAAGTTAAGGAGAAAATGATAGGGAAAAATACAGAGATAATGATCAGATAAGGGATAAAGATCGTGAGAGGGAGAAAGAGTTGGAGAAACAGGACAGAGAAAAGGGAACTGACAAAGGTAAAGATAGGACACGTGAAAAGGAGAGAGAGAAAAATAAAGAAAGGGAGAAAGAGAGAGAAACTCGCGGAGATAGGGAGCAGGAGAGAAATAGAGAGAGGGATGGAGATCATGATAAAGATAGGTCCAACGATAGAGATAAAGCCAGCCGCAAGCAACCTGACGAGTTTCATGATGGAAGTAAAGACTTGGGGAAAGATGCAGCGAACTCTGATTCCGAGGATGGCGAGTTTAGGGATTCAAGTAAGCATGGTACAGGGTCGCATCAGTCTGCATCTGAACTCCAAGATCGAAGCCAACTCTGAAGGCGAACATGGAGGGTCACATCAGTCTGCATCTGAACTCCAAGATCGTATTATGAGGTGATTACTATTTCTTTATTCTCTATTTACATTCCTGTTGTAGCACGTGGATTTGTGGTATCTGTCTACTGGTGTTGGGAGGGTTAAATAGGCCCCAAACTAATATTTATTAGCCCCTCTGCCCAGACGCGTTCTTTAGTTTATCATCTTATCATGTTGATAACACAATAACTTCGTAAGCTGTATAAATAAGCTCTTCCAAACACCCCCTGGATTCTTAATGTCCTCTGTTATGCTATGCTTTTTTTTTTTGTGAAGAAATCTGGCTTTTAATCATGCTTTGTGTATAGCATTACATAGTTGGTTCCCTTTAAATACGCATGTGAAGTAGTTGAATACTCATTTCACAGCAGCCTATGGTCACACATGAGGTTCAGAGGTTGTCTGTCGTATGGAAGATTTTCTTCAAGATACTCATATAACTATATGTGCAAATGCTGCATGTTAGATTGGCCTTCTGACTAGAAAGATGAATGTTTATTTTTGCGTAGATCAGAAAATGTTCATGATTTTTATTAAACAAAAATATATTTAGAATGTGAAGGCTCACTTCCACTAACCCAATCTTCCTGACCATCTTATATAGTTCCTTTCCCTTAGCATGAACTATACAAATGCCTTGTTATGCCAATTACTACTTATTAGCAACTTCGCTGCATTAGGCGCACTCGGAAAATACACCGTTATTCATGTGCCTAAGCTTAGAGCATCTCCGGTGCAAAGGTCAAAAAAGACTTTAGAATGACTTGAAATAGGGTTATTGAGAGAATAGGTTGAGAAAGAATAAGTGAAATTTGAGAATGTGTGAGGAAGTAAGTATATTAATAGGTTAAAGATGAGTTTTTTGCATTGGAGCTAATGACTTAAAAATAGGTTGAATTTCAAGTGTTTGTTGCATTGGAGATGCTCTTATAAAGTTGATTAGGGCAGTCATTATGGTGGAGACGAAACTATTTTTGGACCATTATTCAATTTTAGGAGCAGTTTTTCTATATTGGTGAATTGCTTGCCATAGCTGTTTTTAGGTTGGAGTGAGGTTTGCGTCGGTCACACAACTATGATCACAATCAGATAAATAAAATACAAGGACTAAGACGTGTATGCTTTATTGAATTAGATCAAGGGTGTGACTTAAATACCACATTTATTGCTAGTCAAGGAGACACCTATATTGGATAATACAAATAAGGGAAGGGGCATCTTGAAAAAAGGCAGTAATTATCTCGGATTCAATTTACCAAAAATATAATAATTGTGTTACTTTATGGTTTCTTATTGCTTTGGTGCTCTGGGCAGTATGATCTCACTACAATAGTATATAATTTCTTTGTTTTAAGTAGTGTCCAATATTTGTTGATGCGTGCCATTTTTCTTTTAGGATGAAGGAAGAGCGATTAAAAAAAACGTCAGATTGTGATTATGATGTGTTGTCGTGGGTTAGTAAAAGCCGGAAACTTGAGAAGAAGAAGGCTGAAAAGGAGAAAGCATTGCGTTTCTCAAAGATGTTTGAATAGCGGGTTAGTTTTATTCTCATGACATGTTTTCCTCTTTGAATAAATGTGATTTTTCTATTGTGCATCTTATTTTCTTATCATTTTGTGAAAATTCAGGACAATGTGACTCAAGAAGAGGACAATGTGACTCAAGATCTTCACGAGCTTGTCAAACAAAGAAGTTTAACAATGTAATATGCGACTGCAACTTAAGAATATGGATGTAATATTGTTATTATTATTTTTTGCTGATAAAATAATTGGTGTGACAGGAATTATGAATGTGTAATTGGTGTAATGATGAATATTGGTAAAGAAGAAAGAAAGAATACAATTTGACTTTGACTTTCTTAGTTCTACCCACAAAAGAAACTAATAGTATGTCATTCCAATTTTTTTTGTTTGTAAAGAAGAAAGAAAGAATACAATTTGACTTTGACTTTCTTAGTTCTACCTACAAAAGAAACTAATAGTATGTCATTCCAATTGTGTACACGTAAAAGAAAAATGCTCATGTATTAGTCAAATACGTGACAATAATGTGTTCCGATACGGTCAAGTATTTTAAATATGGTTTATTATTATAATAGGAGTCTTAATTGAGCGGTGTTGCCATACGGTCAAATATTTTAAATGAGGTTTATTGTTACAGGGGGACATGTTCTAAAACACATAATTTATAACCACTGTATTTTTATAAGTATATAATTCGCACATTTGGCCAAGTCACACATTCGCACATCTAAAAATTAAATACATTTTCACTTTACAACAACCACATATGGGGACACGTTATAAAACACATACTTTATAACCACTATATTTGTATAAGAGACGTACTCATGGTACTTTATGTCATGTAGAAACAATGATTATATAATTCGCACATTTGGCCAAGTCGCACATTCGCACATCTAAAAATTAAATACATTTTCACTTTACAACAACCACATATGGGGACACGTTATAAAACACATACTTTATAACCACTATATTTGTATAAGAGACGTACTCATGGTACTTTATGTCATGTAGAAACAATGATTATATAATTCGCACATTTGGCCAAGTCGCACATTCGCACATCTAAAAATTAAATACATTTTCACTTTACAACAACCACATATGGAGACACGTTATAAAACACATACTTTATAACCACTATATTTGTATAAGAGACGTACTCATGGTACTTTATGTCATGTAGAAACAATGATTATATAATTCGCACATTTGGCTAAGTCGCACATCTAAAAGTTAATTATATTTTAACTTTACAACAACCACATATGAGGACACGTTATAAAACACATACTTTATAACCACAATATTTGTATAAGAGACGTACTCATGGTACTTTATGCTATGTAGAAACAATAGGTATATAATTCGCACATTTGACTAAGTCACACATTTAAAAATTAAGTACATTTTCACTTTACAACAACCACATATGGGGACACGTTATAAAACACATAATTTATAACCACCATTTTTGTATAAGAGACGTACTCATTGTACTTTATGCCATGTATAAACAATAAGTATATAATTCGCACATTTGGCCAAGTCGCACATTTGCACATTTAAAAATTAAGTACATTTTCACTTTACAACAACCACATATGGGGACACGTTATAAAACACATAATTTATAACCATCATATTTGTATAAGAGACGTACTCATGGTACGTTATGCCATGTAGAAACAATGATTATATAATTCGCACATTTGGCCAAGTCGCACATCTAAAAATTAAGTACATTTTCACTTTACAACAACCACATATGGGGACACGCTAGAAAACACATAATTTATAACAACCATATTTGTATAAGAGACGTACTCATGGCACTTTATATCATGTAAACACAATAATTATATAATTCGCACATTTGGTTAAGTTGCACATTCGCACATTTAAAAATTAAGTATATTTTCACTTTACAACAACCACATATGGGGACACGTTATAAAACACATAATTTATAACCACCATATTTGTATAAGAGACGTACTCACGATACTTTATGCCATGTATAAACAATAAGTACATAATTCGCACATTTGGCCAAGTCGCACATTCGCACATCAAAAAATTAAGTACATTTTCACTTTACAATAACCACATATGGGGACACGTTATAAAACACATAATTTATAACCACTATATTTGTATACGAGACGTACACATGGTACTTTATGCCTTGTAGAAACAAACAAATATATAATTCGCACATTTGGGTAGTTCGCACATTCGCACATCTAAAATGTATATCCGTTCTCACTTTACAACAACCACACGTAGGGACACGTTATAAAACACACTTTTTATACCAACTATATTTGTATAAGAGACGTACTCAAGGTACCTTATGCCTTGTAGAAATAATAATTATATAATTCGCACATTTGGCCTGTTCGCACATTCGCACATCTAAAATGTATATACGTTCTCACTTTACAACAACCACACGTGGGGACACGTTATAAAACACATCTTTTATACCAACTATATTTGTATAAGAGACGTACTCATGGTACCTTATGCCTTGTAGAAACAATAATTATATAATTCGCACATTTGGCCAGTTCGCACATTCGCGCATCTAAAATGTATATACGTTCTCAGTTTACAACCACACGTGGGGACACGTTATAAAACACATCTTTTATACCAACTATATTTGTATAAGAGACGTACTCATGGTACCTTATGCCTTGTAGAAACAATAATTATACAATTCGCACATTTGGCCAGTTCACACATTCGTATATCTAAAATGTATATACGTTCTTACTTTACAACAACCACACGTGGGGACACGTTATAAAACACACCTTTTATAACCACTGTATTTGTATAAGAGACGTACTCATGGTACCTTATGCTTTGTAGAAACAATAATTATATAATTCGCACATTTGGGCCAGTTCGCACATTCACACATCTAAGATGTATATATGTTCTCACTTTACAACAACCACACGTGGGGACACGTTATAAAACACACCTTTTATAACAACTATATTTGCATAAGAGACGTACTCATGGTACCTTATGCCTTGTCGAAACAATAATTATATAATTCGCACATTTGGTCAATTCGCACAATCGCACATCTAAAAATTATATACGTTCTAACTTTACAACAACCACATATGGGGACACGTTATAAAACATACCTTTTATACCAATTATATTTGTATAAGAGACGTACTCATGGTACCTTATGCCTTGTAGAAACAATAAATAATATGCCTCGCACATTTGGCCAGTTCGCACATTCACACATCTAAAATGTATACACGTTCTCACTTTACAACAACCACACGTGGGGACACGTTATAAAACACATCTTTTATAACAACTATATTTGTATAAGAGACGTACTCATGGTACCTTATGCCTTGTAGATACAATAATTATATAATTCGCACATTTGGGCCAGTTCGCACATTCGCACATCTAAAATGTATATACGTTCTCACTTTACAACAACCACACGTGAGGACACGTTATAAAACACACCTTTTATAACCACTATATTTGTATAAGAGACGTACTCATGGTACCTTATGCCTTGTATAAACAATAATTATATAATTCGCACATTTGGCCAGTTCGCACATTCGCACATCTAAAAATTATATACGTTCTCACTTTACAACAACCACATATGGGGACACGTTATAAAACATACCTTTTATACCAATTATATTTGTATAAGAGACGTACTCATGGTACCTTATGCCTTGTAGAAACAATAAATAATATGCCTCGCACATTTGGCCAGTTCGCACATTCGCACATCTAAAATGTATACACGTTCTTACTTTACAACAACCACACGTGGGGACACGTTATAAAACACACCTTTTATAACCACTGTATTTGTATAAGAGACGTACTCATGGTACCTTATGCTTTGTAGAAACAATAATTATATAATTCGCACATTTGGGCCAGTTCGCACATTCGCACATCTAAAATGTATATACGTTCTCACTTTACAACAACCACACGTGAGGACACGTTATAAAACACACCTTTTATAACCACTATATTTGTATAAGAGACGTACTCATGGTACCTTATGCCTTGTATAAACAATAATTATATAATTCGCATATTTGGCCAGTTCGCACATTCGCACATCTAAAAATTATATACGTTCTCACTTTACAACAACCACATATGGGGACACGTTATAAAACATACCTTTTATACCAATTATATTTGTATAAGAGACGTACTCATGGTACCTTATGCCTTGTAGAAACAATAAATAATATGCCTCGCACATTTGGCCAGTTCGCACATTCACACATCTAAAATGTATATACGTTCTCACTTTACAACAACCACACGTGGGGACACGTTATAAAACACATCTTTTATAACCACTGTATTTGTATAAGAGACATACTCATGGTACCTTATGCCTTGTAGAAACAATAATTATATAATTCGCACATTTGGCCAGTTCGCACATTTGCACTTCTAAAATGTATATCCGTTCTCACTTTACAACAACCACACGTGGGGACACGTTATAAAACACATATTTTATACCAACTATATTTGTATAAGAGACGTACTCATGGTACCTTATGCCTTGTAGAAACAATAATTATATAATTCGCACATTTGGCCAGTTCGCACATTCGCACATCTAAAATGTATATACGTTCTTACTTTACAACAACCACACGTGGGGACACGTTATAAAACACACCTTTTATAACCACTGTATTTGTATAAGAGACGTACTCATGGTACCTTATGCTTTGTAGAAACAATAATTATATAATTCGCACATTTGGGCCAGTTCGCACATTCGCACATCTAAAATGTATATACGTTCACTTTACAACAACCACACGTGGGGACACGTTATAAAACACACCTTTTATAACCACTGTATTTGTATAAGAGATACTTCTGGTACCTTATGCCTTGTATAAACAATAATTATATAATTCGCACATTTGGCCGGTTCGCACATTCGCACTTCTAAAATGTATATCCGTTCTCACTTTACAACAACCACACGTGGGGACACGTTATAATACATGACAGCGTGAGCCTTAAGACCGAAAATAGCAACTTTAAACTAAATTCAAGGTAAACTGTTAGTGGAAAATTAAAGTTCACAAAATTCTGCAAAATAATTTACAAGATTGTGTGTACCGCCGATGCACTAAGTCTTCGCAAGATCACAAGCTGTCAAAACAGTTGCCCGTGTAGTTCGAACCTGATCGGGAGTACAGACTACCTCCGCCGTGGCTTAATCACAAGCAGGATGAATAATCTGAGGCCCGATATCTGAGCCCAACTCTACAGGGTTAAGTAAACCGACCATCTATGGTTCAAGGATGCCCGGATCTACACGCTGATCCGTTTCCCCCCAAAGATTCCCATAGAACAGCCGATTACCACCGGAATGATACAACACTTGGATCGATTGCAAAGACAAAAGCAAAAGGTTTCCAACACTCGCACTTGAAAATTGTTTTGTAAAATTATGTGAACTTTTATTTCCCAAAACAACCATCTAAGTATGTAACAGTTTATACTAGCAATCAAATAACAGTTTACGAATGGCCAGCTGGACCTATGCCACCCTAGCAATGCAGCATCAACTTTATCACAAATCACAAACAATGAAGAGTATTTTATTCTCTTGCTTCTATGTTGGACCATAAATGTGGTATCTAATCACCTGAAATACGACCATAGTCCCAACAGCAACAGCTGCATGAGCAGCCCTAGGTGAAGGGGGGTCCCCAGCCGGTGTCATTCTGAATTTACAAATCAAAATTTTATTTCTAAAAAGTTTAACGAAATTAAAGGAAAAACGGTTAATGTAAAATAGAAGCAACCTGGTCCATTTTTTTGTATTATACATGACACTTAAGTACAAGATAACAAATGTCCATCACTTCCTAAATAGCATTAAAATAAAGCGTCGTTTTGCTAACAGCTATGTTTTTGAATCCCTTCTTAAGATTACCAGCAAGGCCTTGTATATATAGGCGATTTTATCCTAAGTTGCACTAACAAAACTAACCTATTAGTGCTTACTTTTTTAATGGCGGTATATGATCTTATATAGTTTACTTACAACTTTCAAATAAATAAATCCTTTTGGCTATCACTCATCAAGATGAATACGATATTCTATTATATATTACAAAACATTGCGGCTATGAACGGATATTGTGGAAATACATATTGCATTATGCACACCCCCACGTGAACTCTATCCTGCATCTGTCTCGTGTTGGGAAAATAGTACTTCTCCTAAATGATTTGAAATATAATTCCAAATATTCCAGGACTGTGACAACTCGTAATTTCAGGCCATTTTTCCGAACCTCAACAATTTACTATTCACGAGTTACTATTCATTTTCACTATTCATTTCCAAAAATTTTATTTCATATTCTCGTAAGTTAAACCATTTTAATGATAACCCGAGATTTTGGCACTCGTCGGATAATTTCTGCAAAAATCACGAAACCGTGTCCGAGACTTACTTTAAGGTTTAAATGTCATTTAGGCCTCCCGATATGTCCAAACAACATTACCAACAAGAGAAATATATGTTTTCCACCTTCCGTGACATTTTCATGAATTTAGGAATTTTAGGATACCCGGTTTTAAGTTTGGTGACTTTACGACTTTCAGTTAGCAATTAACGGGACCAAAACTCACTCCGTAAGTCAAGATAAGTATCCAGCCTAAAATATATAGATATTTTCTGAAAAATATCTAGATATTTCAAAGACCTAGTGAAATTACCATTTTACCCTTCCATCAAAATTACCAAAATGCCATTGGACTATATAAAGTCTTAACTAGTTCATTTTTATCACAAAAATCACACACTCTCCCTCCTTTCTTCTCTCTAGCTCACGGCACAAGATCAAAGACCAAGGAGATCCCGTAATTTTTCCAAGATCAAGTCATTTTCTAGTTCCTTATACCTTCCTTGTTAGAGTTTTGCGATAAAAACTCCAAGGTTGTGATCTTTTTCATCCAAACTCATCAATCTTCAAGTAAGTTCAAGAACATCTTTTTCATCATCTCATACCTTCATTTGATCATTAACATCATGTATTTTCAAGTTATAATGGTTAAACATGCAAGTTACATATGTTATTTATACCACTTTACAAGTTTTACGGTTTTTATAAGTATATATAAAGCCTATGATCATCCCCTTGAATCCTACAATATTTGGTGAAGTCTAGGACCCCATGACACCCTAAGAAGGTGTATGGTAGATCAAGAGATGTTTGGTTGTTGATTGGAAGGTTTTTGTACAAGTTAGTAACTAGGAAACCAAGTTTTGAACAATATACAAACCTACTGTCCATTTTTGCAAAACGTGGGAAATTCAGTGGGTTTTGGGTAACTTTGGACCAAAGATTTAGAAAATGCATTCCGAGACGCAACTATGGCCGAAAACGGGGATAAAAACGAGTTAATAACGAAGGAGATATGGTTTTCCGAAGTTTAACAACGAAAAGTATTTTTGGAAAATATTGTTGCTGTCCATTTTTGCCAAACGTGGAAACTTCAGGGGTTTCTGAGTAATTTTGGGTTAGATATTCAGAAAATACTTTCAAAAACGAAACCGTAGCCTTTTGAATCACTAAAAGAGCCCTTACGACGAGAAAGTTATGATTTTTCTAAGTTTACGACGAAACTTATATTTTTCCAGAAAATACCTTGCTGTTGCACAATTTTCAAGGGCTGTTTTGAGGCGTTAGCCGTCACCTAGCCGTCCCGAATTATCAAAAATATATTAGTATGTTGTCCCACGATTCCGGGGATATAAAGAACATAGAAAACGAGCTTATAACGAAAAAGATACAAGTGTTTGAAACCCGACGAAAAATATATAATTCCATCAGCTTTTACTAATATAAACTTGCCGCAAAACTGTCTTTGCGAGACACCATTTTCACGACTGTTTTTATCCATGATTGGTATGGTTTGAGTCCGAGCTGTCTTCATATGAAATCAAGATCTCCAGCAAGCTTTTTAAATCAATTGGCCGTTCGTCGAATAGACTTATAACGAATAAACTATGACCTCATCTTTTTACCCAAAAATCCTTTCAAAGTTATTATTTTGACAGCTTTTACTATAATAGAATTTCTAAGTATTGAACATTATATTTTCAAGTAACCATATTCAAAGCCGATTTTCTTTATGATCGGGACGCGTATGACCAAAACTCAAATGAGACGGCTGTGAGATCATGTTACAAGGTTTTCAAAAACGTCAAGTTCTATTTCTAACTCTTAACGTACAATATTTTACGGCTAGTTTTGCGAGGCCGTTTGGTCACATTTTCACAAGTTATAAAAAGAGTTATTTTGCGACGAAACTATTATATTTGACTATAGAACACCAAACGAGGATCATAGAGTACCATTTCAACATATTTACACGAAAAGTAGTTTATGACTTGCCGAGACGTCAAAAATGTATTTTTCGACGATAAACATTATTTTCCAAAATCATCGAGTGGTATCGATAACATACGTATTTGCATGTGTAGCATCATTTCATTGCTTACAATAGATCATATCACTCATGTTAGGTCGCGGTTAGAGACCGAGCCTCATTTCAGCATATTCATATATGTCTTTGTTGCTATCGCATCAGGTGAGTTCCATAGCCCCTACCTTTATACGTTTTGGATTACGTTTTGGGGGATAATACATGTTCAAATTTTTTTCACAAGCACTTTAATCTTTTAAGGATTAACGTGAGTTTTCATAGCCCCAGTTTTCAAGTTATTACATCATTTCAAATCTCTCGGGGGAGAATACATTGTACCATTTTTCATGCGGACCAAAGTATATAAATTCATTACATTGCTTAAGTTACCTCATTGCCAAGTTATAGTCCCCTATTATCATGAACCGTTAATTGTGAGCAAGCGAGGGTGTGTGAATAGATCTATTGAGGGTGACACCTCCGTTCGGGTTGGTAGCACCAATTGTCATACGAACGCATTACATTTGATCCATTCCAGGGTGTTTGGCAAAGCACTCAGTTGGGGCAAATCATTCAGTCTAGCTTCGGGGTCATGAGCTTAAGAGATATTGTATCATTTTTATGTGGCAGTTTGTCATAAACTTATACTTGTGGTTTCCGTGTAACATTTCAGTAACATAAACCAAATCATATTTGGCAATGGGTTGTAAACACACAGGTTGCAAGTCTTGCTATGGACAGGACTTGGAACTGGGTGGGTTTACAATGCCTTTGCTGGGAAAACCTTCATTCAAAGGCATTACATTTTCAATAAACTCTATGAACTCACCAACCTTGTGTTGACACTTGTTAGCATGTATTTTCAGGTATAAAGCATTAGCACGCTACTGGAGGTTTTTGGCAGGGCATGGCATGGTCATAGAAGACTCTGACAAACATTTGGGACCGTTTTACCTATTTTTAAAGGGCCTATTTCCGCACTACTTTTAACAATGTAAATTCAACATGTTTGTTAAACAAGGTTGTTCTAAATAATTGAAATGAAAACCGTTCTTTGCACTTGTGTTGTGATACCAATTGAGTTGCACCCCAGCGATGTGTAAGCTTCCGCTGAACCTGATTTTGGGGGTGTGAAATATAATTCCAAATATTCAAGGACTACTGCAGAATTTATAAATTATTATCTTATGGGACAGAAAAGTCATATATGAATCATATATGTGTCTATTACTAACAAGGCATGCATGGAGTATTTTGAGTCATACGAACAACGAACAAACATCCAAAACTTTTAATGTCTAAACCACAGACTAAGAATCCAACGATAAGAAAGCTACCTTCGAACTGTCTAGAAAGGCCACCTCACCACTTTTAGACTTCAAATTGCTTAGCTTGCGTATGTCATATACATATGAGTATATGACATGTTGGCACGTCACACATTACCTATTAATGGAAAGCAAATATTATAAATCTTTGTTAAAAAGACTGATATCAAATAAATAAAAAGCAGCCCACCAAAAAGATGAAGCAACAACATAACCTTCCGAAATGAGGTCACGGGTCAAATTTGGTTAAACAACTTTAAACCGCTCCTTAAAAAAGATGACACGCAAAACACAAATGACTCATCCAACTAAAAGTTGTAATCTTTATGTGCATATAAATATCATGATCCACAAAACATAACCAGCACCTTCACCATTAAGCATTTCAAACCTGCAAGATAACCAAACACAGCAGTGCAATTACAAAGCATGGATACTAGACTTTCAAACACTGTCATGGGAATTCCGATCACATCAACAAGGGGCTTAATTTTGTCTAAACCTTACCAACACCATTACTCTCTTTCTACTACCAAAAGCAGTGACATGCATTTGACTAAAAGTCATGCAGGTAAAAGTCTATTAGAAATAGTGAAACATAAGTTGAGCTATGGTGCCAAGATCCTACCACTTGCCCGCGAAGGAAAAATCTTCAGAAAGAATTTCAGTACCACTGAGAACGAGAAACTTGTGCATGCTTCTCGATGCTCCTTATACACCACAGCCGGTGCAATAGAAGGCATCCTCTTCATGTCAACTGAAAGGATTGGATTCTGCATTGATAGGTCCCTCAAAACATATTCAGCAACCGGGGAGCTGCTGAAGTTTCAATATAAGGTATCTATCCCATTAAGAAAGATAAAGGGAGTAGGAGAGAGCATGAACACGAAGAATCCATCAAACAAATATATGGAGTTAGTAACCGTGGATGATTTCAGCTTCTGGTTATTTGGGATTTCCTAATTACAAGAAAACTCTAAGATACATCCACCAGACAATCAGCTCAGCATGCTTAAGCTTCTGATTTCAAACAATGTTCTGAACTCCATGTAAATGTCAAATGTACTACACGATGTAGTAGGACTAGAGTACTCAATTAGGAAGATGATGTATATATCTTTGTGAACAGATGAGAGACAATAACAGTGATCAATTCCTATTTTTGTTTTGGTGTAATCATCTGAAACTTCAAGAGTACTCACTCCCCGTCATATATTCCGGGTTGTTAGTTTAAGTGTTTAACTTACAAATTCTCCAGGAGTGGGTTAGATTTTTAGTGGCTACTGTATGTGGAATATAGAAGAAAGAATTAGACAATATTCCAATGAAAGTATATACATCAACTAACATGACATTATATCTACAGCCATCCTCTTATCAACGAAATCATTTTTGTGCATTTCATCGGTTCCATGTGTTCCGCAAGACGTGCAATGACAAGGATTACATGACAAGGCACAATATATAGACCTAAGAATATATTGAAGTACACATCTTTACTCTCTAGTCTCTACTTAGTATGGTAACAGCATGTTTTTCTGTGAGCAGAATACATGCAACATCCTACACGCGCCCAAACTTGATGGACCAATGTTTCTTATATATCAACTTTTTTCTAACTCTTCACCTAGGTTTCACACTTCGTAAAGTCAGAGCATCCAATTGTTTGGCAAACACACAAAAAGCCTTGCAGCTATGTGAAAATGAATGACACAAGCATAGCCGGATTAGTTATTGGCGGCCTAGCATATATAGCATTGATCAAATAGTTATTGGTTATAGTGAAGAGAGTGGCCACAAATAGTCCTAGCCATTGAACTGCTCATTCAGAATTTCCTGATACAATAATGGTCAATAGTGGTCACAGATGGTCAAGGAAGGCCAATATTCAAGAATTTACAAACAGACTCAGCTGTTTAGTTTAGGGTTAATACCTATACATGTTACTAAAGTTTGCAAAAAATTTGATTTAGGTTACTATACTTTTTTTTTTTGTTGAATTAGGTTACCAATGTATACGGTTTTGTTGAATTAGGTTACTTTGTTGAATTTTGATTAAAAAATGTTACAAAATGGTCTTTGTCGTTAGTCGGGCGTCACGAAATTAGTCCCTAGACCACTATTTTGGTTAGTTTTACCGTTTTTTCGTCACAGAATTAGTCCCTAGACCACTATATCGGTTAGTTTGACCATTTTTCATCACGGAATTAGTCCCTAGACCACTATTTCGGTTAGTTTGACCGTTTTTCTTACGTTTTCGTTTGTTTTCTTACGTTTTCTCGAGAAAAATCAACGGACCAGGCCCTCCTTTCGTGCTCGATATGTTGAGAAACTACTTGCCCACTTCCTCGCCATTATTTATCACCTTCTTTACTACATGGATATCAGTCTCGCTAGCAGTTACCTCTAGCATTCAAATAATTATTACTCGTGCACTAAATTTAACATCTTAAACTTGATTGAAAAGCACTTCACAAGTCAACACTTAAACATGAAAGAAAACACAGGAACCATGAGATGAATTCACTTACTTTCCCGAGATAATAAAGAGTCCCACAGGCGAGTAGCTCTTTGAACCAGATGAGAATTCTGACTTGAGCTAGATACGAGTTCATCCCAAGGTTCATCTTCCATCTTCACTTTGTTCCGCAGATCATGTAACTTCTCCAACTCTTGCTGCAAGTATCCCTGCAATTCAAAAGTTCCAAATATGAGAAGGACGTACGTATCACACAAGCTGCTCTTCAATAGGTTGTATACATGGGGATTTTTGGGGGATTGAATGAAAAAATGGCTATTTCGACCCATTTTATTGGGTCAATCGGGTCGTGCTTTTATCCCCAACGAATCAAAAAGTATACCTAAATAAGGTTTTGTACTTTTGTTGCACACGAACCAATGTAATCGATCTTTTGTCTATTTTGGACATTGTATTTCATATGCATCTGAGACTCTGAGTCATAAAAGAATGGATGTGCTTCATTTGGGTAATTATTCTGCTAATTGGTTTTATTATTTGGGGATTTTGGGGGATTGAATGAAATGGGCTTGATTTTATTGTAAATGATGATGATTAATTTGGGGATTTTGGGGGATTGAATGAAATTGGGGATTTGATACCGGATGTGATAAGAGATTTTGGTGTAAATGATGATGATTAATTTGGGGATTTTGGGGGATTGAATGAAATTGGGGATTTGATACCGGATGTGATAAGAGATTTTGGAATGAAATAATGCATCTGATTGTTGTTTTTAATTGTTAATTGTTAATAAAATTAAAATTTAAATAATTTCAAAGATAAATCAAATCAAAGATTTGATTCAGCGAGTGGAAGATTTTGCATGTTTCCAAGGTTACTTTTCGCACATTAGCATCCATTCGCACAATGTCGTTCGCACGATCTTTTTTAAAAAGTCAACTCTGCACGTGGGTATTTGCTGGAGCCAATCATTGGCTTGTACCAATTTGTCTGGACACGTGTCGCGTTTTTTGTGGTTTCGCACGATCGCACGATCGCACATGACTCTTTTGGGAAAGTCACTTATTTTTGTACCTTTTTTTGAAAAAGTTGAAATTAACATACCATTTTGATAATTAGCCCATAAAATATTCCTTCCTATAACAAACTATATATTTTCGGCCCATGCAGTAAAAAAAAAAAAAAAAAAAAAAAAAAAAAAAAAAAAAACCTATTAAAGTCAGTTAATTAGTTTCAAAATTAACTTTTCACAAATATGGAGAATAGTGACCCATCGTCTCAAAACTATAACGAATTCATGGATTTCAGCAACAATTACAGAAATGGTTTGTTGATGATACGAATGGTGTTGTTTTTGTATTTAATCAACACACAGGACAACTATTAATTAAGGTTTGTCTTTATTAACATTCGATGGCGGGTTGATTAAGAGCACAAGGTGTGGGGTGTTGGGGAAACTATTAAAAATGTATCGAATTTTACGTGAAAATCGGTTTTGTGTAGCGAACTAAAATTTTTAAGGAAAAGAGCATCGAACTTCAAAAAATGCATGTATTTATGTAACATGTGACCTGCACAGCAGGTAAAAAGCTAGTCAGCAGGTTTCCTTTTTTTTTTTTTTTCTTTTTTTTTTTCTTCCCACATTTACCATACTAACCCGAATTTACATAAATGGTCCCTCTCGTTACATTAAAATGTCGAAAATCATAATTTTTTTAGAAAAAGAAATATTTTATTTCGGAAATAAATTTTTTTAGAAAAATAACTTATTTTTTCCCGAAATTAATTTTTTTTTCGGAAAAAAATTTTTTTAAGGAAAATTTTTTTTTGAAAATAATTTTTGAAAAAAGAAAAAAAATTATTTTAGGAAATTCTTTTTTTTCTGAAAAAAAAATTTATTTTTCCGAAATTTTGAAATAAAATATTTTTCGAAAAAAAAAAATTTTAGGAAAAAAAAATTTTTGGAAAATTTTAATTTTTTTTTTATAAAAAATATTTTTTCTGGAAAATTTAAAAAAATAAATATTTTTCGGAAACAAAAAAAATTTTCGAAAAAAAAAATTTTTTGGAAAAATTAAAATTTTTTTTTATAAAAAAAATTTTTTCCGGAAAATTTAAAAAAATAAATATTTTCCCGAAAAAAATAATTTTCGAAAAAAAAAATATTTTTTTTATATAAAAGAAAATTTTCGGAAAAATTTAAAAAAATAAATATTTTTCGGAAAAAAAAAATTCGAATAAAAAATATTTTTTGGAAAAATTTATTTTTTTACAAAAAAATTTTATTCGGAAACAAAAAAAAAAAAAAAAAAAAAAATCCGAATTATTTTTTTCCGGAAAAAAATAATTTTCTGAATTTTTTTTTGAAATTATATATAATTTTCTTAAAAAAAATGATTTTAGACCTTGGACGCAATTTAGCGTAACGACAGGGACTATTTATGTAACTTACTGTTAGGACCTTGGTTGCAATTTGCAAAATAAGGAAGGGTAAAAAGGTCATTTCCCTTAAAAAAACATGCAACCTGCTGTGCAAATCATATGTTACATAAATAGATGCATTTTTGGAAGTTCGATGCTCTTTTCCTTAAAAAATTTAGTTCGCTACACAAAACCGATTTTCACGTAAAGTTCGATACATTTTTTAATAGTTACCCCGTGGGGTGTTATAGGCAAAATCAGTGGCGGAACCAGGTTTTTAAAGAACCGGGTGCACAAAATTTTTTGAACTGTAATATAACAGCTTTGATTATAATTATACTTTATTCATCACCTACTTATTAACTACATAAGGGAAATATAATTCTATCGGTCCCGTGACATTCCAAGTTTCGTCACCGGGCAAAATGGTTTTTTTTGTTTTGTTTTTTTTTTTTTTTTAATTCTTTTTTGCATGTATTTGTTATTTTGTATGTCCCCTGCACCTATAACACAATGTGACGAGTAAGCATCTTTTTGTATTGTGTTATGAGATTCATGGTATAAGTACAACAACTTGACAACACTTTTACCCTGTAACTTAAAATGACACCTTGTGCTCCAAGAGGTCAATTTGATTTAGGCTGAAAACAAGTCGTATAATATGATTGCAACATACTTTGTTCTAGTATCATATCTCATATGTGTACTACTTTTCTTTGTATGTTACAAACTTTTAAATGTTGTTGTCATACCCGGAAAACTATAGAATTGCTCATGACGTACACGTCAACATAAGTATGATGTTGGTGACAAACGTTGTATGCATAATAATAAAATCTTGATAGATAGTATGTGGACCTTAACCCAATATACAGTAATGGATCAGGAATAATAGTTATGCGCTGCAATTTGATTAAAACTATAGAAGAGTGTCTAACACAAAATTTTGGACAAGATGCATTTAAAAAAAGTCGGGATTTTTGACACAATTTACACTACTGAGAAAACTTTTATGTGCTTCACACGCACCTCCAATGTCATATATGCCATTATATATTAACAAAAACAAGCTAGGTCAAGTAACCGTAACACTATAGTTATTATTTTCCTAAGTCTTTCGATAAAACGATTAAGGTGGTTTTGTGTTAAAATAGACTTTGGACGACTTTTAACCTTATCATAAATTTCACTCGTTGTCCTATTAACTAGTTTTCTAAAAACTGCCATTGGATACTAGTCTGATTTACTCATCTGTTTTTATATGTTTTTTGCAGGTCGTTTACAGTAGTGTGTGGGAAGGGCAAAAGCGTCTTGGTACACTTGGTAAGTGGAAAACAGCAGAAGAACTAGCTGCACTCATTCGTTTATTGCCTATTGGGAACCAACAGCAGATAATTTACACTCGTGAAAGCATGTGCTTTCATCTTGAAGAATACTTGATTAATTTTCCTAAATATGTCGTTAAGGAAAGTGAGTTCCAGCTTCCTTTACAGGCATGTTTGAAAGTTGAGAAATTTTGTGATATGATACTAAAGGCATCAGAGCCACTAGTGTGTTTGTACGATATATACGATGATTGGTTGAAGAGTATTTCATCGTACGCAGCATTCTCTAGACTCGTCTTGATTCTGTGTGCTCTAGATGTGAACAATGGAATGGCAAAGATGTTGCTCAAACCCGACGACACAATCATCACCAAGCCCGATCACATTTGGCCATCCCTTACCGATGATCAATGGGCGAAGGTAAAACAAGACACCCTTCAAGTAAAAGAATCTAATATAGCAGTGTCGAAATCGGGGGGTCAGGCAGGTCGGGTAATATGTCAAAATGGGTAGATTTTTAGAGCGGGTCAAACAGGGTCGGTTCAGGTTAGGCTGACCCATAAACACTTTCTTCGTTTCTATAGATAGTTGATGAGCTGAGTATTTTTACAAAAGTATATTTTTACAATACTAGTCTAATTTTTTCTGACGTTTTTATGTGTTTAAATATTCTTCATATGACTTTCAGCCTGTTTTGACCCATTTTCTTTCTAGTTAAATATTTTAAATTAATCTGTTTTTAAAAAGTTAACCAAAGAATTTCTGTTTGTGTAAATGGGTTGAATTTTCCACTGTTAAAAAGAAACGTCCGACAACTGGAATATTCATAGAATAAGTTTGTTGCGTTAATACTGTTGACTATTTTACCTGAACAGAAACTAATATCTCATTTTGGTGCAGGTTGAAGTTGCTTTAAGAGATCTAATATCGTCAAATTACTCAAAAAAGATTAATGAGAGAAAAAAACAGGTACTCCGTACTCGCTAATAATTATGCTTATATTGAATCATTTCTTGCTAATAAATATACTTTATGATAAAGGTACCCGCAAAACAAGCTAGTCGTAGTCAACTGACCGCAGTAACCACAAGGACAACCAAAACTTATGATTATGAACCTACATCAGCATTTGATTACAAGAATTCTGTACAGGACACGGGGTATACATACATCATGCCAAACAATATTTTAAGGAAGTTTATATGCATTTCAGACTTGAGAACTCAGATTTCTGGCTACTTGTACGGTGTAAGTTCTCCTGAAAATCCTCAAGTGAAAGAAATCCATTGCATTGTCCTGCCACCTCAGTGGGGGACCGATCAACGAGTCCATCTCCCATTGGCTCTCCCTGAAGATGACTTACTTAATGATCTGGAACCATTGGGATGGATGCATAGCCAACCAGACGAGCTTTCTCAGCTATCACCACAGGTTCGTACTTTAATATTATGACACAATTATAGGTTTCTATTACGTCCCAATTGTTATAAAGGAGTTGAACCAGGTTATGTAACAGCCTCATTATAAAAATGGCAATTTACAAAAAAAATCAACATGGTCTTCTCAAATTTGCATTCTTTAATCTTTTGATCAAAACTGTTTCGGGTCAACCCAACCTGACCAATACCAAATATACCCGTTTTAACCCGTAGTAACCCAACCCGCCTGTTTTACATGCTCTAGTCACAATCATGAGAGTCATGATGCGGATTAGAATAAATTATTTTATGTTTATGGTTGTTGGTAACGGGTAGTTGACTTGTACTTGATTTGAATTTTGCAGGACATTATGTTACATGCTCAGTTCTTGGAAAATAACAAGCAATGGGACGGAGATAAGTCTATCATAGTGACTTGCAGTTTCACTCCGGGTTCATGCTCCTTGACTGCATATAAACTTACGCCATCCGGCTATGAATGGGGCCGTGGAAACAAGGATACAAGAAGCAATCCTCAGGGGTATCTTCCAACTCATTATGAGAAGGTCCCAATGCTTCCAAGTGACCGTTTCTTTGGTTTCTATATGGTAAGAAACTTTTTCTCTTTAATAGTTAGACTGTTAAAGTAAATTACAAAAATGGTCCATGTGATTTGCTCTTACGAATATGAGTCTTTAAAATGCTGTTTGCTTTCATATTTGGTGCCTCGCATTTGACCCTTTAGGGACCGAAAGTGAAAAGTTTTACATACTTGAGGAAGCAATAAAACAACAGTGCTTCTAGAGACCATATCCGTAATTATATTGGCAAGTGACCAGTTCTGGAATTTTGAGCAAACGACATTGACCATTCATCTTATTTAATCGTATTTATTACTTCTAGTATATATAATTGGTAACTAATGTTTGTTATTGATTCTGCGCCTTAGGTTCCTGAGAACGGTCCTTAGAATTACAATTTCATGAGAGTGAAGCATAGAACAGACATGATGTACAGAATAAAGCTAGGAACCCCACGAGAATACTATCATGAAGATCACAGACATTCACATTTCTTGGAGTTGATCAATTTGGAAGAAGACGATGTGGCCAATGGAGATCGGGAAGACACATTTTCTTGAACAAAATGCTATCTCTAAAACTTGTAAGCTGCAACTTTATCTATTATTGCTACAAACTAGGCTTACCTCAAAATAGTATAAATACATAAGGCGCAAAGATTGTGTAGATTTTTGACGACTCTATGTTCATAGATTATAATATAAGGCTGAACACACTTCACCGGATTTTATCTGTCGGTCGGCTCAAAAATTCAAAACCGACTGATATTACATTCGGTCGCTTCCAATGTGGAGGGTCAGTCGGTTTAAGGCAAATTGCAATATTGATCGGTTCGACCGAGTTTAAAACAAAGAAAACACACTTCCAAAAATTATATACGTTGCAATTTAAAAAAAAAAAAAAAAAAAAAAAAAAAAAAAAAAAAAAAAAAAAAAAAACAACAACAACAACTTTTCCCACCTTATAAATACCTACCTCAAACACATATCTAAACATACAATTTCAAACACAATTCAAAAAAAAAAAAAAAAAATCGGTCATCGACTGTGGCAGGTCGGTCGCTTCTGGTCGCCGGAGAGAGAAAGCTGACGTGGCAGTCGGTGACCCAGCCTAAGGAACCTGTGAATGGCAAGACTTTAACAAATCTTTAAATGTGTGCTAACTATAAGAAAAACTGTGTTATTCATCATTTCTTAGTGTTTGTGGTTTTACATTTGTGTTTATGTGATGAAGTGGGAACATTCTTGTGGACACACAAAATATGTAGGAAAAACAATTAAATTGGTAGAGAAAATGTGTGGTGCCCTTAAGCAAATTTTCAAAGTGCTCTCAACACTCTCTTAGATGACTAGAAATCAAAGTTACTTCAATGTTAAAACTGTTTTGTGGTTTTCTTTTTCATCGGAAAAATGAAGAAGAAGATAAAATTGGAAAGTGGGACAATCACATGTGGGGGGTAGTTGGGACTTGGGTGAGTGACTGGGTGGGACAATCACATGTGGGTAATAATGTAACCTGAATTTGGTAGTTAGGGCCTTTGGTTTGGGTTTGTTCAAAAAATCTATTTATCATTGTTATTACGTTTTTATTAGAAATGTTAAATGCTCTTGAACTTCTTATAATGTACCTGAATTATAATCTTTGAAAAAGTATTTCAAATTAATTTCTTAACTTAGAATGAGTCGTTTTTAAATATCCAATATTAGTAGGTAAGAAGTCTACATCCTTTTGGAATCAAGTGTTCTATGCAAGCACATTTTTATGTTATTTTTGTAGTTGTAACTTGTATGGATATTAAATGTTATGTACTTGTGAAACATAAATATTGTGAAAGGACCCAATTAGTCTATTAACACAATACCACCTATTTTTCTAATAAGTTTTTTGCATATACAATTTCAAACACACTTTACCATATTGTCGAAGCAAGTAAGCTAGGTGCTACTAGGGGCGCAGGGGCTGCCAAAAGTGTCATGATGGGACAAAAAACTAGTAAAAAAAAGCGGCCAAAACACAAAAACTAAACTTATTTAAACATCAAACATCAAATTAAACGAATAACACTGTCTTCTTGAATACATAAACGGAAATACGAAATACATATAAATAAAAACATCGTATTCTTGAATAACATTAAACGAATAACCTAAAAATAACGTCTTAAACTATTCTTCTTCGTCAAGATGTCGGGCCAAACCATTCTTCAATGTGTATTTCTTCTTCAACCCGTTCCAATTCGCCTTCGAGTGGTGATATATGTTGAATCCTTTCAACGCCATCGAGGTAGTCATTCGAACAAATGCAAGTTTCCACCGACTCCGAAGTGAGTTTTGATCTTCTCGGTGATATAACCCTCCCACTAGTCGAAAAGGCGGATTCCGAAGCTACCGTGCTTGCTTGGGCCGTTAGCAGGTCACGGGTCATGGCGGCTAGAACCGGAAATTGGGATTCCCGTTCTTTCCACCAACCCAAAATTGTTAGACCCGTTTCCCGGGTATTAGGACCCCACCATAGATGAAGTTAACTGATGAACTCAAATAAGTACATTTTATTACTATCATTTATCCTATTAATTTGACTTGTTTTACTATATTATGTATGAGGATTGATACTTAATCGTTTACTTTTGTAATTCTCAGGTAAAAACAAACATTTGGTGAAACTTGGCGATTTTGGACTAATAATGGAGCAAAACGTGCATAAAGTGAAGAGTCTACTGAAATGGACAAGATCAAGTTAAATCTGCTCCAGATGCGCCGCATCTCACTCATGACATGCGCCGCATCTATATCAAGATATCACCAGATACGATCCAAGATACAAGAGGACATGCGCCGCATCTAATCATGGAGTTACGCCGCATCTTCTGGCGGTGTACGAATATTCCTGAATATTATAATCTTGGACCCCACGCGAAGTTAAGTACATGCGCCGCATCTACTTAGTAGATGCGCCGCATCTTCCCTCAGACACAAACTATAAATACCCCGTAGACCAGACGAATTACGAGGTCCGGATAATTAAAACCTAAGTCCGAACAGCAGAACAAGAGGACGAATTCAGTCAAGGAGGCAGCACAAGACACACCCAAATCAAAGATACAAGAGCTGTAAGAAGGTGCTGCATGTATTTAATTCATTAAGTAGTTTTGTTTTATTGTGTTAGCAAACTTTAATTCATCAGGATTGGTGGCTTGTGTAATGTGACAACGAAAGATTGCACTCCCTTTAATACTTGCTTTCCCATCAATTAAAGTTTATATGTTGATGTCTTTGGTTACTACTTATTAGTGCATTGATAACCTCTGTGTTTATTAGTGGCTTGCGGGCATTTGACTGCGGGACATAATGTGGCTCCCACGGTTGTTTCTAAATTGATCACTTAGGAATAACTTTTAGACATAAGTAATCATTAAGGGTTTACTCGCCGATAAGAATAGGACCAACGAGAAAGGGTTAACTACATACACTTCATATAAAGCTATCAATAAAACAAGTGACAATCTACTTAATCATAAGGACAGCCCTCTTATTGTCTCAAGTATCTATCTGTGTACGTGTGTGCTACTTGCTGATTCGTGCCTATTGGTTTATTTTATTATTTAATTGCAAACAAAACCGTGCCAGTCTCTCAGGCTGAAACCCCCTTGCGTTAGGATATTAAAATACTGATTAGATTAACGAGATTATACGTTCCACTCTTAGTGATCGACACTCTACTTACCATTATCTTCATACTGACCGGGTACACTGCTCGTTAAGTGTGTGTGTTATTGATAAGTCGGCTAAATATAAATTTAAAACTTGAGTAGGCATTAAAACTGCTAAACCGCAACGACACATCACGCGCATCAAGTTTTTGGCGCCGCTGCCGGGGAGTGAATTGTTATTATCTGTTAATTTGATTAGTATTTTAATTAGATTTTTCTTTTTATTAGATTAATTGCATCATTGTACTATTTTGCATACTTGTTGTATTGTGTGTTAATTGTTTTCTTTTATTTTTGTGTGTTTATTTTTGTTTGTGTGTTTAATTTTTTGTTTTTATTTTTCGTATTTTTCTGTTCTGCTATTGTTGTACTGTGCTAAATCAAACGATACGGCGCATCTGATTTCTCAGATACGGCGTATTGCGTTTAATTTTTTTAATACAACGCGTTTAATTAATTCGATACGACGCATCTTTTCCCCAAGATACGGCGTATCTGTTTTTGATATAAAAAAAAAAAATAAATAAATAAAATAAAAAAAAATTCTAAGCGATAAAGTAATACGACGCATCTTCTTTTGAAGATACGGCGTATCTGATTTTGATAAAAAAAAATTTTCTAAACGTTAACGCCATACGACGCATCTGCTTTAGCAGATACGGCGTATCTATTATTTTAATTAAAAACAGTTTGCGAATTATTAAACAGATACGACGTATCGGTCTATATCGATACGGCGCATCTTACTGAATCAAAAATCTTTTATTTTTAAACGTAACGAAAATACGGCGCATTAACTTTCGTTAATACGACGCATTTAATTTTAATTAGATAAGCTGATTTTTGATTAATAAATTCGATACGGCGCATTCGTAAATTCTAAGCGGCGTATCTATTTTCTGGATAAAGTCTGATTAAATTTTAACGTATTAAGATACAGCGTATCCCATTTATATGATACGGCGCATCGTCAGCTGATATCAGCAACTTTTATTTTACTTTGATCGTTTCACCCTTCTTTTGCACGAGTAAGTTTTATTTCAGGAAGATGGACGATCAGGATATTACAATGGAAGAATATATCAGAATTGGAGAGGAAAGAGCCTTGAGCAATAATGGGATCTACGATTGGGAAAGAGCAAGATATGGTGCACAAGTCATCGAGGATAAAGAAGTCACTATGGAAGAATACTTGATTTTAGGACGAGAAAAGTCAAGGCATGAAAGAAACAAATTGCCATTCCGACACACTTGGACTTTATCAAATGATAATGATGAAGAAGAGTCATACGATTTTGGTGCAATTAGGTTTCCGGCAATAGTTATTGATGATGTTATTTCTCCGGAAATTGCCCAAGATGAAGAAGAGTCACAAGTGTTTGATTTGAATGAAAATCCGGCAATTGTTTACAATGAAGCTTATTCATCCGAAAATGCCTATGACGAAAATGAAGATGAATGTGGTACAATGGTGTATAGTGCTATTACTTGTAATTTTCCACCCGAGATGGAAAATATATTCTCATCATATCAAAAACACCATGATAATATTCCCTCGGATGAAGATAATGAGTATTCTGATATTGAAAAGTTTGATGCTATTGCGTACGATGGCATACCGCAATTACCACAACAAACGGAAGTATTTAGGTGTGGAGCGGATGAGCCAGATTATGACCCCACAAAGGATTTTGAAGAAATCTGGGATTACTTATTTAAGGATGAAATTCGGGACGATGCTGAAATTGCAAGACCACTAGTTGAAGATGGAGATTCACAAGATGAATTGAAGTCACTTACAACACAAAGTGGTACAAATTTATTTAATATTATTAATCCCGTTACTAATAATCTTGCTAGTTTTCCTAAACAGGTTGCAAAACAAAAAGATGATGAGGTGAGATTTATTACACTACCTATTTAAGCACCTGTGATCAACCCGTATTTGGTGGGGCTCGAAGAAAAGTTTGGTGATGAGCTCTTAAACATTGCTGAGATTGATGAAGATGATGATTCCGACCCTATGAAGTATATGGAGGAACTCGAACTTTTACTTGCCAAAGACCCTTTCTCGTCTTCTGCGGAAGTCAAGGGATGCCTTACTACCGAAGAGACTAACCAAGAAGAAAGGAAACTCATTTTTCCTCAACACACTACTCTTTCAGATGAAGTGGTCAAGTCATCTAATTTATCAACCAAACCGGGTAAGAATAGGGAAGATGTACATATATTGCCAAGGTATGATCTTTATTTATTTCTTCCATCTTTACTAGCAAATTTACACTCTTTTCGTGTTTATTGCTACTATCATCCGCACTTGATCCCAAGTGGGGGGAACAACACCCTATTACACAGTAAATAAGGGTGGAGTCAGGCTCGTGACTCGAACAAAAACAAGCGCTTCGTGGGAGGCAACCCATGTTTATCTTTTATTTTTATTATTCTGTTTTCTGTGTCGAGTCAGCCAGGCCGCATGAGGATACGGCGCATCTCAATTCTGAGATGCGACGCATCTCCTGCAATGGTCATATCTTATTTTTATTTTTCTGCATTTTTATTTTCGACTTTAAAAACTTTTTATCAGTTTATTTTAATGTGGCGCATCCCTGGTTAAGGATGCGGCGTATCTTTATTCTGATCCGTATTTATTCCAGGCTCGATACGGCGTATCTTCTTCAATAAGATACGGCGCATCGACTGACCTGATGATTTTCAGTATTAATTTTTAAGTTTTATTTTTATCTAACTACTAATGTATTATGCAAGTTTGAACCTTTCTTATCTTAGGTGTGTTTTGAAGCATTGGTGGTATTATAGTTTCCTGGATTTCCTGTGGATACATCAAGTATGAAGATTTAACGTTCTAATCCACAAGAAAGATGATTTTTGCTCTTATACTAATGGAGGATCATACCGAGCAAATCTCAGGGGAGTTTTCCTGTTCTAATTCTTTTATTTTCCAGTTTTTAACCTTTTATACAAACAACGAGGACGTTGTTTAACTTAAGTGGGGGGATAGGAGAATTAGAACACTTAACACTTACTTGTTCCTAAACTTTTTCAACTTTTTCAAAAATTATGCTTAAAATGTGCTTAATATATTAAACTTAAAAATTTTTTAGCATGTTTTTGTTTAAGATCTAAGTTGCATAGCTGCACACATGACGTTATTTTCAAAAATTGTGATTTTTTTTTCAAAATTCACAAATCTATGAGTGTGCCGGTGACTTGTAAACTTTAGAACTTGGCTTGTATACTATTCGAGACCACCATAATAAGTATTATTTTATATAATTGGAATGACTTGTCTAAATTGGTAAAACTCTAGGATTACACCCAAATAGCCTATTATATGTTATGTGTTATTAGCTAACTACACTGGTTAGTTAACCCCCGTATAAAACCTTTGTTACTCTCATTTTTAGAGTAAGATACCCCGAGAAAAACATTCAGAGCCATTCCTTTCGTTTCTTACACCTATGTTTAAAATGTTTCGTTACACCCTTACACCTTAGCCTACCCTGTAGATTAAAGTCCGTGGTTGGTTAATTGCTATAGGCAGAGTGTGTTTCCTTACATTACCTGTGTTCGCGTGCGTAATTCATTATCTTTGGTTAGGTCGGGAAATTGCACAATGCAATTGGAGTGAAAGTAAATATTGTATATTTTTGAGTTTATTTTTCGTGTGTTTACTACTTTCACTATTAGCGTTATTTCTGAAGTATGAAAAGTATGGAAAAATTATCCAGAATTATCATTATAGTGATGTGGTGAAATTTTACACATCTATGTTTATGTTTCAAGTTAAAAAAAAAAAAAAAAAAAAAAAAAAAAAAAAAAAAAAAAAAAAAAAATCGAAAAAATGAGAAAAGAAAAAGAAAGAAAGAAAAGTTGGATGTTTATTTTAAACCAACAATGTAAAGTTATGTAAGTGGTCGATATCACCACTATTTGTTGTACTATATCTATGGATTGAATGGGAATTGGCAGTTATGGGAACGCCAATTAAGGTTTATTCTTTGATTAAGATCTTGTTGAGTATAATTCGTGTCTTCCTAAAGCGTGTGTTTCAAGTGTTAAAGCGTGAGTTATTCGATGATATGAGTCTTATTCATGGGATGGTTGGGACAGTGATTAACCACACTTAGGATTTTAATTTATTTGTTTTGTTTATTTTTGTTTTTACACCAATTTATATCCCAAATGTTATCCATACCCTATATTATTCTTTATCCAACCAAACCTTTGATTTATTGAGATTAGGGATTTGAGCAATCTTAAGTATCGTAGTCGTGGATTCGGCTATGTATTTATGATTTTGTCGCCCTTTTTGATATATTATTATTGGTGAAGTTTGGACCTATCTTTAGCCTATTCGAGTTAAGGATTTGAGCAATTGCAAGTATCGTGTTCGTGGATTCGATCATGTATTTGTGATTTTGTCGCCTTTTCTGGAATTTGAGATCGATAGTAAATAAGAATAATTAACCCTTTAGCCTAAAAACCCTTTTTACCGCTTTAGACTTGTTATTCCTTAGCTTTAGTGGTGGAGATGTGTATACTTGCCAAACTTATGATAGAATATTCGTCGCGACTGGACAGTTAAACGATTAGATTTGCTTTTATCGACTTATTTTATTTTACTTCTAAATCGTTAAGTGTTTAGTTGTGTGATTATGAAATAAACGAATACATGCTTAAATATAAAAATAAATCCTAACATCTCTTAGGATACATTTTCATAAGATTTAATCTAAGGTTTACTTGGGGACAAGTAAAGTTCAAGTGGGGGGATATTTGATGAACTCAAATAAGTACATTTTATTACTATCATTTATCCTATTAATTTGACTTGTTTTACTATATTATGTATGAGGATTGATACTTAATCGTTTACTTTTGTAATTCTCAGGTAAAAACAAGCATTTGGTGAAACTTGGCGATTTTGGACTAATAATGGAGCAAAACGTGCATAAAGTGAAGAGTCTACTGAAATGGACAAGATCAAGTCAAATCTGCTCCAGATGCGCCGCATCTCACTCATGACATGCGCCGCATCTCTATCAAGATATCACCAGATACGATCCAAGATACAAGAGGACATGCGCCGCATCTAATCATGGAGTTACGCCGCATCTTCTGGCGGTGTACGAATATTCCTGAATATTATAATCTTGGACCCCACGCGAAGTTAAGTACATGCGCCGCATCTACTTAGTAGATGCGCCGCATCTTCCCTCAGACACAAACTATAAATACCCCGTAGACCAGACGAATTACGAGGTCCGGATAATTAAAACCTAAGTCCGAACAGCAGAACAAGAGGACGAATTCAGTCAAGGAGGCAGCACAAGACACACCCAAATCAAAGATACAAGAGCTGTAAGAAGGTGCTGCATGTATTTAATTCATTAAGTAGTTTTGTTTTATTGTGTTAGCAAACTTTAATTCATCAGGATTGGTGGCTTGTGTAATGTGACAACGAAAGATTGCACTCCCTTTAATACTTGCTTTCCCATCAATTAAAGTTTATATGTTGATGTCTTTGGTTACTACTTATTAGTGCATTGATAACCTCTGTGTTTATTAGTGGCTTGCGGGCATTTGACTGCGGGACCTAATGTGGCTCCCACGGTTGTTTCTAAATTGATCACTTAGGAATAACTTTTAGACATAAGTAATCATTAAGGGTTTACTCGCCGATAAGAATAGGACCAACGAGAAAGGGTTAACTACATACACTTCATATAAAGCTATCAATAAAACAAGTGACAATCTACTTAATCATAAGGACAGCCCTCTTATTGTCTCAAGTATCTATCTGTGTACGTGTGTGCTACTTGCTGATTCGTGCCTATTGGTTTATTTTATTATTTAATTGCAAACAAAACCGTGCCAGTCTCTCAGGCTGAAACCCCCTTGCGTTAGGATATTAAAATACTGATTAGATTAACGAGATTATACGTTCCACTCTTAGTGATCGACACTCTACTTACCATTATCTTCATACTGACCGGGTACACTGCTCGTTAAGTGTGTGTTATTGATAAGTCGGCTAAATATAAATTTAAAACTTGAGTAGGCATTAAAACTGCTAAACCGCAACGACACATCACGCGCATCATTGACCCGAGCTTAAGTATGTTTGACTAAGAGTATGTGGTTGTCTAAGGGCAAATGATTATAGTGTTAAGTGTTAGTCTGTTATAGCCTAGATGCGGCGCATCTAGGAAGTTACATGTAACACCCGTTTCTCAGGTAGTGGGACCCCACCCTAGATGAAGTTGACTGAGCCTAAGTATGTTTGACTAAGAGTATGTGGTTGTCTAAGGGAAAATGGTTATAGTGTTAAGTGTTAGTCTGTTATAGCCTAGATGCGGCGCATCCAGGAAGTTACATGCGGCGTATGGTAGAATGGAAAGTAGAACCGACTTGTTATAGTCCATGCGTCGTATTGGAGAAGGAGATACGGTGTATATAAGGGGTAGCATGGATGCGGCGTATCTATGCAGATAGATGCGGCGCATCGACCTTAAATAAGCAGAATTGACAGAATTGCCCTTGTAGCTAGAAACTTCCCCATTTATCTATAAGTTTCCACACTCTCCTGTAAAAGAGAGTGTGTTTCCTGTGAATGTCGAACCAAAAGAGAAAGAGAGGGAAAGAAGATGGGATTTGATATGTGATGTTGATGGTGAGGATTGTAATTCCCTAGCAAGGATCCTAGCATGTTTATCAAGTAAGTAATGATGTTTAATTAGAGTTTAATTGGTGATTAAGAAATTAGGGTTTGTAAACCCTAACTTGGGATTAAAGGGTAAATGGTGTTTTAAGATAATTAAGAGGTAATGATGATTATGTGATGAGTTTATAATGGGTTTAAGTTAGTAAATGGTGGGATTGATTATCATATAATCAATATATGATTATATGATGATTAGAAGTGTTTAGAGGTTAGTTATGGTTGTATTAATCATGATTATAGTTAATGATTATGTATTATATGTTATGTATGATCATGTGTTTTAGGATGCGTATGAGGATGATGATGATGTTGATGATATCGATGATGATGATATTGATTATGTGCTTAGCGTGGAGCTAAGGTAAGTAAAATGATGATGGCATGTATTATATGGATGTCTAACATGTATGTTTTATGTGTGTTTTGGTGGCTAGTGATAAGAGATTGGATATGTGCTTATGTGCTAGGATGAATATGATCTAAGTGGTGAATTTGGTTATGATGGTAAGTTGATGTTAGGTGGTTATGCAAGAATTAGAGAGTGGAGTAGCTAAGTAAGTGTTTGGAGATATGTGATGCTTATGTGTTTGATTGAAGTATGATGGTATGTGATTATCGTTTTACTTACTAAGCGTAAGCTTATTCTTTTAGTTGTTAATGTTTTTGTAGGCTTAAGTGCGGCGGAATGGAAGGCTTGGATTGTAGTATGAGGATTGAAAATGGATTTGGAAGATAACAAGCATTAGGAGCTAGGTAGAATACCGAGCTCGAGTCAAAGTTGTACCCCAAGAGTCTATTTTATGAGTCGTATAAAGTGTGTCAAAGTCGGGTAACGGTCTGGGGGTCTAACGAGTCGTCAAGTGTGTTTTAAGTGTTTGTAGTGAATGTTTAAAGGAGCGTTTGGATTTAAGCGTGTTTGTACCCATTTTGGAGTCTAACGGGTAAATTGCCGTGTATTATAGTTTGATATGGTTTTGAATGTAAAGTGAGTGTTTTGATACAAGTTATAGTGTTGTATTTGAGGTGTCAAAGTGGCTTGGGTGGTGAGTTAAGTATATGCAGGTTTTCCTACTGATGTTCTGTCTAAATTGGTCGATGCGGCGTATCTACTATATTAGATGCGACGTATCAGAAGTTTAAGGTGATGCGGCGTATCTAATATATCAGGTGCGGCGTATCAGAGGTTTAATGTGATACGGCGTATCAATTCAGGGTGATACGGCGCATGGTCTATCAGTTTTGATACGGCGTATCCCTCAAAAGGGATACGGCGTATCGGTGGTCACAGAAGGATTGTCTGGTTGTGTTATAAAATATTGTGAAATATTTTGAAGGGTTTTTCGAGTATATGTTCTTGCAAGTATTTTAAAGGGTTAAATGTTATAGTTTCTGGTCATTTAAATGAAGAATTTGTATGAGTCCGTTTTAGTCAAACGTTTCCGCGTCAAAAGTTTTTAAATTTTAGTCTAAACGGGTACGGGGCGTTACAACTTGGTATCAGAGCTTCGGTTTAAGTGAATTAGGTTTCCTTTAGGTTGCCTAGTCTTAAACCACTCGTAGACGCGTTAAGTTAAGTTTGAGATAGGCGAGCAAATATTTTGTAAGTTATAGGATGTGAATGTTGAGTTTGGAACGAATGAGGTGATTGCTATATGGGTATAACGATGGGGACTTAGGGATGTGTCTTATGTGATATATGACGTGGGAGACTTGATGTGTGAATGATAGGATTACCGTGCACCTCGGGCTGTCTCGGTAATCATTACATGATTATGTGATTGTGTGCTAGGGTAGTTTAGCGAGGGCGAATGGATGTAATAGGTTGTGTAGTGGGTTATAGAAATGTGACTAAAAATGAAAGTGCGCGACTCGTGTGATAGTGGTGACCAAAGTATAGTCTTATGAGTAATGATAGTTAGTCTGATGATCACTAATGAGGTATTAGAGATGGGTTAGTGAAAAGTTAAGATATTAGGAGCATGATTATGAACGTGTGGTAACGTCGTATGTGTGTGAGGAAGAGATGACATAAATTTATACATAATAAGTCCGTAATGAACTTAGAAAAGTTATAAAATGAGAAAAGGCATAGTGATTGAGAAAATGATGAAATAGAGCGAAACTTCCCAAATAATAATAGCTAAAATGAGATAAATATGTGTGAAGCTAAGGTGTTGTCATGAAATAATTATATTACGGCTAAGGCGATTAGCTGTAATCATTAATAAAAAAATGAGCGTGTTATAATTGACGATCTATGTAAGGTCTACATGTAAAGGAAGCGAGTGAGACTAAAAGAAGAGAGATAAGATATGGAAATAAAAATGTGATGGATTAAAAACGTAAGAAATAATGAGAGGAGTATGTGTGAGATAAAGACGTTGTCTTGAAATTATCATATTACGGCTAAGACGATTAGCTGTAATCACTATAATGAATGCATGAGTTACAGTTGGTAAAATGTGAGAAGTCTAGATGTAAATCAGTCGAGTGGACTAAAATGTAAGGTAAGAATGTGAAAATGATTAATGAAGGCTAAGAATGCAAGAGGTAAAGTAAAGATGTGAAAATGACTAAAGCGGATTAAAAATGTAAGGAGTGTGTATGAAATAAAGGCGTTGTTATGAAATTATCATATTACTGCTAAGGCGATTAGCGGTAATTACTATAATAAACGAATGTAATAATGTGTATGGTGCTTATGACTTGGATCCGTTGTTAAGGTGATAAAGTGTGAATGTAATGATCCTTCGGGATGAATGTTAAATGTGGTATCCCTCGGGATGACCAAGTAAAGGAATGTTAAGGAATCCTTCGGGATGAATGTTAAAGATCCTTCGGGATGAAAAGTGTTGCCTTTACCGGCAAGGGGTTGCCTACGTCCATGGCATATAAAAGTATCCCCATGATGAATGTGATAATATGAAGGATCCAAGTCTAAGAAGAGTAAAAATAATGTAATAAAAAGAAAAATGATAAAATAATAAAAGTTAGATTGGGAAATAGGAGTATTAGTGTTATGTCGGGAGTACATAACCATGAGTTTATATTTCTTGATTTACATCGATTGGGACACCTCTCCATGTAAATGAGGAATTATAAACGAGTGGGCTATGTGTTGCCGACATGGCACGAGTAGGGTTAGAGAAGTAGAACGCGGGAGTTTAGAGTTAGTTAGGAATGGTAAGGACTAAGATAGGAGGACTAAGATTAGAGCATGACTTGTAGCGAGACTTATATGAAACCTATGTTTTGAGTGTTAAGTTTAAGTTGGCGTAACCGAGGAATTGTAATGATGTTTCAAAATGTTATGATACGTAATTGTGCAGTGGTGCGAAAAGGTGAGTAATGAAAAATAGTTGATGATAAATGTCATGTGTAATGTAACGACAAATGTTAAAGTGTGATGCTACAAAGCTAATTCATGTAATATTTCTATAAGCCTTAAAAGGTGATCAAAATGACGTGAAGAAAGGAGTGGAATAAATGAGAAAATTGTAGAGGCGTAAAAGGAGTGATTAAGTAGTGTTGATAGGACGTGAAAGCATTAGCCAAATGTAATTATGTAAGGTCAATAGTGCAAGTCCTTAAGTAGCAAGAAGTCAAAGAATGAGAGTAGAGGATAAAGCGAGTGAGATGATGATGTGATGGTAATAGGGCGGATTAGAATGATGATTGGCGATAATAAGTAAGTCTGATATTATGTAAAATCTAAGCTAGAGTTGTGTGGTATAGAAGTAAGCGGGGGTAATGTGGATTAGGGCATGAGAAATGCTATAGTGTGCATAGAGTTGCAAAATCATTGAGATCGTTGCACTAAATGAACTAAGAAATAAAGTGTTAAGAATAAGATGAGTTGTGAGACTAAGTTTAGGTTAGAAATAGACGAAAGATTTCGAGGACGAAATCTAAATAAGGGGGATAGAATTGTAACACCCGTTTCTCAGGTAGTGGGACCCCACCCTAGATGAAGTTGACCGAGCCTAAGTATGTTTGACTAAGAGTATGTGGTTGTCTAAGGGCAAATGGTTATAGTGTTAAGTGTTAGTCTGTTATAGCCTAGATGCGGCGCATCCAGGAAGTTACATGCGGCGTATGGTAGAATGAAAAGTAGAACCGACTTGTTATAGTCCATGCGCCGTATTGGAGAAGGAGATACGGCGTATTATAAGGGGTAGCATGGATGCGGCGTATCTATGCAGATAGATGCGGCGCATCGACCTTAAATAAGCAGAATTGACAGAATTGCACTTGCAGCTAGAAACTCCCCCATTTATCTATAAGTTTCCACACTCTCCTGTAAAAGAGAGTGTGTTTCCTGTGAATGTCGAACCAAAAGAGAAAGAGAGGGAAAGAAGATGGGATTTGATATGTGATGTTGATGGTGAGGATTGTAATTCCCTAGCAAGGATCCTAGCATGTTTATCAAGTAAGTAATGATGTTTAATTAGAGTTTAATTGGTGATTAAGAAATTAGGGTTTGTAAACCCTAACTTGGGATTAAAGGGTAAATGGTGTTTTAAGATAATTAAGAGGTAATGATGATTATGTGATGAGTTTATAATGGGTTTAAGTTAGTAAATGGTGGGATTGATTATCATATAATCAATATATGATTATATGATGATTAGAAGTGTTTAGAGGTTAGTTATGGTTGTATTAATCATCATTATAGTTAATGATTATGTATTATATGTTATGAATGATCATGTGTTTTAGGATGCGTATGAGGATGATGATGATGTTGATGATATCGATGATGATGATATTGATTATGTGCTTAGCGTGGAGCTAAGGTAAGTAAAATGATGATGGCATGTATTATATGGATGTCTAACATGTATGTGTTATGTGTGTTTTGGTGGCTAGTGATAAGAGATTGGATATGTGCTTATGTGCTAGGATGAATATGATCTAAGTGGTGAATTTGGTTATGATGGTAAGTTGATGTTAGGTGGTTGTGCAAGAATTAGAGAGTGGAGTAGATAAGTAAGTGTTTGGAGATATGTGATGCTTATGTGTTTGATTGAAGTATGATGGTATGTGATTATCGTTTTACTTACTAAGCGTAAGCTTATTCTTTTAGTTGTTAATGTTTTTGTAGGCTTAAGTGTGGCGGAATGGAAGGCTTGGATTGTAGCATGAGGATTGGAAATGGATTTGGAAGATAACAAGCATTAGGAGCTAGGTAGAATACCGAGCTCGAGTCAAAGTTGTACCCCGAGAGTCTATTTTATGAGTCGTATAAAGTGTGTCAAAGTCGGGTAACGGTCTGGGGGTCTAACGAGTTGTCAAGTGTGTTTTAAGTGTTTGTAGTGAATGTTTAAAGGAGCGTTTGGATTTAAGCGTGTTTGTACCCATTTTGGAGTCTAACGGGTTAATTGCCGTGTATTATAGTTTGATATGGTTTTGAATGTAAAGTGAGTGTTTTGATACAAGTTATAGTGTTGTATTTGAGGTGTCAAAGTGGCTTGGGTGGTGAGTTGAGTATATGCAGGTTTTCCTACTGATGTTCTGTCTAAATTGGTCGATGCGGCGTATCTAATATATTAGATGCGACGTATCAGAAGTTTAAGGTGATGCGGCGTATCTAATATATCAGGTGCGGCGTATCAGAGGTTTAAGGTGATACGGCGTATCAATTCAGGGTGATACGGCGCATGGTCTATCAGTTTTGATACGGCGTATCCCTCAAAAGGGATACGGCGTATCGGTGGTCACAGAAGGATTGTCTGGTTGTGTTATAAAATATTGTGAAATATTTTGAAGGGTTTTTCGAGTATATGTTCTTGCAAGTATTTTAAAGGGTTAAATGTTATAGTTTCTGGTCATTTAAATGAAGAATTTGTATGAGTTCGTTTTAGTCAAACGTTTTCGCGTCAAAAGTTTTTAAATTTTAGTCTAAACGGGTACGGGGCGTTACATTACATGCGGCGTATGGTAAAATGGAAAGTAGAACCGACTGGTTATAGTCCATGCGCCGTATTGGAGAAGGAGATACGGCGTATATAAGGGGTAGCATGGATGCGGCGTATCTATGCAGATAGATACGGCGCATCGACCTTAAATAAGCAGAAATGACAGAATTGCCCTTGTAGCTAGAAACTTCCCCATTTATCTATAAGTTTCCACACTCTCCTGTAAAAGAGAGTGTGTTTCCTGTGAATGTCGAACCAAGGAGAAAAGGGGGGAAAGATAGAGCTAGGTGATGGCTTTTAATGTAGAACATAAAGGACCTATGTTTATGATCTTTCTTAGCTTTAATTATCAAGTAAGTAATCCCTCTCAAGTTAGTGATTTAAGTGGGAAATCATCATATGATGTGGGTATGATCATATGATGATTTGGTTAGCAAGATGATTATGTTTTGATGGGTTTTGATAACCCTTGTTATGTGTTTTATTGCTATGTTATTAGGTTTTGATAATTTGTCAAGAATGATGATGAAGAAGGAAGATTATGATGATGATGATGATGTTGTTGATGTGTTGTGTAGCTTGGTTTGAGGTAAGTAAAATGATGATAGCATATGTTATATGAATTTCTATCATATTGTGTTATGTATGTTTATGTTGAGAAGATGAGCTTGGTTGATGTTTATGTGATGCCATGTTTATGGCTTATGTGATGAGATGATGCTATGAGATATGTTGATGTTATGTGCTAGATGAGACTTGAGTATGTAAGCCATGATGTAAGTGTTTATGTATATGATGCATTATGTGGATTGAAGTATAATGGTATGTTATAGTCGTTTTACTTACTAAGCGTTATCGCTTACGGTTTAGTTGTCTAACCATTTTGTAGGTTGGCATGTTTATGTGGAAGGCTTGGATATGTGGATTAAGAGGTTGGATTAGCAAGATTAAAGGTAGTATACCGAGCTCATGAGCAAAGTTGTACCCCCGTGAGTCAAGTAATGTTTTATAAAGTGTAGCCGCATGGCAAAGTATATGTTAATAGTTGTATGTCAATTTGGTAGTCATTTGATAAGTCAAAGTATGGTTTATGTGGTTTTGAGTAAAGTTAAAGGGGCGTTTGGTTTGAGTGTAAACGTACCCATTTTGAGTAGTAAACGGGTCAAGTGTTATCGGAACATGTTTGATATGTTAAATGAATGATTTCTGGAAAGTTTGGTGTAAAACGAAAGTGGTATAAGTGGTTTGTTGTGAAAATGGGTGTGTTGAGTATATGCAGGTCTTCCTGCTGATGTTCTGTGCCGGATGGGTAGATACGGCGTATCTAGTATATTAGATGCGACGTATCAGAAGCTTAAGGAGATGCGGCGTATCATTTCAGGTTGATACGGCGTATGGCCTCTCAGTTTTGATACGGCGTATCCCTCAAAAGGATACGGCGTATCTTTGGTCACAGAAGGGCTGTTTGGTAGTGTTAATAGAATTGTGTGAAATGTTTTGAAGGGTTTTCAAGTATATGTTGATGCAAATAATGTTCTAAAAACGTTATTTATATCTTTCGATTACTTCACGTTTTGAGGATGACAAAATGTGAACTCACGTTACGTTAAAATTAACGCTAACAAGTTTTTAATCGGAAGATCCCGTCTCTACGCAAATCACTCTTGAACAAAGTTACAACTTGGACTAGTGATCAAAGAAGTGAATTCATGTTTTGAAAATTCACATTTTAAATAGGACAAAACATTTTTTCAAAAATACACATGACAAATTATTTTTGAAATATTAAGAAATGTTTTAATGGAAAAATAAGTTTGAAAATCACAACAGCTATTTTTCCCCCCAAAATCAGCTCCAACCTTCCCCAAATAAGTTTTCACCAGAAAAGACAAAATTTGGAGCGTCCTAGTCTACCACGGCTCCACGGTACCGTTAAATTTAACGGAGCCGTGGGTCATTTAGTGGAGCCGTCCGTACCATTTTGAATTGTAACGTTCAGACTTTCTTTGCCTATAAATACCCACCTCTTTCACAGTTTTAGGCACCCTTCACACACAGAAAAATCCCTTAGTTAAACCCTCTCACACCTTTCACTTCTAAGGGTCATTTAGATTAGTTTTTCTTTGTTTCAAGAGTGATCCAATCATCCTTCAAGTGATCCTCTTCATACCTCTTCACTAGCAAGAGAAGAACACAAGTATCCAAGTTGATACAAGGTGTTGTCATCCCTCTTCATTGGCAAGAGAAGAACTCAAGTAATCAAGAAGATACTAGAGTTATAGTTGATAGGTTCTTGTAACATTTGTTACAACCTTGTTGTGTCCTAGCATACATCAAGTTTATTTTCTTTTTGTGAGTGAGAGTGAAGATCAAGTGTGATCTATAGAGATAGTGAACATCTCTTGAAGCCATTGGGCTTGTGTGATTGATCAAGAAGATCAAGGGTCATTAGGTTAGTGTTAGTTGAGTAGAGTGAAGTGAGTGTTGATCGTTGTGATCGTGTTGAGATCTTGGTGATCTCTAGAAGCCATTGGGCTTGTGTGTTTGGTCACGTGGACCTTGGTAGATTGGTGCTAGCTAAGATTAGCACTCGACATCTAGCTTAGTGTCGGAAATAGGATAAGCGACGTGTACGGTTTTCTCCGCCTTAAGGGAGGTTGTTGACATAGTGCTTGAAACTCTCGAGTGTGGTACTCGGGGAGTGGAGTAGGGCGAAGAAGAGCTTCGTAGCCGAACCACTATAAATCCTCTGTCTCGGTTTGATCTTTCCAACTCTACTCTTTACTTTTATTTGTTATTATTACGTAGCTTAGTTTGTAGTTCATATTGGTGTTGTTTGATTACACATAGAGTTCGAATCAAAGTTTCCAATAGCATACTTTTAAAATAAGATTTTTAAAAAGAAGTTTTTTTAAACCGGTAAACTATTCAACCCCCCTTCTAGTTTCCCACAATTGGTATCAGGAGCCACGTCAGTCAAGTTTTTAAAGTATATTGTATTTTAAAGCTTGAACCGATCAATGGATTCCGACAAATATCTAGAAGGGCAATCTATGCAAAGACCACCACTTTTCGAAACTGATTGTTTTATTTATTGGAAAACAAGATTCGAAACGTATGTGAAATCAAAAGACATTGATCTTTGGCATGTTATTACCGAGGGTGACTTTCAACCTATTCAAAAGAATCCGGAAACTAAAAAAGATGAAATAGTTTCTTATGATAAACAAAGTGATGAACTTAAAAGGAAATTAGCCAAAAATAATGAGGCTAAAATGATGATTTATAATGCTTTGCCTAAAAAGAAATTTGAAAGAATTTTTATGTGTAATACGGCAAAAGACATTTGGAAAACTTTGTTAGTCACTCACCAAGGTAATAACCAAGTCAAAGAGAACAAGATAGATCTTCTTGTTCAACAATATGAACAATTCTCCATTTCGGAGAATGAGTCAATAGATAATGCTTTTGCTAGATTTAATACTATTATCACTAGTCTTAAAGCTCTTGATGAAGGTTATTCTAGTAAGAACTATGTTAGGAAGTTTCTTAGAGCTCTACATCCTAAATGGAGAGCAAAGGTCACCGCCATAGAAGAGTCAAAGGACTTGGCGGCATTGTCACTCGATGAACTTATAGGAAACCTGAAAGTTCATGAGATGATAATTAAGAAAGACTGCGAATTAGTCAAAGGCAAAGGCGAGAGAGTTAGATCTCTAGCATTGAAAGCCAAGAAGGAGTCTAGTGATGAGGAATGTTCGAGTTCCGATAGTGAAGATGAGGAATATGCACTAGCGGTTAGGGATTTTAAAAAGTTCTTTAGGAGAAGAGGTAGGTTCGTTAGGCAACCTCGTGATGAGAAGAAGACATCACAAAAGAACCATGTTGAAAAGAAAGGGACAAGTGATAGGAAATGCTTTAGATGCGGAGATCCTAATCATCTCATAGGAGAGTGTCCCAAGCCACCGATAGTCAACAACCAGCGAGCTCTCATAGGAGGCGCTTGGAGTGATAGCGGTGATGATGAAGAAAAGAAGCCCAAGGACGAAACGTGTCTAATGGCTCATGCTTCAAATGAGGTACGTTACAACTACCCTGATTTCATAGATGATAATTCGTCAATAGATGATAACAAACTAAATGACGAACATAATAATCTATGCAAAATTGTCTCAAAAATGTTAAGTAGAAACAAATTACTAATATCAAAATTGCATGAACTAGAAGTGAAAATGTTAGAGCTAAAGAGTCAAGTCAAAGGACTTGAAAGATATAAAGTATTAGACATAGAATGTGAGCCATGCATGAATCTTAAAGTAGAAAATGAAAAACTCAAGGAAAACATAATTAGAATTACTAGCCTTGAAAAGGAAACAGAAAATGCTTTGACAGATAAAACTAATCAAGCAGAATCTGTTAAAATCTCAAACTCTGTCAAAAGTCCATACGGCACCACTAAAGGTACAGACGGCTCCATTAAAGTTAATGGAACCGTGGTACCGTCCGACTCTGGAGACAGAACTGAGTCAAATTTCAAAAATAAATCAAGTCCTAAACCAACTCACATTGTTGTTAATGGTACAAAAGTCTCTATTGCTAGTATAGAGGAAGTTAAACGATTCTACAAACCTATGTCAAAACCCAAACCTAGATTTGTAAAATCCGATGCTAGGTCTAAGACTCCTCCACCTAGAAAAACAAACACTCCCAAACCTCGGTCAAGAACTCCTCTACCGAGACGTAACTTTAGAAGACAAAGCTTTCCAAGTGACTATCCCGTAACTTGGAATGACCGTCAACTACAAAGTTACTTGCCATGGGAAATTTGCCCACCATTCCAACATCCTAACCACATGCAAATGATGTATGGGATGTTTAATGCTAACCACTTTGGACCCATGAGATATTGGGGACCAAATGTTTGAATGTTTATCTTATGCAATAGATATGCTTGGGAATCGACTTGGAGCCTGACGAATGGGTCAAGGATAGTGGATGCACCAATCACATGACGGGCAACCGAAGTCTATTCTCATCATACAAGGCATACAATGGAGGTAATGTCACTTTCAGTAGCAAACTTAAGGGCAACATTATTGGCAAAGGTACGATTACTCATAACTCCCTCACTATTAGAAATGTTGAGCATGTAGATAACTTAGGATTTAATTTGCTTAGCATTAGTCAAATGGTAGATAATAAGTGTAGAGTTATATTCTCTGAAGAGGGTAGTGAGATCATTAAGGATGGTAAAATCATAGGCAAAGGAGTTAGGAGAAATGGCCTATTCGTCATGAAAATAGGAAATAAGTCTCAGGATAGGATATGCTTAGCAACCATAGATGATAACTCCACTCTATGGCATAGGAGATTAGGTCATGCCAATATGCGTTTAATACAATCATTGGCATCTAAGGAACTAGTTAGAGATCTACCTAAGATTAAGTTTGATCAACACTTTTGTGACGCTTGTAAAGTTGGAAAACAAGCCCATTCTAGTCACAAAGCTAAGAATATAGTCTCAACCTCTAGATGCCTAGAACTCCTTCATATGGACCTATTCGGTCCATCCGCCGTACGGAGCTACGGAGGAAACTACTACACCTTAGTAATAGTTGATGACTACTCTAGGTACACTTGGACTAGATTTCTTAAGAATAAGACTCAAGCCTTTGAGGAATTCGAGGTTTTTAGTAAGAAAGTCCAAAATCAACTAGGATGTACAATAGTTTCCATTAGGACGGATCATGGTCGGGAATTTGATAATGAAGTGCAGTTTGGAGTATATTGTGATGCTAATGGTATTACTCACAATTTCTCAGCTCCACGCACTCCACAATCAAATGGGGTAGTAGAGCGGAAAAATCGTACTCTACAAGAAATGAGTAGAACGATGTTGAATGAACAATCAATTCCGCAAAAGTTTTGGTGTAATGCGGTGGACACCTCAACTTACATACTTAATAGGATTTTAATTAGGCCTATCTTAGGAAAAACCCCATATGAAATCATGAAAGGTAGAAAACCTACTCTTGATTACTTTAGAGTGTTTGGAAGCAAGTGCTTCATACTAAACACTAAAGATTACCTCACCAAGTTTGACCCAAAGTCTTACGAAGGTGTCTTCCTAGGATACTCCCAAAATAGTAAAGCTTACATTGTCCTAAGTAAGGAAACAATGAAAGTCGAAGAGTCACTCAACGTGACATTCGATGAAAGCCCTCCTCCAACTAAGACATCACCCTTGGTGGATGATGACTTAGATGAGGAACAAGCCATTAAGGTTAATGGCAAGAAAACCTTAGATGATGACATTGAGGATGAAATAGTTGAAGTTGACGAAATTGTCAATGTTAAGGAATCCAAGAACCATCCTATTGAAAATGTCATAGGAAACCTAAACCAAAGAACCCTTAGGTCACAAGCACAAAACAAAAGTAATTTCTTTTGTTTTATATCTACTGTAGAACCTAAGAATGTTGGTGAAGCAATTAAGGATGAAAGTTGGACACTTGCCATGCAAGAAGAACTTAATCAATTCACCACCAACCAAGTTTGGGAGTTAGTACCTCCTCCTAGGAATCAAACCATCATAGGAACTAAGTGGGTGTTTAGGAATAAACTCGACGAAAATGGCGTCGTGACTAGGAATAAGGCAAGGTTGGTAGCACAAGGCTATAACCAACAAGAAGGAATAGATTATGATGAAACCTATGCACCTGTAGCTAGATTAGAATCCATTAGAATACTCCTTGCCTATGCGTGTGCCTTAGACTTTAAATTGTACCAAATGGACGTGAAAAGTGCATTCCTTAATGGTTATATCAACGAGGAGGTATATGTTGCTCAACCTCTGGGATTCGTTGATTTCGAATATCCGAATCATGTTTATAAACTCAAGAAAGCACTCTATGGTCTTAAGCAAGCTCCCAAAGCTTGGTATGATAGACTGAAAGCATTCTTGATTGAACATGAATATACCATGGGAGTGGTAGACAACACGCTTTTCACAAAGAAACGAGATTCACATCTCATCATTGTTCAAATATATGTTGATGACATTATATTTGGCTCAACTTGTCCAGAACTGTGCAATGATTTGTCTAAAATCATGCATGACGAGTTTGAGATGAGCATGATGGGCGAATTAAATTTCTTCCTTGGTCTACAAATTAAGCAAATGGAAGATGGTATCTTCTTTAATCAATCTAAGTATAGTAAGGAGATGCTTAAGAAGTTTAGTTTAGAAGATTCTAAGCCCATGAAAACTCCCATGTCCACGGAAATAAAACTCACGAAGGATGAAGAAGGTGAGTCCGTGGATAACACTAAGTATAGAGGTATGATAGGTAGTTTACTATACCTCACGGCAAGTAGGCCCGACATCATGTTTAGTGTCTGCCTTTGTGCTCGCTTCCAAGAGGATCCCAAAACCTCTCACCTTGAAGCGGTTAAGCGTATCTTCCGATACATTAAAGGCACTATACACTTGGGATTAGTTTATCCCAAGGGGACCGGTATAGAAACTGTTGTCTATGTCGACTCTGATCATGCGGGAGATTACGTGGATCGAAAAAGCACGAGTGGCGTTTGTACCTTCATGGGTTGTTGTCTAACTTCTTGGTTCTCCAAGAAACAAACGGCTCTTGCTATCTCCACTACCGAAGCCGAGTACGTAAGCGCCGGAAAGGCATGTCAACAAGCACTATGGATGAAACAAGCCCTTAACGATTAGAGGATATATTTAGATGATGTTCCCATTATGTGTGACAATAAAGGTGCTATTGACTTGAGCAAAAACCCTGTCCAACACTCCCGTACTAAACACATTGAAATTCGCCACCACTTCCTTCGCGATAATGTTCAGAAAGGAAACATTTCCATTGAGAAAGTTCCTTCTCAAGACAACATCGCTGACATACTAACCAAACCTCTCAAACGAGAATCCTTTAACTACCTCCGTCTAGGTCTAGGAATGATGGAACATATTCCATAAATCTCATGACTCTTGAAGTCATCCCGTGTATCTCGTCTAGTCGAGTTTAGGAACCCCTAGTCATAAGAATTTGTTAGGTACAAATTCTTTCCTTGTGTCATAAGATCTCACTAAAACAGCGAGACTTATTCGTCAAAAATCAAAATGGGACAGAAAACAGTCCCAGCAGATCACGGCTCCACTAAATGTGGCACGGCACCGTTAAATTTAACGGTACCGTGGAACCGTGCATCTGGAACATTTCGTATTTCAGTCCCCTTTTTCCCACATTACTCATTCAAAACCCTCACAACCTCAGCAATTGCTGTCATAACCTAACCTCACAACCCAAAACTCAATTACACCTCTTCAAGATCATATTCAAGACATTGATTTCAAGATCCTCAATCATTTTACCCTTTTCAACATAATTTGTAAGTTTTCTCATTCTAATTTTGAGTCTAGGGTTTGTTCATTGATGAAAATTGAATTGGGGATTTTCACCTTTCTCTAGGAATGTTTCAAAATTAGAAGTCATCAACACTAAAACACCCCAATTCCATCAATTTTAAAAATCTCACAAAATTAGGATCATGAAATTATTCTTTTTCATGCATTGTTGATGCAAACTAAAAACACTTTCTCATGCATTCATGATCTCACAAATATTATTCGAATTACATAATCAATATGTACTCTTCGACATATTTGTTTGAGCTAAAGTGAAATCAGGAGTGTTTGGGTAATCTCATTATTTTTCTTTTGAGTCGAGATTACCGCACCTCCACATAGTCTGCATATAGGCACACACTAGGCACGTGTTGTATGCAACTAGTTTTTATTCTAATTTTTTTTTTAATTTTTCTTATAGGACACAAAAATGTCTCATGAATATGATTTTGATCATCTCCTAACCGATACCTATACACCCGAAATCTCACATGAACCCACTACACCCGGTAACCACATTCGTGCCTATGTCAATCTTGAAACCCGTCGGTTTCATGAAGGCCGTGTCGTTGATCCATCCCTAGGTTACCACCGGGATATCAACACTTCCTTTAGAGCTATAGGATTCGATTGTCTACTCCACATTAACGAGTACATTTGTCCTCGCTTTGTGTTGGAGTTCTTCCGACAAGTTGAACTCGTACGTAACGAGGATCAATCCTTGTCACTTTGGTTTTGGGTCAAAAACTTCAAATACGTTCTAACTCTTGAGCAATTTGCTCAAATCCTTAGTATACCCAATCATGGGCAATGTGCCTATACTGAAGATTGGTGTCTTGAGTCTCTCTTTCACTATCGTGAGGAGAATAGTCCGTACTGTTCGTACATACCCTCTCCAACCGAACTAACCAAAATCATCCGTACTCACCCTCACCCATCCAACGAAAATTCGTCTGGAAGAAGTGCGTCATGAACTACTTTCTTGGGCAGTCATCCTGCGAGAAAATGTTCTAAGTCTCACAGGAAATCGTGAGCAACTCCCGGCGTGTTGTGCTCATATGATTTACTGTCTCTTAACCCAACAACCTTACAATCTTGCTTACTTCTTCGCTAAGCGAATTGTACATCTCAATGGTAACAAGAACAAATTGATACCTTATGGGATGTTCCTAACCCGTCTCTATCATCACCTCATAACCTTTCACCCTTACCTTCATGGTCCTCAATACTCCCTATTCACACCTGTCATGAAACCCATAACCGAGTCATATGTCTCAACCATCCTCACTTCCGAACTCACCACCCACTATGCACCCTTTGATGATCCTATTCATGAGAATGAGACAAATACCCAAGACGAGAGTGTGACAAGAAGGGGGAATGCTCAAGTCATAAGTAGTTAGGAAGAGATTTACATCTCTCACTAGGGTTTATCACTAATAGATAATATTAGGAATTAATGCTCAAATTATCTTGCATGCTTACATAAATGTTCTATTTAACATTTAGATGATATCTTATCTTGTTCTTTATGCTTGCATGCTTATGATTCTTTAAGTATAATGCATGATCATCTTTATGTGCTAGATGTAGCATTGTATGGATATACTAGGAAAATAAGTACCTAGTGAGTTGAGGCACTCTCATTTCCAGGAATTAGTTCCCCTAGAAAATTCCCCCTAGCTACCCAAAACTAGCCTGCAAGGAAAAGTTCGTGCCAACAGTGTCACGGCACCACTAAATATGGACGGCACCGTTAAATTTAACGGTACCGTAGGGTATTTAAAGGAGCCGTGACCCTGTATAACGGATTTTTCCTAATACTCCTATTTCCCTATCACCCTAACCTCAAACCTGCAAACCTTGCACCCTCACATTCATCCTAGGATTCCCCTCCTACACCATAGGATCAACTTTAATTCAAATTTCACCCAACTTGCCTATATAAGGCCTCACCCTTGCAAGCTTATCTTGCACTTCACCTTCAACCTCCCATCACACAAACACCATGTCCTCCACACATGGTTCAACCTCTCAAATCTCCAAGAAACCTAGGATAACCGTAAAACCACCCTCAAAACCACTCTTTGTGGATCTCACAAGAGATGATGAAGCTATGACACCACCTTCCCAAGCCACTCCATACTCACCATCACCACCTTATGCACCATCTAAAACATCATCTACCTACACAACATCTTCATCATCCTACTACACCACATCATCAATGGAATACACACCATCTCCCTTCACCCCATTGGACAATGCCATGCCAATTTCACCTCCAACAACCCTACCACAATCACCATCTCCTATCATGGCACAACCCAACCAACCACATCCCTTGGAGTTACATAATGCTAATTGCCTATGTTGTCTCCACAACCGTAATCTCATCTACTTCTTAAGAGACGAGATTCATTTCATGTTCTACTTTATAGAACATCTTTTGACACCTCCACCACCTCAAATGGGGCCCCAATCTCCACCACCTCCTAACCAAAACAACTAAACACTTGCTTGTTTAGTCCTCCACAATAAACTCTTAGGACCCCTCTTGGAAATGAAGCTTGTCTCTAGTCATTAGGAATTTAGGCTTCTTGTTATCTTTCTTAGTGCTTTCTATGTAGTCATACATTACTATGACACTTACTTGTTTTATGAATGAATGCTTCTATGTGGAGGCTTTTCTTTTTAAGGGATTGGTTATTTGTCACAAATGTGCTACTTGTTATATATTGTATATTTGTCGTCTAACTTTGTTTTGTAGCACGATCCATTGCTCAATTCCTTTGTGTTCTCCAAATGAGGGGGAGTACACATCAAGGGGGAGCCTTAACCACCTTTTTGATTTGACAAAAAGGGGGAGAAATGGGAGTAAACTCATTAAAAACTTGTTAAAACTAATTTTAACCTAAAATGAGTTTATATTTTGTCATCATCAAAAAGGGGGAGATTGTTGATGCAAATAATGTTCTAAAAACGTTATTTATATCTTTCGATTACTTCACGTTTTGAGGATGACAAAATGTGAACTCACGTTACGTTAAAATTAACGCTAACAAGTTTTTAATCGGAAGATCCCGTCTCTACGCAAATCACTCTTGAACAAAGTTACAACTTGGACTAGTGATCAAAGAAGTGAATTCATGTTTTGAAAATTCACATTTTAAATGGGACAAAACATTTTTTCAAAAATACACATGACAAATTATTTTTGAAATATTAAGAAATGTTTTAATGGAAAAATAAGTTTGAAAATCACAACAACTATTTTTCCCCCCAAAATCAGCTCCAACCTTCCTCAAATAAGTTTTCACCAGAAAAGACAAAATTTGGAGCGTCCTAGTCTACCACGGCTCCACGGTACCGTTAAATTTAATGGAGCCGTGGGTCATTTAGTGGAGCCGTCCGTACCATTTTGAATTGTAACGTTCAGACTTTCTTTGCCTATAAATACCCACCTCTTTCACAGTTTTAGGCACCCTTCACACACAGAAAAATCCCTTAGTTAAACCCTCTCACACCTTTCACTTCTAAGGGTCATTTAGATTAGTTTTTCTTTGTTTCAAGAGTGATCCAATCATCCTTCAAGTGATCCTCTTCATACCTCTTCACTAGCAAGAGAAGAACACAAGTATCCAAGTTGATACAAGGTGTTGTCATCCCTCTTCATTGGCAAGAGAAGAACTCAAGTAATCAAGAAGATACTAGAGTTATAGTTGATAGGTTCTTGTAACATTTGTTACAACCTTGTTGTGTCCTAGCATACATCAAGTTTATTTTCTTTTTGTGAGTGAGAGTGAAGATCAAGTGTGATCTATAGAGATAGTGAACATCTCTTGAAGCCATTGGGCTTGTGTGATTGATCAAGAAGATCAAGGGTCATTAGGTTAGTGTTAGTTGAGTAGAGTGAAGTGAGTGTTGATCGTTGTGATCGTGTTGAGATCTTGGTGATCTCTAGAAGCCATTGGGCTTGTGTGTTTGGTCACGTGGACCTTGGTAGATTGGTGCTAGCTAAGATTAGCACTCGACATCTAGCTTAGTGTCGGAAATAGGATAAGCGACGTGTACGGTTTTCTCCGCCTTAAGGGAGGTTGTTGACATAGTGCTTGAAACTCTCGAGTGTGGTACTCGGGGAGTGGAGTAGGGCGAAGAAGAGCTTCGTAGCCGAACCACTATAAATCCTCTGTCTCGGTTTGATCTTTCCAACTCTACTCTTTACTTTTATTTGTTATTATTACGTAGCTTAGTTTGTAGTTCATATTGGTGTTGTTTGATTACACATAGAGTTCGAATCAAAGTTTCCAATAGCATACTTTTAAAATAAGATTTTTAAAAAGAAGTTTTTTTAAACCGGTAAACTATTCAACCCCCCTTCTAGTTTCCCACAGTTTTCAAGTATACGTTCTTGCAAGTATTTTTAAAAGAGTTAAATGATATAAGTTCTGGTTATTAATTGAAGAATTTGTATGAGTCCGTTCTAGTCAAATGTTTCCGCGTCAAAAGTCAAAGTTTTTAGTATAAGCGGGCACGGGGTGTAACAAAAATATCCAAACTCTCAATCTCTTCAATGCTCATTTAAGACAATAAATCGGATCCTTGGTACCATCCAAGCTCGCTACCAGGGGTGTTACCTCGAGCTCGTTTTTGATTCTCATTTCTTAAAAGATTATACATTTGAATTGACTTATTAGTACCATGAGAGCTCGAACCCGCCTCTTGATGCATAGTATAGATATGTGAAGAACTTGAGCCATATTTAGTTAAATAAATTTGAAACATACTTTCAAAAGCACGGTTAAAGCGATTAACATGTCTAGAAACTTAGTTTGGGTCATCAACGGACAAACCCAAATCATAGCCGATGTTTTCAATCATAGTCTCAACCCCTTTTTGGTTTAGAATCGGGTTCAAAGCGGCGACAAAAGTTATAACGCAAGGCAATTCTTCAAATTATTTTTTAAACTTTAATTTCATCTGTTTCACCATATTTCTAAATAAATCACTTTTCGACTCAACCTCCTCTAACTTTGAAGCCATTAAAAAAAGTTGGTTTAAAACTAAACAACTTGCAGGATAGTAAACTCCTGACAACAAAGTAGTAGCATTTTCAAAAACTTAAAGCATTTCCGTAACAAGTTCTATAGTATCCCAACCATCCGCGGGACAAGGGTCAACCAAATTTTTTCGTGCAAGTTGTTCATGAAACACTTTTAAAGTAAGTTTTTGTTGTAAAGCACTTTCATACATGTTGTGTGTGGAATTCCATCGGGTAGGACAATCCCAATTCGGACCTAAACAAAGAGAATTTGTTCTAGCACAAAACTTTATATAATTATGATATCGTCTATTAATACTACTAAAAATATCTCTCAACATATTTTTAAAAGCAGTTTTTGTTGACTCGATAACATTTAACCCGTCTTGCACGACCAAATTAATAATATGTGCTACACATCGACTATGAAAAAAGTTACCATCGCAAATTGGTTTGTATTTTAGTTTTAATAACTCAATCGCATTGATGTTATTCGACACATTATCGAAAGACATTGATTTAAACAAATTATATCTCAAAAGGGAATCACAAAAGGGAAATAATGTGAAAACCCCGAGTTCGTTGTCCCGACGAAGGATGAATGGAATTTCGTGTTTCGGGATCGTGAATCGTGTAGTGAATAGTGAAATAAGAGTGATATTTGTGTTTTTAAACTAAGATTATGAAATATAAAATAAAATGTGTTGACATAAGTAATGCCTAAAAACATTATTCATATCTCTATGTTTTGATAATCACAAAATGTAAACTCATTAAACATAAACTTATCAAATAAACAAGTATTTAGTTGTAAATATTCATTTCTACAACTTAATCACTTAAGGTATGAATAAACAAGTGCTTAATGCATTATATGATCAAAGGAACATTTTCTTAATCACTAGATTTTTTATAAAATGTCAAAAACATTTTATATCTTTTAGAAAAACATTTTTGGTAATAAATAAAAAGGTTTAATTCATTATAAATTTATGAATTCAAATTTTCAACCAAAATCAGTAAAAATGTTCCAGAAAAACCTTCCCCACAAAAAGACAAAACTGGGCAACGGTTGGCTTGGGCGGCCCCCTTAAAATTAAGGGGGCCGGCCACGCTCCAGTAGCCTTCCAGCTGTCCAGTTTTCTGCCTATAAATACCAGCCTTCCCCTGGATTTTTTTCTCACCCTTTTGCACTAAAACTTTCTGTTGTAGATCTCATTTCATATCTTCAAAAAACCTTTGATCATGTAATCTTAAGCATTGGTTTCCAAGTGATCCAAGCTTCCACCATCCAAGTGCAAAAGAAGAATACTTCTATCAATCAAGACTAGAAGTATTACAACTTAGTATCATCTTGTTACTCAAGTTGTTTGTTTTGTATACTTTGTAAATCATTCATTCATTTGTGTAAAGTGTGTATATAAGGTGTAAACATAAGTGATTAGGTTAGTGTAGTGTGTAAGTAGCAAAGAAGTTGTATAAGAGGTTGTGGTGTAAAGAAGTAGTGTAGAAGCATAGTGAAGTTGTGAAGTAGTTGCGGTGTGAAGAAGTTGTGAAGCCGTAGCATAGAAGTCGCAAAGCCGTAAGGTAGAGGTCGTGAAGTCCTAGTGTTGAAGTCGTGAAGCCGTAGCATAGAAGCTGTGAAGCGGTCGTGTTGAAGTTGTAAAGTCCTAGTGTTGAAGTCGTGAAGCCGTAGCAAAGAAGCTGTGAAGCGGTCGTGTTGAAGTTGTGAAGTCCTAGTCGTGAAGTCCTAGTGTTGAAGTCGTGAAGCCGTAGCATAGAAGTTGTGAAGCGGTCGTGTTGAAGTCGTGAAGTCCTAGAGTTCAAGTCGTGAAGCCGTTGTGAATAAGTCGTGAAGAAGTTGTGTTGTGAAGTTGTGAGATTGGTTCTAGCTATGATTAGAACTCGACATTTAGCTTTGTGTCGTTAAACCCGTGTAAGCCAAAGTCGTGTAAGGTTTTCTCCGCCATAAAGGAGCTTATTGAAGTTGTGAAGAAAACTCTCGAGCTAGGTGCTCGGGGAGTGGAGTAGGGCAAGGAAGGTGTCCTTGTAGCCGAACCACTATAAATCTCTCGTGTCTCGGTTAGATCTTTCCATCCCTTATTTATTTCTTTACTTACATCGTCATTACTTTCATACACATAGGCTTATATAATTGTTAGTATTACTTAGAGGTCGACTTCACATAAAGATCAATTTGAAACTCCATTCAAGAAACCAAAACTTTTTATAATCAATTTAAAAGAATACATATATAACTAATAACAAGGTTCAAGTTTTATTTTTCATACAAACTTGAATCTAAGTGTTTTAAAAGTAAACAAAGGTTTTCATAATAAAATTAAAAAGACGTAAAACTATTCAACCCCCCTTCTAGTTTTCCACAATTGGTATCAGGAGCCACGTCAATCAAGATTTTTAAAATATACTGTATTTTAAAACTTGAATCGATCTATGGAATCCGAAAGATATTTAGAAGGGGAATCTATTTAAAAACCACCGCTTTTTGAAAACTATACTTTTCTTGAATGGAAAAATAAATTTGAAACTTATGTGAAATCGATTGATCTAGATCTTTGGCATGTCATTTCGATTGGTGATTTTGAAAGTCAAACAAAAACGAATTTTGAAAGACAAACAAAAACGGATTTTGAAAGTCAAATTGATTATTTGAAAACAAAGAATGACATAAATAATAAAGCTAAAATAATTATTTATAAAACCTTGCCGAAAGTTGAATATGAAAGAATATCCTTCTGTAAAACGGCAAATGATATTTGGAAAAATTTCTTAAACTTTCATCAAGAAAAATGTCAAGCCAAAGATGAGGATTTTGATCTTGTACATGAATTAGTTATCTTAGAAAATTTAATAGATAAACATTTAGATAAAATAGATACATGTGCTACTAGTTCAAATGTTGTTAATGAAGGTATTAACGACGAAGACTACATGAATCAACTCCAAAGTGAACTCAATCCAAAATCATTGAATGACACAGACGAAGGAGAAGATCATCATCCGACAAATGAATTATCTAATCTTGAGTCTCACTCAATATCTCACATGATAATCCATCTCAAGAAATAGCTAGTGACGTAGTGGAATATTTATGGATTCTCTTGCCATCTCGTCTAAATGTGGAAGATTCTACATAAGACGTTATATGCATCAAGGCTAAGATATCAAATGAGTCCAGTACAAGACATGTTCGGGTCAAGCCACTTCGGTTTAAATAAGGTGTTAGAAGCTTGCCATGATATACTTTCACACCTTGGTTATCTTGAAGACTCACCTATCATTCACACGTCGATCATCATCTGAGACATTACGAAGAAAAGCTAGGACGTGAGGTAAGTTCTCTTTTTAAATTTCATAAGTAATTACTTCATGCATATAATCTTATTAATGCCTTAGGATACGCTTAGTCTGATAGGTTGCTTTGCCTTTACACTTTAGTTATATTCGTTCTGTGGCTTAATGAACTAGAAACCCTTTAGTTAGCCCCCCTAAGTATTAGTAAACCAAGCAATCTTCATATTTGGTACTCTTCGATAGGTAAATTTAGGAACTTAATTTCTTCTAAAAAGAGAATGACTACTGGAGAATCTATTGACTAGAAACTCAATTTGACTTAACGGTTGAATTTCTTCTATGTGAGAAGTTGGGTGTGTGTAACCCGTAAAAACGGTCGTGTTTAGCCTGAATTGAGCACCACTAGTAATAGTCTCATACTCATTCTCCAACTTGAATACATTATTCTTCCTAAATATGCCTAACGATAGTTTACTGTTATGAACTTTGCTTTTCACTAGAGCTTTTCATTCCTAGATTTATGTCATCTTGCATATATAAAAATTTGAGATGTTTACTTGCTCCTATGTGATTTGACTGCATGCCTTCGTAATTATTTGTTTAGTTGTTGAATGCATTGTCATTATAATAGCTTTTGTTTTTCTCTAACTACTCTGATATGATGTATTTTTGTATTTAGTCATAATACATGCTAAAATGCCATAGGATATGTAGAAAGAGGTAGCATGTGACAATAGACTTAACCAATACCCTTGAGCATGAGATCTTTTATAAACCACTATTTTTAAACCTATAATTAATGGGACTTGTTTTTAAATTTGCAAAAACTTCACATTTTGGAAAAATGATTTTTCAAAAGATTATGACACATTTCTATTAAACATGTTTCACCATCCTACCTTTCTTCCAAATTTGTGTCCATAATTACGTGTTTATCAAAAACCAAAGATTGGAAAAATATGTTTTCTTTCCACATAAAAACATTTTGAAATAAAGCCAAAACTATTTCATTAATATATTTTTCACATCCACATAAAACCTACTCGCAAACATTGTTGAATAATGCTAAAAACATTTATTTAAATCATGCATGGTGATCTCATATCTGTCATCTATATTTGTGTATGTGACATTTATAAGTGAACTAAATTTGAAAAACCATGATTTATCCACTAAGACCTCACTTGGTACAAGTCTAGAAGTCCATGCTATCACAACTCCCCGTTCCCTTTCACATAGATATTCATTAGGATTAATTAACTGGCATCTTCCTAAATATGATACTATAAATTACTAGGTGTTATGTATTATTTTCTTGTCTAATATATATATATATATATATATATATATATATATATATATATATATATATATATATATATATATATATGGTCCCTTTCTTGCGAGAACCACCTTATCTGCAAGAACCACCCTTTTACAACTAATAATACACAATGTACATCATTTAATGCTCCATAGAATTTTGTTATTTTTATTAAATTCAAAAGGGTATAATAGTAAAAGACATTTTCATATTATTTTTTTATTTTTTTTATAATTCCCGTTTTTTATATAGCTTAAAATTCGGATTTTTTTTTATTTTTATTTTATTTTATTTTTTTATGCTTAACATTTTTTCAAAAAGTCATGGTGCATACATGTTTTTTTTTAGGCAAAGGTGCATACATGTTTTTTTCCTCCAAATAGTAAAGGTGCATACATGTTTTCAATTAGTCAAAATGCATACATGTTTTTTTCCAAATAGTCAATGTGCATACATATTTTTTTTAGTTAACACTTTTTTTTATCAACCTACCAATATTTTTATAAACACAAATTAGAGAACATAAATCATTATAAAAAGAAAAACAAGATTGATATACTTAAAGGTTACATTTCACTTGATTACAAGTAAAAAAAACATGAAATAATCATATATCTCCAAAGGTCGCATTATCTTCATGTATAATCGTGTTCATCCACTTCCCGGTCTTGAATGATATCATCATCTTCATCAATCAATCTGAAACAAGCATGCATGAAAATAATTAAACCACAAAAAAATAAGAAACAAAAATTAATCACAACAACTAGCATAACGTATATGCACAATCTTGTGTATATTATACTAATGATGTAAACATATATGTTTTATAATCCTAAACACAAAACATATATGTTTTATAATCCAAAACACAAAACATATATGTTTTATACGTAAACATATATGTATCTTTCCAAAACATAAGTAAGTTTTATAATCCAAACACAAAACATATATGTTTTTATAACCATACTAATCCCAACACAAAACACATACGTAAGATATTCTACTTATGTAACATGTAGGTATAAGACTAAGAGACCAAGACAACTTTGTTAACTGCTGTGTACTATTAAACACCAAAGACTAATCCAAGAAATACACCCCTGTTTTGCCAATGCTTCAATATTTTGCACAATCTTGTGTATAGTTAAATAGAAAGGCCTCATTACCTTTTCTTCCGCAATTACTCTTCGTAAACCACTATACTCACAATTAATCGGAGTATCTGAACTAACTCTACCAAATATTGTCACGGCAAAAGGCAGCACTTCGTCACCACCGCGAACCACCGCCTTCATCTCTGTCTCCAAAAACCTCCATCGTCTTAGATAATCAAGACAATTACAAAGATTAAAACAGTACCATAAACACATATGAAACCCTTTAAATCCAACATTAACAATCCATGATTTTAAAGACCCAAATATCTTTGCATTCCTATTCTAATAACAAAAAGTCGCTTAGGTTTTTCACATAACCCAATCTAATTAACACAACTTACCGAATTCGTACCCAGTGGGTGAAGAGGTCTTCGTGGTTCGTCAGTCGTAGGAGATCTTCGTGGATCTACCATAGTTTTTTTTCTTTGTGTGTGGTTGCTGAGAATGATTTTGTTGATCTACAATTATTTTCATGGAAGAACAAAGAAAAAGACTATTGGAAAATCGAATTGGGGTTCATAGGGTTGTGTTTAGTCGCCGGTTAGTTCATCCGTGGAGGAGGTCATTGTGGATCTACAATGTTTTTTTTGGTTGCTGGAGATTTGTGGTGGCTGAGAAATAGGAAGCGACTTTGAGATCCGTCATGGTATAGGTTAATATTCATGCGACTTTTTAGGTATGACAAAAAAACATGGAGAGTGGTTTGAAGGTGAAAGGATGGCGGCGCCTGAATGGTAGATCTGATGGAGGTTTTTAGGGTTAAGTGAGGGAGAGAGAGGGTAGATCGTAATATGTCAGTTTTTCTTTTTTGATCTGTTTATATTTTTAGCATTTTTTTAGGATGGATACACAATACCTAAATTGCCCTTTCAGCTTTATAAATATTAGCCTAATCTTTCAATGAATTACATAAATGGCACATTCATTTTTGACCATTGATCAATTAATCCAATGGCTAAAAAGTGGTTCTTGCAGTTAAAATGGTTCTCGTTTGAAAGTTACACTATATATATATATATATATATATATATATATATATATATATATATATATATATATATATATATATATATATATATATATATATATATATATATATATATATATATATATATGATATATGCTTAATGAGTAGGTTGCTTGCTAGACAAAAATGCTTAATGAATATGCTTAGCATACATAAGTTATTAAATTCTAAATTGCCTCAAAATAAGTTGGACTTGCTTGAAACTAAACCTAAAAACACAACCTTTTCTACAAATTTATGCCAAAAACCCATTTTATCCTATACTTCCCAAAATTCACAAACACATTTTGTCACAAACCACCCACCAAAATTTACCTTCCACAATCACATCATCACTACACCATAAATACCCATCTCACCATCATTACCATCATCACCACATCACTTGAGTCAAATTGAGAAACATGTCAACAATTTTCCTTGTTGCATCTTTCTCCAAAATCAAACCATCGCCTTAAATGAGCGTCTCACTTGGATTGAGTATCTTCTCACTAGATCTAATCCAACACCACCACTTGAACAACATCAAAACCCTCATTCAACATGGTCAAGTCCAAGCTCTCCACCTCCAATTCCTCCATCAACACTCTCTCCAACATCCATACACCCAAACTTACAACCCCATTAATCCAACATTTTTACCCCCTCTTTACCATCATCCATCCAAAATAATTCAAGTTTTTCATGTCTCAAGCAAGTCAAATGGATCTCTTAGGCAATTTAAAATTTTCTACTTATTGTATGCTATAAGCAAAATATGTGTTGTATCAATAATTATGTTTTTAACATAATTATTTTCAACTAATGAATGCTTTATTTCTTGTCTTTAATATATGATTGTTATGCTTATTGCTTGTATACTTGATATCATGCTTATTCCATAATATGTTTTAAATGTATGCATGCGTATTTAACATGTTTATGCCACTATTTAATCATTCTTGATGTACATGATTCAAATGGAGCTTGCTGCAAAAACACCCTAAAAATGACCCTTTTCTGGAAATTTTTCAAATTTGGTCGCCTGGGAAAACACCAGATGGGCGGCCCCCTTAATTCCCTAGGCGGTCCCCTTAATTTTAAGGGGGCCGGCCTACAATTAAGGGGACCGGCCATCTGGGCAGTAAAATTTACTGTTTTCTTTTGCATCTTGTGACCCCTTTTATCTAGCCCCAGCTACCATTTCTCTTAAAGGACGAACTGGTATTGGAATTTTACCACAAAACCTCCAAACCTTACCTAAATCAACCATCACCTCCATCAAACACCCATTTTCATTCACCATGCTATCACCAAAATCATCCATCTCTAAGACATCCAAGAAACACAAAATTCTCATCATACCACCAAAACAACTCTTCATTGACTTAACCCAAGAAGACACCAAAACTCCATCACTACCACCTCAATGTTCATCCCCAAGTGCACCAAATGCACTATCAAAAACACCCTCCACTCATGGCACATCATCTTCATCCATACCTTCCACTTCATCCATCAATAACTACATCAACTCACACCTATCATCACCACCATCAAGAGCATCAACTCCACCTCCTACTCAAGAACCTCCATTCACCCAACTTGTCATTTCCATATCACCAATAACACCTCTTGATTCTCATTTCTCATCATCACCAATACCACCACCATGCTTTCCCATCCCTTGGGCTTTACTTGAAGCCCATGGAGACAATTGCCTTTGTTGCATCCACAACCGAACCATCATCTTTGGTCTTAGAGATGAGATACACTACATGTTTTCATCCCTTGAACACATGCTTAACAACCAACCTCCACCACAACCTCCACCATTTTCACCCACTACACCACCACCACCTCCATTCTCACCAAATTAAGCATATGTAATGCTTAATCAAAAATAATTTTTCAAACCATTTTGTGTGCAAGCCCCATGGAAGATCATGTACTCCTAGAATGATTATGTAGATTGCATTACTTACTAGCTAATGTAGGATTGAATATAATCTTGGATGGTTGTATATTTATACACAACATTTTTAATGAATGTCTTTATATGCATGCTTATTTTTGCTATATATATGCTTGTGCTTCTAATATTTTTCTTGCAAGTATTCCATATATCGATTCCTTGGTGCCCTCAAACGAGGGGGAGCACACATCAAGGGGGAGTTCTCGTCCCGACAAATTTTGTCTCAAAAACTTGTCGGCATAACCTTTTTGATTCTACAAAAAGGGGGAGAAGTGAATATAAACTCACTAAATACTTGTCCAAAAATAACTTTTTGGATTTAATGAGTTTTAGTTTTGTAATCATCAAAAAGGGGGAGATTGTTGACATAAGTAATGCCTAAAAACATTATTCTTACTTATTCATATCTCTATGTTTTGATAATCACAAAATGTAAACTCATTAAACATAAACTTATCAAATAAACAAGTATTTAGTTGTAAATATTCATTTCTACAACTTAATCACTTAAGGTATGAATAAACAAGTGCTTAATGCATTATATGATCAAAGGAACATTTTTTTAATCACTAGATTTTTTATAAAATGTCAAAAACATTTTATATCTTTTAGAAAAACATTTTTGGTAATAAATAAAAAGGTTTAATTCATTATAAATTTATGAATTCAAATTTTTAACCAAAATCAGTAAAAATGTTCCAGAAAAACCTTCCCCACAAAAAGACAAAACTGGGCAACGGTTGGCTTGGGCGGCCCCCTTAAAATTAAGGGGACCGCCCCCCTATTTAAGGGGGCCGGCCACGCTCCAGTAGCCTTCCAGCTGTCCAGTTTTCTGCCTATAAATACCAGCCTTCCCCTGGATTTTTTTCTCACCCTTTTGCACTAAAACTTTCTGTTGTAGATCTCATTTCATATCTTCAAAAAACCTTTGATCATGTAATCTTAAGCATTGGTTTCCAAGTGATCCAAGCTTCCACCATCCAAGTACAAAAGAAGAATACTTCTATCAATCAAGACTAGAAGTATTACAACTTAGTAGCATCTTGTTACTCAAGTTGTTTGTTTTGTATACTTTGTAAATCATTCATTCATTTGTGTAAAGTGTGTATATAAGGTGTAAACATAAGTGATTAGGTTAGTGTAGTGTGTAAGTAGCAAAGAAGTTGTATAAGAGGTTGTGGTGTAAAGAAGTAGTGTAGAAGCATAGTGAAGTTGTGAAGTAGTTGCGGTGTGAAGAAGTTTTGAAGCCGTAGCATAGAAGTCGCGAAGCCGTAAGGTAGAGGTCGTGAAGTCCTAGTGTTGAAGTCGTGAAGCCGTAGCATAGAAGCTGTGAATCGGTCGTGTTGAAGTTGTGAAGTCCTAGTCGTGAAGTCCTAGTGTTGAAGTCGTGAAGCCGTAGCATAGAAGCTGTGAAGCGGTCGTGTTGAAGTTGTGAAGTCCTAGTCGTGAAGTCCTAGTGTTGAAGTCGTGAAGCCGTAGCATAGAAGTTGTGAAGCGGTCGTGTTGAAGTTGTGAAGTCCTAGTCGTGAAGTCCTTGTGTTGAAGTCGTGAAGCCGTAGCATAGAAGTTGTGAAGCGGTCGTGTTGAAGTCGTGAAGTCCTAGTCGTGAAGTCCTAGAGTTCAAGTCGTGAAGCCGTTGTGAATAAGTCGTGAAGAAGTTGTGTTGTGAAGTTGTGAGATTGGTTCTAGCTATGATTAGAACTCGACATTTAGCTTTGTGTCGTTAAACCCATGTAAGCCAAAGTCGTGTAAGGTTTTCTCCGCCATAAGGGAGCTTATTGAAGTTGTGAAGAAAACTCTCGAGCTAGGTGCTCGGGGAGTGGAGTAGGGCAAGGAAGGTGTCCTTGTAGCCGAATATAAATCTCTCGTGTCTCGGTTAGATCTTTCCATCCCTTATTTATTTCTTTACTTACATCGTCATTACTTTCATACACATAAGCTTATATAATTGTTAGTATTACTTAGAGGTCGACTTCACATAAAGATCAATTTGAAACTCCATTCAAGAAACCAAAACTTTTTATAATCAATTTAAAAGAATACATATATAACTAATAACAAAGTTCAAGTTTTATTTTTCATACAAACGTGAATCTAAGTGTTTTAAAAGTAAACAAAGGTTTTCATAATAAAATTAAAAAGACGTAAAACTATTCAACCCCCCCCCCCCTTATAGTTTTCCACAAAATGATTAATAACGCAAGGGAAATCCTAAACTAAGGCAAACATATCATAAAAATGTAAAATAAATCCTAGTTACGTATTAAAAACGGGAAAACGCGAGCCTAAACGTCAAATTAAAGAAATACTAATCCTAAAAGTACCAAATTAATTTTCCAAAGTTCTAAATTATAAAATAAAATTTTGAGAAAAAGAATTATATTTTTTTGACTTTTAATAATTAATTATGAATTAAAAACTATTTTTAAAATAAAAATTAATTAAAAATACTAAATGGAAATTAAAAAAATCTGGAAAATTTCAGAAAACTACTAAATGATATTCTAAACCTAAGAAAAATAAAATGGGGTGCTAGCTTTTCTGAATAAGCTGTTGAGAAGCAAAACAGTTTAAATTAAGCTAAGAAATAAAGTGGGTTAAAAGAATTAAATGGTAAGAATATTACTGAAAAAGTCCCAAGGGCATTTGGTTAGTGCCGTGTGTGTGTAAGTCCAGGAACCCAGGTTCGAATCCCTCTCTTGGACTCTTTGCTATTTATTATTATTTATTTATTTATTTATTTATTTTCTTTTTTTGAAACTCAATAAGTGATGAACTCAAATAAGTACATTTTATTACTATCATTTATCCTATTAATTTGACTTGTTTTATTATATTATGTATGAGGATTGATACTTAATCGTTTACTTTTGTAATTCTCAGTTGAAAACAAGTATTTGGTGAAACTTGGCGATTTTGGACTAATTATGGAGCAAAACATGCATAAAGTGAAGAGTCTACTGAAATGGACAAGATCAAGTCAAATCTGCTCCAGATGCGCCGCATCTCACTCATGGCATGCGCCGCATCGCTATCAAGATCTCACCAGATACGATCCAAGATTCAAGAGGACATGCGCCGCATCTATAAATGGGTTACGCCGCATCTTCTGGCGGTGTACGAATATTCCTGAATATTATAATCTTGGACCCCACGCGAAGTTAAGTCAATGCGCCGCATCTACTCCTTAGATGCGCCGCATCTTACCCTCAGACAGAAACTATAAATACCCCAAGACCAGACGAAATTCGTGTGCAATATATTAGATACGAAGACCGAAGTACAGAAACCTAGGACGAATTCAGTCAAGGCAGCAACACAAGACACACTCAAATCGAAGATACAAGAGCTATAAGAAGGTGCTGCATGTGTTTAATTCATTAAGTAGTTTTGTTTTATTGTGTTAGTAAACTTTAATTCATCAAGATTGGTGGCTTGTGTAATGTGACAACGGAAAGGTTGCACTCCCTTAAAACTGCTTTCTCATCAATTAAAGTTTATATGTTAGTGTCTTTGGTGACTTTTATTAGTGCATTGATAACCTCTGTGGCTAGCTGAGCGTTGATCGGGTCGCCATGCCTCTGCCCTCGCCTATTTATTAGATGCCTATGTATTCTATGGTCTGTAGAAAAGTAGGAGAAAGATAAATAGGATAGTCATAAGTAATCATTAAGGGTTTACTCGCCGATAAGATTAGAACCAACGAGAAATGACTTAATCTCGGTGCGTTGCATCGAACTATACACTTCATATAACACTAGCAATAAAACAAGTGACAAACTACTTATAATAAGGACAGCCCTCTTATTGTCTCGAGTATTTATCTGTGTACGTGTGTGCTACTTGCTGATTCGTGCCTATTGGTTTTGTTTATTATTTAATTGCAACCAAATCGTGCCAGTCTCTCAGGCTGAACCCCCTTGCGTTAGATTAGATTGTATAGCTAACTTAATATATTAAAATACTGATTAGAATAACGAGATAATACGTTCCACTCTTAGTGATCGACACTCTACTTACCATTATATTCATACTGACCGGGTACACTGCTCGTCAAGTGTGTGTGTTATTGATAAGTCGGCTAAATATAAATTTAAAACTTGAGTAGGCATTAAAACTGCTAAACCGCAACGACACACGCTACGCATCAATAAGCAGATGATAGTTAGCAATTTCTAAAAGCAAATCTATTTTTGGAAATGACTAAAATGCACAGAAATAAGCTAAGTAATATAATCAGTGGGCTAAAGAGGTGAACAAAGGCAAACCAAATGTTCTAAATGAAAACAAACTAATATAAGCTAACAGTAACAGTGAATAAGCTGATTCAGATTAAATGAGATTCTAATAAGCTAGTGATAACAGGTAAAAACTATGAGTAACAGCAGATAAGCAAAAATAATCCCAATAAGCAAATTCACACTTGATGCATGCTAAACCAAACTGTCCTAATGGGGCAACTTGCAGACCAATTCTAAGCTTATTAATAAGCTTAAAAATGCAATCCAAGCTCAGAACTTAAAAGCCTATACTACAAGCTACTCAGAAACCAAAAATCAAGAAATATGATCAAGTTAATAAGCAGATATTGAGCAAACAAAAGCTGAGATATGCAAAACTGATGGTGCAGGGCTGCATAAAGAATCTGATGCAGCAGTTGGGAGATTTTGGGCTAAACTCCAACAATTCCTAATGCAATCCTTCCAATTGTTGAACAAACACTTAACTCACTGAATTGCAACTAAAAATCCCAAAATGAAGGTTCAAATAAGCTCAGGCTTATTAGAAGCTTAAATGAGCTATTCACTACTTAAAATTGAACCTATTGATGCAATTCCTTAAAAACCTTCAATTCAGCTTATTAGATCTTAAAAACAGCTTATAATAACTATTTTAAGCAAGATCAAAGTATCTCAAGTGACAAATGAACAGTAATAAGCCCTCAATCACACAGCTTAGACTTATACCAAACACTCCTATAGAAACTGATTTGGAAATTTTACACTACAAATCTTCAATTAAAGCTATGATACTGCTACACTACTAATTATCTAGCTTATATATCAACTAATAAGCAATTTTCCAAACCTAAATAAGCACTAATTAAGCAGATTACTCTATTACTATTTTGAGCTTTTTATGAGATTATAAAGGCACTTGAAACTTTAACTAAATCTAACCATCTAAGAGACTTTAAAAAGCAATGATTAGGACAAATAAGCTGAGATTTCACTAAATAAGCATTAAAAGAAATGAAATAAGCAGTTTGACTAATTTATGGCTAAATTGACTTTCATTGAAAAACTTGAAATTTGAGTACAAAGCTTGAAAACTTGAAAAGGAAATTACACAAAGCCAAAACATTAAGCTACAATTAAGCTGCTATATAACTACTCTAAATTAAGCTACTCCTAATTAACCCTAATCCTAACTCTAATAATCTAACTCTAAAAACTAACAACCCCGAAATGGTGAATTACAAGGGGTATTTATAGGAGCTAAGGAGAGCACAGAAGCTTCAGGATGTTCTTATTACAGCCCTTGGATCATTTCTTGATCAACAATCTTCAATAACAGCCCTTGATCACATTGTGATGTGGCTTGACCAATAGGAGCCCTTAAAACTGCCAGCGTGTCATTCCATATGCGTCACATATCTCTGTCCTTGTCAGCACCTTCTAGATGCTCAGGTGAATTTTTGTCGTACAGGGTAACTCTGGAGAAGAAGGATGAATAGTAAAAAGGGGCGCGTATTTCAGGTTTAACTGGGAGGGTTTATTACTCGGTTTTGGTCTGGGTAATAAATATGGGTTGACTTGGGTGGGTTTAAGGAAAACGGGTAATAGGTTGGGCTTGTTATTGGGTTATTTATTTTTAAGGATTGAGTTGTTTTATTTATTGGAAGGGTTTAAGTTTAAGGTTAGGATAAATGGAATTAAACATTAGGGACTGAAGCTGTCATCTTTCCAAAATAGGATCCAAGGCTTTTCTTGTCACTCTTTGATTCTTCAAAGACTTCTCTTGCCATTTCTTCAAAAATATATCATAAGGGCTATTCTTGACATTTTCAGATTCTTGAGGGACTAAATTTGACAAATTCTTCAAAGTTCTTTCAAGGATCATTTTTGTAACTTTTTGAATCTCTGAGGTTGAATTTGACATTTTGAGCTCAAATTATGATCATTGGCTTCCCCGGCTTCGGCTTTTGACTCTTTCCATTTCTCGTGCTCGGGTTTTCCGGTTTTGACTTGATTTTGTCCCTTTTTCTAGATATCCGTACCTGCATATAAACAAACACAAAAACACAAATATCTTTGGCATTTTGGTTAGTTTTTGTTCGTTTTGGTCTTAATTTGGTCAAGAAAAGGTATGTGTTTAAGCACATACCAAAATCCCCCAGACTAAGATATTGCAGTGTCCTCACGCAATGTTATAAAAACACGTTTTTGAAACCAAAAATTTCCAACCTCTTTTTACTAACTTTGAAAAGTAGCAAAATTTTCAAAAGAGATTAAGAAATCTTAAGTTCTTAAAACTCCCCGATTTCATTTTTATTTTATTTTTGTATTTTTCTCATTATCATATGACGACTTTGTTGACAATCATTATCTATCAATAACTTTTAGGGTCAACGAGTAGGAAACACGACTCATAAAGAAGTGACCATACGGATAAAATTCGTCATCCTTGATTTTTCACGAGTCCCCAAACTAAGCTTAAAAACGAAATCATTGTTATTTACATGTTAGATGCCAACACTACCCATGAAAGTTACTTGTGTAATTACCTCTTGCTCCCATTTTCCTAATTTGCCTCTATTTATTTTATTTTTGGCGAGAAATGAATTGCTTCATATTTTCTCGTTTCGATAGGTTTTTAGTTCGATAAAGATACTAAATTAAGACGCTAAGTAGTTTTCAATCTTCTCTCGAGAACCGTTGCTTTTAAAATGAGGTCCACATCAAGGTTTTTATTTATATTTTTGACTTTTGCATTTTTTCTCTTTTTCATTCATCACCATATTTATTTTTTTTATATATATATCACTAACTTTTCACTTGTGTACCCTAAACGACGGAGCTTCACGGTTTAGTTCCAAGACCTTACACCTTCCGGAATAAAGGATCCAAGGGCCGTTACAATGGAGTGTTCCAAGACTCTAGACATTCTTGAAATGAGGATCCAAGGTGGTTAGACCAAGACCTCACACATTCCTGAACTAGAGGTCCAAGGGCCGATGCAAGAGGGTAGCCAAGACCTAAACGCCTTCCGGAAATAAGGATCCAAGGCCCGATCTCGAATACGTAGCTTAGAGCACTTAACTTATTATTATTAAACGTATTTATTAAGTAACCTTGATGTGCACCCAATTTTTAAAGCAATGATTCTTTTAAGAAAACCAAGAACTAATCATCGGCAAAACCTAACATCTTTAATTATTCTTACAGTTATATATGGTGAAACAATTTTGTGGGAGCAAAAGGCCACAAGTAACTTTGATGAGCTCTAAAGAGAACCAACTACTCCACGCTTAGCATCTAACTTCTAAATAAACTCTATCATTTCTCGTTCTTCGCAAATTTAAAATCTTAAATAATAAGATCCGCGAATGCTTAGCCAAGAAAGGTTAAGGGGACAAGCTAGGCTCAACACGCCCGATCAAGTCAGAATTTTATTCCTACTCTCACCAGCGGAAAGTCAACAAAATGTCAAAACACTTATTGTATTTTTGCAAAAAATTTTAAATTTTTTCTCATTTTTTGGATTTTTTTCATTTTTGGACGAAAAACGGGGTTGCATGAGTAAACGGCAAAAAATGCAAGGCAAAAATCAAATCGAAAGATTACCCCCCCCCCCCCAAAGACTAAAACGAGACATTGTCCTCAATGTCTTAAAGGTAAGGGTTCTCCTACATAAATCTAAGGCCGTTTATTAATTATGCCAAAGATAAACGTTAAACGATAAGATTAAGGATATTGGATGAGCAACGAATGATGAAACTCGAGTGGAGAGAAGCAAACCACGAGCACGAGAGTCTTCATTATTCGGGAAAATCCTGGACATAAACAAACAACAACCACAAAACACAAGATATGGAAGAGGTGCCCCTCCTCAGTTTTATTAAGAAAATAGAAAGAAGATAGATGGATAAGCATGGGGTGCCTCCCACGAAGCGCTTGTTTTTTATCGAGTCGTATAGCTTAGACTCGCCCCGAATTCATTTGTTCTTGGGGGAGCAAGTGGAAAAGATAATCTCCATCGGACTTTCATTCAAGATGTTTGAATAAACATTGAAGCATACGAAAGTTCCAATCCGATGAGATACCCACGGCTTAAAAGAATGAGAGATGCCGGGGTCAAAGATGGTGTCTTCACTCCCGAAGGAGTGAATGAGAGGAGAAGTCACCGGGTAGGTGAAGAAAGGAAGAAAGATCATTATCGGAATGAGAATCCATTCTTCACCATCAAAATTACCATTTTCCTTATTTTGAATATCATCAAATAAGCTCTGATGGTTATCAGCAACAAAAAACTCGGCTGGGAGGGTCGGGATGATATCATCGACAAGCAAACTCTTAGGATAGAGTACATCTCCCCCCGGGTCATGATCTTCCTCAAAAGCAAAATAATCATACTCCGGAGGAGGTATGATATGGCTCTTATAAAGTATGTCTTTGAGCTTGGGCTCAGGAAGGATATACGGAGGTGGGACATGTGCTGTACTTTGGTCAAAAAGTGTAGATTGGCAGGGACACCTCAACCCTGTGTACCATAATGGTACCCATCAACCCTACCCAGCAAAGGTTTGATGCCTGTGAAATACCTCCACCCAATACCCAACCATGATGCGGATCGGATTCGAACTCGCGTCCTTTGTTTGGTCAAGACATCACATGGCTGGGCCCAGGCTTCTAAGGCAGCTGGTTGATATCATTAGAGCTTATGGTCCCTAAGTGAAGACTTCCCGGTCGGTCACCCAACCCGGTACTACTCTCACTTGAGCACGCTTAATTGCTTAAGCATCTACCACTAGACTACAAAGCCCCATGATACATGTGCTGTACTTTGTATGCTATAAGTTTGCACCTCGTCCATTATTGTTGTTGGGAATTAAATATTCAAGAAGTTTAATATCGGGTTCTATTCAAAGAAATACTCTAAGTATGATTCTGCTGCTAGAGCATTTGGTTCCTGCTGCTAATGTTTGATTCTACTGCTAGCGTTAAAAACATTCTGCTGCTAGGCTTAACATTCTACTGCTGAAGGATTCTGCTGCTAGCGTTAACATTGCTGCTGCTAAAGTACTTTCTGCTGCTGAGTGGATAAGTATGAAAAGATATTATGTGTATTTAAGTCAACAATATACGGTAGATAATATCTTACCCCATGTGATCAGTCATAATGTTATATTCACAGAACAAGTTGTAAACATAGATACAAGATGTATCTTAATGACTGACTCTCTCAAAGCAAGTGTTCGACTAGACTTAACAATATTGTAAAGATCTTTCTTATGTTATAAAAGAAAGATCTTAGACTAGAGATATAAGTGTGTGTGTTAAACTTATAGTGAAAAATATATCTCTCAAGAACAAAGAACAAAACAATATCACAAGATATAGAAACATAAGATTCAAGGTTGTAACCCTAGTGATAACTCAAGATCACTCGTATTATTATCTTAATAATATTGAATCGTTTGGTGATAAGCTTTCATTGTTCATTGTCATATAACAAACACAACTGTTCCATTTCCATAACACAAATAACCTTCTAAGTGTGATTAAGTAGATTCCGCATTCTTAATCATATAAACTCAATATATCATACACACAAAGTACAAAAGGTTTAACCACCTTAACCGTGTGACGAATCCTAACAAGTGGTATCAGAGCAAGGCTGATATAGTTGATTTAGAAGAAGAAGCTTAAGAAATGGATGTTCAGGATACTGCTACAAATGTTGCTGCAAAGTTGCCCATGATCAAACAAAATGAGTTTGAGCTATGGAGGTTGAGAATTGAGCAATATTTTATGGTTCAAGATTATGCTCTCTGGGATATCATTACATATGGTGATTCATTTTCACTAGGCTATTCAGATGTTATCATTGACGGCAAAACAGTAAGACAAAGAAATACTGGACCAGTTTCAAATGAAGAAAGGATACAGAAGAGAAATGATCAAAAAGCAAGAAACTTGTTGCTTATGACCATTCCTGGTGAACAGATGCTATCCTTTAGCAAGTATCCAGATGCAAAAACTCTTTTTGAAGAGATTTGTGCATGGTTTGGTGGTAATGAAACTACCAAGAAAACACAAAAGACATTGCTGAAACAACAATTTGAAAATTTCAGTTCAAATAGCAATGAATCTCTTGATAAGCTGTTTTCTAGATTACACAAGCTTGTCAGTCAGCTAAGTGTATTGAGTGTTGAGATAGCAAAGGAAGATCTCAACATGAAGTTTTTGAGAAGTCTACCTGATGAGTTCCATACTCATGTGGTTGTCTGGATGAACAAGCCAGATATTGAAACCATGAAACTCAATGATTTGTTCAATAACTTCAAAATTGTTGAACAAAGTCTAAAGAAGTCTGGAATCTATGGTACTAGCTCTGGGAATGTGGCACTCTTGTCATCTCCTAGTGTTAGTAAGTCAGAAGAGGTAGATGAAGTTGAAAGTGTTTCTACTGCTATTTATGGTGGTCCTTCTACTAGTTCACAAAAGAATGTTGCAGGACTTGGAGATCCGGCATTCTATGTATTCATGTCTAGTCAAACTAGTGGTTCTCCTCTAAATCATGAAGATCTTGATCAGTTGGATGATAATGATTTGGAAGAGATGGACATCAAATGGCAGGTTGCTTTGCTTAGCATGAGGGCTAAGAAGTTCTGGCAGAGAACTGGTAAGCAGATTACCATTGATGGTAATGAAACTGCTGGGTTTGATAAGAAGAAAGTAGAGTGTTTCAACTGTCACAGGTTAGGACACTTTGCTAAAGAATGTAGAAACCCAAGGAAGCAGGATAATAGAAGCATATGGTATAGACAAGAGAAGAATAAGGAAGTCACAGTTAAAGAACCAAGGGCTATGCTAGCCATAGATGGGGTTAACTATGGCTGGAGCTTCATGGCTGATGAAGAGGAAGCACCAACAAATGCTGCTCTTGTTGCCACTAAGACTGCTCTAATGGCCTTCTCTGATTCAGAGGTAAGTTCCATAACCAAATGTTCTGAATAATGTTCTGCTCTTAAAGAAAATGAAGAACTTAAAAGAAAAGCTGATAATAGGCGAGAAGAACTAATTATTGCCTTAGCCAATTTAAGTAATCATAAAAGAGCTATAGGTGTTCTTGAAAAACAAATTGCACATTTTCAAGGTAATGAATCTAAGTTTACTGATGATTTAAATGCTCTGCAAAGAGGCATAGCATTTAGAGATGAAATACTTACTAGTCAAAGTAAACAATTAGCTGAAGCCAATAATAAAAATGAAAATGTTAAGATAACTATAGATGCTTTAGCTCATGCCTCAGAGGGAATGAATAAAATTTGTGAAGCTCAAGTAATCGATAAATCTAAGTCTGGTTTAGGATACAAATCTGTTCCTCCACCATATAGAGGTGTTCCTTCACCTCCAGGTGTTGACCTAGCTCACACAGGTTTTGCTGAGTTTCAAGAACCAATAATGGAATATGGTTCTAAGGCCACTAAGAGTCCTAAGATAGAAAAAGTATGTGAAAGCTTAGATAAAACTTTATTTTATCAGGACAAGGTGTCCTTTGTTAAGAAATGAGATGCTATAGTTGTTGAGGATAGTACAACTGATAGTGATGAAGAAGAACATGTTATGTCTAAACCTGAAAAAGTTAAGAAAGCAGAAACTAAGGTTCCTAAAGTGGTCAAAAAGGATACTGATAGGACTAAATCAAACATTAAATATGTTAGGTAACCAGTTAGGTATTGTGAACAATATAGAACCACCAACAAGCCCAGAGGTAACCAAAGGAATTGGAATAACCTCAAGTCTAACCAATTAGGTGATGACTTTGCTTTTTATAACAAAGCTTGTTACACATGTGGTAGTTTTGACCATCTTGCAGCTTTCTGCAACCATTGGGTAACTGGGTATGAAAACAATAGGGTGAATTTCAAAAGGCAAACTCCTCAAACTCACTTTCACTCTAGTTCTAATTTTAATAGAACAAAACCCAGAGCAGTTTCTACTGCTAGACCATTTAAGACTGTTAACCCAAGACCAACAGTTAAAAGTGCAAAAATAACTTCAAAACATGCACCAAAGACTGTTCTAAGGCCCATTCAAACAAAAGCAGTGGTTCAAAAACAAGTTTGGAAACCAAAGGGTAGAACTGAAAAGTTAGCAGTTCCTGCTGCTAAGCAATCAGTTCATTCTGCTGCTAAGGGAAACAGGGCAAATGCTGTTAAGGCCTCAGCATGTTGGATTCTTAAATCCAATGTTGCATCAACTGTCCTTAAAAGATTAAATTACATTGATGCAAGAGGCAGATCCAAGTCAGTAATGGCTTGGGTCCCCAAAAGAAACTAATACTTCTCATTTATGTGCAGGAACATTCAATTGATCAACAAGAGGATCAAGGATACTCAAATAGTGGATGTTTAAGGCACATGACAGGCAACAAGTCTTATCTCTCAGATTTTCAATCAATAGATGGAGGCTATGTTACCTTTGGAGGAGGTGTTGGTGGCAAAATTTCCGGTAAAGGTACCATTAAAACTGGAAATTTAGATTTTGAAGATGTGTACTATGTACAAGAGCTAAATTATAATCTTTTTAGTGTCTCACAAATGTGTGACAAAAGGAACAAAGTTCTTTTCTGTGAGATTGAATGTCTTGTACTTTCTCCTGATTTTAAGATGCCTGATGAAAGTCAAGTACTTCTTAAAATTCCTAGAAAGGGCAATATGTACAGTGTTGACATGAAGAACATTGTTCCTAAAAAGGATTTAACTTGTCTTGTTGCAAAGGCCACATTGGATGAATCAATGAAATGGCATAGAAGGCTTGGTCATATTAATTTCAAAACCATAAATCAGATTGTTAAGAATGGTTTGGTAAGAGGTTTACCTCACAAAAGATTTGAAAATGATCAAACATGCATTGCTTGTCTTAAAGGCAAACAACACAAAGCCACTTGTAAGCCCAAGATTTTTAACTCTATCAATCAATCATTGTTTATGCTTCATATGGACTTATTTGGACCTGTTTCAGTAAGTAGTATAATGCATAAGAGATATTGTCTAGTTATTACTGATGATTATAGTAGATTTACATGGGTTTTCTTTCTATCTACTAAGGATGAGACTACAAGCATCCTTAAGACATTCATTACACAGATAGAAAACCAAGTAGACAAAAAAGTGAAAGTCATTAGATGTGATAATGGGACAGAGTTTAAGAATAGAGTTATGGATGATTTCTGCAAACAAAAAGGTATAAGGAGAGAATTTAGTGTTGCTAGAACTCTACAACAGAATGGAGTTGCTGAAAGAAAGAATAGAACACTAATTGAAGCTGCTAGAACTATGTTAGCTGATTCTAAGCTACCTATAACTTTTTGGGCTGAAGCAGTCAACACTGCTTGCTATGTCCAAAATAGAGTTTTAGTTATACAGCCTCACAATAAGACATCATATGAACTTTTTAGAGGTAGAACTCCTGCAATAGGATTTCTTAGACCTTTTGGATGTCATGTGACAATTCTCAATACCTTAGACCATTTAGGAAAATTCGATGGTAAAGCAGATGAAGGTTTCTTTGTTGGATATTCTCTTAATAGCAAAGCATTTAGAGTATACAACACAAGAACTATGATTGTAGAGGAAAATCTACATGTGGAGTTTTTGGAAGATAAATCCAATGTAGAAGGTCAAGGACCAAAATGGCTATTTGATCTTGAAACTCTAACCAAATCAATGAATTATGTGCCTGTTGTTGCAAAAACTAATGATTTTTCAGGTTCACAAACAACAGATGAGGCAAGGTTAGAAAAGGAGACAAACCAAGATCATGTTTGGATGCCAATATGGTCAAGTACAAGTGTGGAATCAACTTCAACAATTGATGAATCTTCTTCTAGCAAAGCTAAAGAAGGTGTTGAAGATGAAAGGAAAGAATATGGAACTCAGGAACAACAAATTGTTTCTGCTGGTGATTCTGCTGCTAGGCCAAATGATTCTGCTGCTGGCCCTTCAGAAACGAAAGAAGCAGAATTCTCAGACAGTGAGGGGGATTTCAATAATCTTCCATCAAATTATCAAGTTCCTTCTACTCCACAAACAAGAATTCACAAAGTCTACTCCCTAGATAATGTGATAGGAGATGTACAATCAGGGGTGAAGACAAGACAACAACTGATGTCTTCAGACCAACAAGGGCTTCTTGATGCCCTTTATGCTTCAAAACAGCATGAGCTTTCAAACTCTTGCTTGTTTGTATGTTTTCTCTCACAAGCTGAACCAAAGACCATTCTGAAAGCCTTAGATGATTCAAGCTGGGTAGAAGCTATGCAAGAGGAGCTTATTCAGTTCAAGATTCAGAATGTTTGGGTGCTAGTTGATTTACTTAAGGATACAAAGGTAATTGGCACTAGATGGGTTTTCAAGAATAAAAGGGATGAAAGGGGAATAGTGATTAGGAATAAGGCTAGATTAGTAGCCCAAGGGTACACACAACAAGAAGGTATAGACTATGATGACATTTTTGCTCCAGTAGCAAGACTTGAGGCAATTAGGCTTTTCTTAGCTTATGCTTCATTTTTAGGCTTCACAGTTTACCAAATTGATGTCAAGAGTGCATTTCTATATGGCACAATTGAAGAAGAGGTGTATGTCTCACAACCTCCAGGGTTCATTGATCCTGACCATCCAGACAAAGTGTACAGAGTTGTAAAAGCTCTTTATGGCCTTCATCAGGCACCTAGAGCTTGGTATGAAACACTGGCTTCCTATTTAAAAGAGAATGGATTTCAAAGAGGAAAGATTGATCAGACACTTTTCATCAAACAACACAAGAAGGATCTTCTGTTAGTGCAGGTGTATGTGGATGACATTATCTTTGGATCTACAAGGAAGGAGATGTGTTTAGAGTTTGAGAAGCTTATGCATGATAAGTTTCAGATGAGTTCTATGGGAGAACTTACATTCTTTTTGGGTTTGCAAGTTAAACAATCATATGAAGGCATATTTATTAGTCAAGATAAGTATGTTGCAGAGATTCTTAGGAAGTTCAACTTTGCTGATTCAAAAGTAGCAAGCACACCAATGGATTCTGAGAAGCATCTTCTTAAAGATGAAGAAGGAGAAAATGTGGATGTACACACATACAGATCTATGATAGGCTCCTTGATGTATCTTACATCATCTAGACCTGACATCATGTTCTCTGTTTGTGCTTGTGCAAGATTTCAAGTAACTCCAAAGGTTTCTCATTTAACTGCAATCAAGAGAATTTTTAGATATCTCAAGGGTCAACCTAGGTTGGGTCTATGGTATTCTAGAGAATCACCTTTTGACTTGGTAGCATTTTCGGATAGTGATTATGCTGGTGCTAGCTTGGACAGAAAGTCAACAACTGGAGGATGTCAATTCCTTGGGTGTAGACTTATCTCATGGCAGTGTAAGAAGCAAACCATTGTGGCTAATTCAACAACTGAAGCTGAATATGTAGCTGCTGCAAGTTGCTGTGCTCAAGTCCTATGGCTTTAAAACCAACTTCTTGACTATGGGTACAATTTCATGAACACTGTCATTCATATTGATAATAGTAGTACCATTTGCATTATTAAAAATCCAGTACAACATTCTAAAACAAAACACATTGAAATTAGACATCATTTTATTAGAGATTGCAATGAGAAAAAGTTAATTCAAGTAATGAAAATTGCTTCAGAACATAATTTTGCAGATCTGCTAACAAAAGCTTTTGATGTTGGAAGGTTTCAGTACTTGGTAGCAAGTATTGGAATGCTTAATCTTTGAATTTTTTAAAAAGATGTGTTTTTGTATAAAAATTTGTTTGTGCTGCTGACTTTAAAAGATACTACTGCTATTACAAAAGTTTGTGCTGCTAGTACAAATTTAATTTGTGTTATTCATACAGTTAGTCATATGTTTATTCTAATATAAGACAAGTACTTTGTACATTGTTCTTTTGGTTTTAGACTAACAATTTCAGGTATGAACTTTTGAGCACAAAAGAAGTTTTCAAGTGAAATGGAAGCAGCAAAATGTTATATCAGTTGCTTACATAACAGGTTTATGATGGACTGAGTTTGGGAATTCTTAACAAAGGTTTATACCTAAGTTTATTATTTCTTTAAAACTACTTTCTTGAAACCTGGTTATCATATTTCACATTGAATTGATGACTTAGTTGATCAGACAGTAACTGATTCAACTCACTTTCTATCATTTTATACTTTTAAGTATAATGAGCAAGTCTAAGGACATCTGATAGAAAGAACAGCTAGTAAAAGTGAATCTAACACTTGTGTTAGAGGCAACAATTGCTATGAGCTGGAAACCCTGTCAAGAAAGCCTTTTGAATAGGTTTATCTTTACACAGGCAGTTATTTATAACTGAAAACATTGGTTCTCACACAACCAGAGGTTGCTTTAAACCGAAATTTTGATTAAGTGTCTGTTATACACTTAATCCCTTCAAAATGGTTGGAAGCAGTATGATTTTTCATAATAAAATCATTTGCATACTAATAAGGCAAAAGTTTCTTAAAAGGTTTTTTCAAAAGTGGCTATGAAAACCATCAAATGATGGATCATGAGTCAATGTCCACTGATTTACCTCTCATAGGAGTTAACACACCTAGAAGTGATGAGGACAACAACTTAAACTCTTAAGGAATTGATGGCTACATGTACAACATTGTCTGATAACATTTTCTGATAGATAGATCAGATAATGCTGAGATAATGGTGAGAGATCTTCCAAACAGGGGAGGATAAATGTTATTTGCATCTCAGGGTAGGAAATTCTTTAGTACATGGTGAAAAATCTTCCAAGTTCAAGGACTCAAAGGAGGAAGTTTAACCAATAAAAAGGAGGAAAAGTCAAGAGCATACAAGATGATGACATGAAGGTTGAAAATGACAAGAACAGAACTAAAGGAGAAAGTTCTATCTAGGTCAAACAAAGAAAAGTTTCAATTTCAGTTCACTACGTTTGTTCATCTCTTGCAAAGGCATGCTGATAGATGATTTCACTTGTTGAAACAAGCATCCAAGATACACAGCATCATTGCCTCTTATAATTCCTCCATCAAAGGAAATTGCACCATCTTTTAGGTCAATGTTTGAAGCCTGAAGATGTGTATTGATATTGTTAAAGTCAAAGAACAAAGCAGATGAGTTACTGAGAAAGATATTCAATCTTGAAGACTATGAAGTGTTTGAAAGATCTTCAAAATCCATAATTTAATTCAGAAACATGTTGAAATGGATTCACATGTTTAGGGGAGGATTGTTGGGAATTAAATATTTAAGAAGTTTAATATCGGGTTCTATTCAAAGAAATACTCTAAGTATGATTCTGCTGCTAGAGCATTTGGTTCCTGCTGCTAATGTTTGATTCTGCTGCTAGCGTTAAAAACATTCTGCTGCTAGGCTTAACATTCTACTGCTGAAGGATTCTGCTGCTAGCGTTAACATTGCTGCTGCTAAAGTACTTTCTGCTGCTGAGTGGATAAGTATGAAAAGATATTATGTGTATTTAAGTCAACAATATACGGTAGATAATATCTTACCCCATGTGATCAGTCATAATGTTATATTTACAGAACAAGTTGTAAACATAGATACAAGATGTATCTTAATGACTGACTATCTCAAAGCAAGTGTTCGACAAGACTTAACATTATTGTAAAGATCTTTCTTATGTTATAAAAGAAAGATCTTAGACTAGAGATATAAGTGTGTGTGTTAAACTTATAGTGAAAAATATATCTCTCAAGAATAAAGAACAAAACAATATCACAAGATATAGAAACTTAAGATTCAAGGTTGTAACCCTAGTGATAACTCAAGATCACTCGTATTATTATCTTAATAATATTGAATCGTTTAGTGATAAGCTTTCATTGTTCATTGTCATATAACAAACACAACTGTTCCATTTCCATAACACAAATAACCTTCTAAGTGTGATTAAGTAGATTCCGCATTCTTAATCATATAAACTCAATATATCATACACACAAAGTACAAAAGGTTTAACCACCTTAACCGTGTGATGAATCCTAACAATTGTCTCCGTATCTGACTCATCACTCTCCTTGTTATGAATATCAAAGATTTGATTGTCTGAAATTAGAGTAAATTCAGAATCAAAATCAAACAAAGGATTAGTGATAGTCATACTGAAAGTTTGTGAAGTAAAATCAGAAAGATCGAAGGGTTCCTCGGATACCCTTGGGATTGGAACAAGGTCATCAACATCCTTAAGAGGATTGATTTCGACTTCCTTGTCCCCCATTAAAAAGGTATCTGAAGGGTCTTCAATAAGTGGATTGATCTCTGAATTCTCTTCTTCCTCCTCATCACTCTCCTCAAAATATGACAAGTCAATGGGAGGATTTTGTTTTCTTCGAATCAACTCCTTAAGATTGTTTATTTCAGTTTGAATGTACATGTTGACTTCATTTTGTTTAGTCATCAATTCAGCGCTAGTAGTTAACAACCTTTGAAGAAGAAGGTCCTGAGGGGTTGTGTATTGTGAAGGTTGGTCAAAACCGGATGAGTCATGATTGTTATAAGGAATTTGCTCATAGTGCATGTTCTCGGTTTGACAATCAGAACCATAATGGGGACCTCCACAATACTCACAACAGTGATATTGTTGTTGTGGTGAACTTGATGTATAATATGAAGATGTTTCAAATCCGAATGATGTCTGATTGTTATAAGGGTTCTGCTCATAGACAAGCATGTTTCCCGTTCGACAATCAAATTCCGGATGAGGACAACCTCCACAAAATTCACACAAGTATGTCTCCATCTGATGTTGTGGGGGCTGGTTGAAAAAGTTTTGAGGATAATTGGAAAAGTTCGAATTAGAATCATAAGCGAATGAATTTTCAGCTCTCGAAGCGCAATTTGAACAAATTCCATTTATAGGATCATTTCCACACCACTCGCAGGTACACTGTTGACACCGAAACCCACCTAACGGATCTCCACACCCATAGCAATAATCCTGATTGAACGAAGACATCTGGGGTTGTGGAGCGTATTAGGAGAAATTTTGGCGGTTCATTTAAAGAAGTTGGATTTGTATTAATGAATAAACTGCACGAATTACAAAATCTGTCTCTGCAATTATTTCCACACCGCTCACACATACATTTGTAACAACGAAGAACATCACCAATTGGATTTTTGCAATGAAAACAATGATAGCCGAGTGACGTCATACGAATTAAACATAAAAGAGGGATAAGAAGATAAGAATTAAATGGTTAACAGGATAAGAAGATAAGAATTAAACGGATAAGAGGAACGAGAATAATATTTTTGGATTTTTAAACATGGAAAATCACAAATGAAAAAGGAAAATAAATTTTTTGAAAAGAAAATCTTTTTGGTTTTTAGAAAAATAATCACAAAGAAAACGATAACTTCCCGGAGAAGGTTCTTCAAAACACGATTCGATAAACGGAAATCACGAATTCACTTCAACCTTCCCCGGCAGCGGCGCCAAAAATTTGATTTAAACAAATTATATCTCAAAAGGGAATCACAGAAGGGAAATAATGTGAAAACCCCGAGTTCGTTGTCCCGACGAAGGATGAATGGAATTTCGTGTGTTCGGGATCGTGAATCGTGTAGTGAATAGTGAAATAAGAGTGATATTTGTGATTTTAAACTAAGATTATGAAATATAAAATAAAATGATTAATAACGCAAGGGAAATCCTAAACTAAGGCAAACATATCATAAAAATGTAAAAGAAATCCTAGTTACGTATTAAAAACGGGAAAACGCGAGCCTAAACGTCAAATTAAAGAAATACTAATCCTAAAAATACCAAATTAATTTTCCTAAGTTCTAAATTATAAAATAAAATTTTGATAAAAAGAATTATATTTTTTTGACTTTTAATAATTAACGAGCGGGGTAGCCCGCGCGTTGCTACGGGAGTGTTTTGCATGAATATATTTAGGCAGTTCAATTTTTTATAAAATGTCATAAACCATTTCACTAACATAAACTAAATCTTATGGCATATATCCCAGTTGCATTCCTTATGTTCATAGTCAACAGTTGTGTTGTTTCTTTGTGCAGCATCTTAGCAAAGCAGTCACATCAACTCCACCAAGCACCAAAGCGGTAGACACATGGCCTTGGTTGCTATGTAGCCAAATAGAAGCAAAGTCAGACCCACCAAAATACTAAGATGGTGCAGTATTGTTAAGGTATAGAAAACACCATAAAAGCAAACTCACCGGAATAGATGGGACTTTAATAGTGTAAGAGCCGTTATAACCCTTGATTCACGTCCAGTGTGATATCTGTGAAGCTTCAGCTGAGAGCTAATGTTGTCTATCACAAAGAAAAATTATCACATAATAATTACATATACATATAGGACCAAACCATCAAAGAAGTGATATAGTATGGCATATGTATGACCAAAAAGAGTACCTGTAATAGCCTCTGTATCAGCTGCAGTTCCAGCTCCACAGTAAAATAGTAGGGACCTGATATTCATGAATATTGAGACGACGGAGATGCTGTTTTTGGCATTTTGAGGTGGCTGATTTAGATGCAAGTTTCTTTAATAATCCTCTCATTTTCTTATTGGACCACCATTCCTAGAACTGCAATATTAAAACCCAAAAAGTCTTATAATCAAGAGTCGCGCATCTGGTTTGAGTCCAGCATAAGCCAACGCAATGTGATCGTCCAGGTTAACAATTTCCGTAACTGCTCTGCAATTACAGGAGAAAAGATTCAGAAAGGAACAAAGACATATTTTAAGCTCGAGCGGTATAATTAAGCATTTGCGAATTTACAAAAAAGCATGGATTGCACGTATTCGTAAGGCCATGAGAAGCCTTGGTAAAAAAATGTATGTTTTTAAGACAAAAACTGAACCAATGCCGTTGTTCCATCCTCGATTAGACCATGCGATTAAGCCAAATCTTGGTTTTTTCATCCACTTTATCCTGAACCCAAATAAACAATGGTTTGTATTAATATAAAAAATCACTTAGAAATGAGTAATGCACAATGTTATGTATCACATACGTTTCATATAGAATTATTTTGTTCAAGTACTCTATTGGAATATATAAGCGCCATCTTTTACTATTTTCATTTTTTACGTACCTAGATTGCATCTCGCCCTGTTCTCCCAGAATCACCGCTTACCCTCCTCCCAACATAAACCTGCCCAAAACAATGGAAATCATCTGACTATTTGCTAATCTTTTGTCCAAATAGTAAACCTTCGTTAACAGCAAACCCTCATCCACTTTTTTTTTTTTTTTTTTTTTTAGTTTTGACATACCTTGACTGTATATGGACCTGTTCTGACGGAATCACTGTCGGCCCTCCTTTCTACATAAACCTGGTCAAACCAATGAGAATCACCAAAGTTAGCACTAAAGTGTGCACCAAAACAGCAATCTTATATTGTAGCAAACAAATAGTTAGAAACGGAGATTCTATAGAAATGAGTTCACTCTTATTGTAGACATATGTTTTTGAAAAACAAAATTGTTTATCTGAAACTCACTTCTAACTAAACAAATCTTAATAGGATAAAGATATTTGCACATGATTGATACCAATCAATATAATACAAAGCTTTTCTAAAAAATTTAACTATGAATCATTGTCTCACCTTAAGCTTAAACTTGCATGTAAAAACCAACTTATAACTCCACTGATTTTAACTCAAACATTTCCTCAAACACATTATATGCATATTCCAAAATCTTAATCACCACCAAAAAGAAACCTGCATTAAACACCAAAATCTAATCTAAATTAACTAAGTAACATTTTCGCACAAACTACTCAATTGCGCAACGAAAACTAAAACTGCAAATCTTATACCTAAATCTATAGCTATTAGTTCGCTCTCGACAGGTAAACTATTCTCAACCAATAATCAAGGCTCTCGGTTGCCAGACCAAGAACAACCAAAGATCTATGTTATAGGGGTGTTTAGGATTTGCTTATTTTAAAGTGGGCAAACAGCTTATTTAGGTTCTTATTATACAAAAATATGCAAAGAAGTAGTTATATCCAAACACTCAACAAAATGATATTCTGTTTAAAAAATTTTAGATGAGAAAATCATCATTTGAATAAGCAATCCCAAACACCTCAATAATTAACACCAGAATGTTACCTACTCAGATTATATATCTGAAAATGGGAATGAAATAAGACACACTGATTTTCCGTTCGTAGTATTATCGACAATCGCAGGCAAAAAACAGGATAAAGTTAATAAAATGATCCAGAGAGTGAACCACTGGATCGTTATACTGATATAGATTCATTTCTATAGAAACTAATAACAATCAAATTCAGTTACAGTGATATAGAAATATAGAATGAATTCAGATCAGATCAACATAAATAAAACCTAATTAGATCGGAAGTGATATACCTTACGGACATAACCGCGCTCGCTCTCCTTCTCGGAGTCTTCGAATGTGGTCAATCGAGCACCGTATGCAGACGACATGGTTGTTATTAGATGGGTATGAACACGATGATTGATGGTGAGATGGAGGAGCTCCTGGAATTTTCTAGGAGGTGAGGAGGTGAGGGAAGTCGGTTATTAGATTAAATAAATAAATAAATGTGTTTCTGAGAGTTTAGAATTCTCAGGAACTATATATATATTTTCACTTATGGCCAACCCAAAGCGTGGGTACAAATGGTTGCAGCATCAGTTACTGTTATTACAACTGTGGGGTACAACTTTTTGTTGCACCCCACCTCCCCATCTTTAGTTATATATATAATTATGAATTAAAAACTATTTTTAAAATAAAAATTAATTAAAAATACTAAATGGAAATTAAAAAAATCTGGAAAATTTCAGAAAACTACTAAATGATATTCTAAACCTAAGAAAAATAAAATGGGGTGCTAGCTTTTCTGAATAACCTGTTGAGAAGCAAAACAGTTTAAATTAAGCTAAGAAAGAAAGTGGGTTAAAAGAATTAAATGGTAAGAGTATTACTGAAAAAGTCCCAAGGGCATTTGGTTAGTGCTGTGTGTGTATGAGTCCAGGAACCCAGGTTCGAATCCCTCTCTTGGACTTTTTGCTATTAATTATTATTATTTTTTTTTTGATTTTTCTTTTTTTTAAACTCAATAAGCAGATGATAGTTAGCAATTTCTAAAAGCAAATCTATTTTTGGAAATGACTAAAATGCACAGAAATAAGCTAAGTAATCTGATCAGTGGGCTAAAGAGGTGAACAAAGGCAAACCAAATGTTCTAAATGAAAACAAACTAATATAAGCTAACAGTAACAGTGAATAAGCTGATTCAGATTAAATGAGATTCTAATAAGCTAGTGATAACAGGTAAAAACTATGAGTAACAACAGATAAGCAAAAATAATCCCAATAAGCAAATTCACACTTGATGCATGCTAAACCAAACTATCCTAATGGGGCAACTTGTAGACCAATTATAAGCTTATTAATAAGCTGAAAAATGCAATCCAAGCTCAGAACTTAAAAGCCTATACTACAAGCTACTCAGAAACCAAAAATCAAGAAATATGATCAAGTTAATAAGCAGATATTGGGCAAACAAAAGCTGAGATATGCAAAACTGATGGTGCAGGGCTGCATAAAGAATCTGATGCAGCAGTTGGGAGATTTTGGGCTAAACTCCAACAATTCCTAATGCAATCCTTCCAATTGTTGAACAAACACTTAACTCACTGAATTGCAACTAAAAATCCCAAAATGAAGGTTCAAATAAGCTCAGGCTTATTAGAAGCTTAAATGAGCTATTCACTACTTAAAATTGAACCTATTGATGTAATTACTTAAAAACCTTCAATTCAGCTTATTAGATCCTAAAAACAGCTTATAATAACTATTTTAAGCAAGATCAAAGTATCTCAAGTGACAAATGAACAGTAATAAGCCCTCAATCACACAACTTAGACTTATACCAAACACTCCTATAGAAACTGATTTGAAAATTTTACACTACAAATCTTCAATTAAAGCTATGATACTGCTACACTACTAATTATCTAACTTATATATCAACTAATAAGCAATTTTCCAAACCTAAATAAGCACTAATTAAGCAGATTACTCTATTACTATTTTGAGCTTTTTATGAGATTATAAAGGCACTTGAAACTTTAACTAAATCTAACCATCTAAGAGACTTTAAAAAGCAATGATTAGGACAAATAAGCTGAGATTTCACTAAATAAGCATTAACAGAAATGAAATAAGCAGTTTGACTAATTTATGGCTAAATTGACTTTCATTGAAAAACTTGAAATTTGAGTACAAAGCTTGAGAACTTGAAAAGGAAATTACATAAAAGCCAAAACATTAAGCTACAATTAAGCTGCTATATAACTACTCTAAATTAAGCTACTCCTAATTAACCCTAATCCTAACTCTAATAATCTAACTCTAAAAACTAACAAACCCGAAATGGTGAATTACAAGGGGTATTTATAGGAGCTAAGGAGAGCACAGAAGCTTCAGGATGTTCTTATTACAACCCTTGGATCATTTCTTGATCAACAATCTTCAATAACATCCCTTGATCACATGGTGATGTGGCTTGACCAATAGGAGCCCTTAAAACTGCCAGCGTGTCATTCCATATGCGTCAGATATCTCTGTCCTTGTCAGCACCTTCTAGATGCTCATGTGAATTTTTGTTGTACGGGGTAACTCTGGAGAAGAAGGATGAATAGTAAAAAGGGGCGCGTATTTCAGGTTTAACTGGGAGGGTTTATTACTCGGTTTTGGTCTGGGTAATAAATATGGGTTGACTTGGGTGGGTTTAAGGAAAACTGGTAATAGGTTGGGCTTGTTATTGGGTTATTTATTTTTAAGGATTGGGTTGTTTTATTTATTGTAAGGGTTTAAGTTTAAGGTTAGGATAAATGGAATTAAACTTTAGGGACTGAAGCTGTCATATTTCCAAAATAGGATCCAAGGCTTTTCTTGTCACTCTTTGATTCTTCAAGGACTTGTCTTGCCATCTCTTCAAAAATATATCATAAGGGCTATTCTTGACATTTTCAGATTCTTGAGGGACTAAATCTGACAAATTCTTCAAAGTTCTTTCAAGGATCATTTTGTAACTTTTTGAATCTCTGAGGTTGAATTTGACATTTTGAGCTCAAATTATGATCATTGGCTTCCCCGGCTTCGGCTTTTGACTATTTCTATTTCTCGTGCTCGGGTTTTTCGGTTTTGCTTTGATTTTGTCCCTTTTTCTAGATATCCGTACCTGCATATAAACAAACACAAAAACACAAATATCTTCGGCATTTTGGTTAGTTTTTGGTCATTTTGGTCTTAATTTGGTCAAGAAAAAGTATGTGTTTAAGCACATACCAGACATAAAAAAAATATTTTCTTGTAAATTATATGTTTGGATAATCCAATCTAAAATAAGATAAAGATTTTGGCCGAAATGTGGGTATCCAAACAATTGAAACGAAATCGTACGCTTCATCATTACCCACGTTTTGGGATTTACCCAATGCGCAATAACACAAAGATACGCATCTGGTGAACCGGATGGAGCCGTCCAAACATCACTAGTTAAATTTACACCGGTTTCTAAGGCTTGAAATCCTAAAATCATTTCGTCTTTAGTCATTTTCCACATTTTCATACAATCACGTCTAAGGGTCATTCGACTTACATGAGTATATCGAGGTTGAAGCGTATCTTGGATAAGCGCGGTCATTCGCTTATTATCGAAGTGGTCAAAAGGCAAAGTTTCTTGAATGACAAATTTCGCCATCGTATCCCGAACCTGATCCGCCTCGTATACAAACAAAGATCCATCAACCCCCATTGTTGTTTGACTAGAACCCGCCGTCATCGCTTTAACAACGAGGCAACTTTTTTTTATATGATTTTTCAACGTACTATTCGAGTTACAAGCGAGAAAATGCCCACATTTTCTACATCTCGCTCTCTTGAGTTGTCCGACATCAAACACAAATCGAAGTTTACCCAAACTTCATGGTTTCTAGTCGGCGCTAGGATAGAAGCCACCGTTAGATCGGTTGAAGAACCACCAACGGAAGATTCAGTTTGAGATTTCCCGGATGCCATTTTTTAAGAGATTTTTTTTTTTTTTTTTTTTTTTTTTTTTTTTTTTTTTTTTTTTTTGCGTTTTTAGAAAGTACTTTTGTGTTTTTTGAAAGTATTTTTGTGTTTTTTGAAAGTGTAATTTAACCTAAACACTTAACATACGTATATACTACAATTCATAATTCAAAAGCTTATTTTTACACACAATAAATGCATGACAAAAGATGATTTCAGCCTATTTTCGACTAACAATAAATACATGTGATGCTTGACAAAAGCTGAAATCTACTAAGAGCATGAGGTATGCAGAGCTGGTGGCTTGCGCCATGGCCACCAGCCAACCATGGCCGACGGTGCACGGTACCGCCGCTCGCGCCATGGTGGCTGGCGCCGTAGCCACCAGCCCACGCTATCGTTTTTTTTTTTTTTTTTTTTTTTTTTTTTTTTTTTTTTTGTGGGAATAATTCGAACGTTGGGAAGAATGGAGGAAGAAGCCATGGCGGTTTTGCAGTAGCAGAGGGGGTTGGGGGTGAGAGGCTAATTCGGCTATTATTGGAAATTGGGCTTTAGTTTTGGGTTTTCATTTCTTTCCTTCTTATTTGGGCTTTTAATTTATATTGAACTTATTTTAACCCAAACCAATTCATTTCGTCTCGCTATACATATATGGATAGTTATATAAATTTACTCTTTCTAAAATACTACCAAACCAGTAATATGTTATGTAATATTTTACATTAATATTGTGTATGTTTATTTTATGTTAAAAAAAAAAAAATGGACGATGGCACCACATTTTCTGGTGCCGTGGGTAACGGCCAGAATGTGGTGCCGTGAGATTTCTGGTGCCATATAAATTTTTGCTGACGTGTCACCAACTTTTCGGTCATGGCTCATGGGTACCCAATGCTCTAATATAGTGATCCAACATAAATGCATGCCAAAAGCTAAATTTGAACACAAATAGGCCGAAAAATAAAAAAATTGTCCAAATAGCCTATTTGAAAATAAGGGTGTTAATAAATGCACTTAAACATGTGGGTTATAAAATAGTCTTAATCTGTGGTTCAAAAAAAATAAAAAATAAAAAGAATCATTAATAATAGGAGTTGTAGATAGGAGTTGTAGGTACACTATTCCTAAATAAAATAAATGAGTTGTAGCTTGTAGCTAGTAGATAACTATCATGTGGCTGAAAATGATTTACTTTTCATTTAAAGTAGCAAAAGTTTATCTTCCGACCTATTTTCTTTCACCATAAAAGATTAACCTGAGGAAGTAAAGAACCACATACGCTGTAACAATGGGAGTCAAACGCTATCACAATGGAATAGAGTAACTAGTGCCTTCCAAAAGCTGTCACAGCGGGAGTCAAACGTTGTAAAAAAAAGGCTATCAAACAACCGGTTTTCATAACCGGACCGGGTTTAACCTGTTTTCAAACCGGCCCAACCAAGAAAACTACAATCGGTTTTAAAACCGCCGGTTCGGTTCAAGGGAAACCGGGTTTTGTCCAAACCGGTTTCGGTTTTTATTTTCGGTTTGATTCATGAACCGGTTTTTTTGCGCATCTCTACTTCTCACTATCTTGTTTCACCTTTTTGAGAGTGTTTGTTTAAACTTATATATGAGCTTATGAGCTTATTTGATTTCAGTTTATATTTTATAAGCTCTAATTTTCCTTGAAGACTTATGGACTATATAAGTTGCTTATATTTATCAATTGGGCTATATAGCCCGCTCCCAAAATATCCACCAAGGCTCCGATAGTCGGTCTACACTCTACACACTCCCAAACCGCCTTATCCCTCTTTTATATAGACCCGACCCATCATTCACCCACGCTTATTATTTCCCCTTCACTCTTCACACACACACACACACTCTCTCACACTTTCACTCACACCAGATCCAAAACCCTAGCCATCCCCAAACCCTAACCAAACACTCACACTTGCTTACGTCATCAACACCTAGGGTTTGATGATTAACCTCCATTAAATCATCATGTATAATAACAATACAGGCCAACAACAGCCACAGGACATGTGGAACAACAACAACAACAACGGTAACGGAATGAACGTTCCGCCGTTAGCGCCGCCGGGGACAGGCGGAGGAGCGATACTACCTCCGGCAGCGGCACAGCCGTCGTATACGGTGTTACCGACGGCGGCGGAAGCGGAAGCTAGGTTAGAGGAGAAAGCGAGGAAGTGGATGCAGCTGAACTCGAAACGATATGGTGATAAGAGGAAATTTGGTTTCGTTGAGACTCAGAAGGAAGATATGCCTCCTGAACATGTTCGAAAAATCATCAGGTAGCTTTTTATTCATTTTGACCTAATTTTTTATATATTAATATTGTGTTATGTGTTTTTGATATATATACATATACATATACATATACATACACATACACATATACATATACATATACATATACATATACATATACATATACATATACATATACATATACATATACATATTCTGATTTAGTTAGGAGTAGTTTTCTCTTCGTGTCGATTTCATCGCTATTCGGTGTAGTTTGTGTTTGTGTATTATCAGGTATTTATTTTGCTATTTGGCCTAGTTTTAGTTTCGAGAATCGAGATCGCAGAATATTAACTAGCCACGCAGCTTGAATAGACTATTAAATCATGCTTATTGTATACTTCGGTATTTACTGTTTGTTGTTATGATTTTGAAGCTATATATATTTTTATATGTATGTGTGTTTATGTGTAGTTTTTGACCTAATTTACGTGTTTATATGTGTGTTTCTGATGTATAGTGGGAATAGCTTGTAGTAGTTTTAGCTTCGAGATTCACTTGCGAAACGAGTATCAAAATATGTGTTGCAAGCGTTATCGTATGTGTTTATTATGTGTTTTTGACCTAATTTATATGTTAACTTCTGTTTTTGATGTTTAGTTTGAGTTAGGAGTAGTTTTAGCTTCGTGAATCGAGACGTTAAAATATTAACGAAATATTGCCGTCGAGCAAATCGGTTAGACTATTAAAATATATATTAACGAAATATTGACGTCCAGCAAATCGGTTACACTATTAAAATATGCTTGTCGTATACTTTCGTATTTGAAGTTATGTGTGTGTTTATGTGTAGCTCTGACCTAATTTGTGTATTAATATGTGTTTTTGATGCATTATAGTTGGGAGTATAGTTTTAGCTTCGAGATTTCACTCATGAAACGTGTATCAAAATATGCGACTCGAAAAGCTTGTAAATGTGTTTATGCGTGTGAACTATTCTATGTGTTTAATATGCGTGTGAGAATCGAGATCTGTTCGGTATTAACTTATGCTCGCTTGTAAAGCGAGCGGGCCTTATTGTTGTGTGTGTGGTTATGTGTTTTTGATATATAGATCGAATTAGTTAAGGAGTAGTTTTAGGGCTGAGAATGTTCGCAAGACTTGCCTTATTCATTTGTGTATATATATGTTTATGTACTTTTCTGACTACAAAAGCCGATATAGTTATGTGTAGCCGCGTTTGTTTTGAACAAATTTTTACTAACATGTGTGCCTGTGTGAACTTAATAAATAATTTGACCTAAATTATGTGGTATGTAAATGTAGTTTGAATAAATTAGGACTAGTTGCTAGCCTTATCAATATACTTTTATTGAAGTCACGTGTGTGTGTGTGTGTGTAGATTTTGGTCTAATTAGTTAGTTAATGGAGGCTAAATTATCAGGTAATCTTATTTTACTGCTTATTGTTAAAATTTTGAAGTTATATAAATATCCGTATATGTGTTTGCGTGTTTCAATTAGTTAGGACTAGTTATAGTTTTGAGCTTTACTCACGGAATGAGGCCAGCTCAAGTATCAAATTATGCTGCTCAAAAAGCTTATGAGCGTTATTGTGTGTGAAGTATGCTATAGTTTGAATTAGTTAGGACCAGTTTTATCTTCGTAAACTGAGAGCTACTCGAGATCAACTTGTGTTGTTTTTGCGTATTAATATTTAATAGTACAGGAATATGTGTTTTAAAGAAGTGGTTTGACATGAACAAGTGGAACATGAGTGTGTATCACTAAATATCATTGTATAGGAAGCATGCGGGGTTCATGGGGTTTAAAGTTACGCTCAGACGATATTCATCTAGTTTTGTGAATTTTTGTTTGTCAATGTTTCAGTAAAATATATGTGTGCGTGTAACATGATAACTTAGTAGAGTAAGCATGATATCATTTGCAATCTTAGGAGTGGCCTTAGGCGTGAGTATAGTTTATGGATTTTTATCTCTTGGAGTTACAGCTGATATGGCCTCTTTTCGGAAGTGTATGGGTTGTCTGGGATTAGAAGTTATGCTCAGATGATATTTATTCAGAATTATTTTTTCCCCTGATTTTAGCTTTGCTCATTGTGTTCATTATCATGCCTCATCCGTTATGTAACGGGAAACCTTACGAGATAGATTTGATAGAAGTTCTAATTATCTTTTATGTCATCTTTGTATATATCTTCCCTCTTATGTCATCATCATATTCATGAGTTGGTAGTTTTGGTTTATTTGTGTCTGGGATCTTCTAGTTTTAATTGTTTAAACTGGTGGCTTTTTTAACAGGGATCATGGTGACATGTCATCGAAGAAGTATCGACATGATAAACGTGTGTATCTAGGGGCGCTTAAATTTGTTCCTCATGCTGTCTACAAGCTTCTAGAAAACATGCCCATGCCATGGGAACAGGTACCGAAGTTTTATTTCGTTGGCGTGGACTGTAATCCTTCTTTATTAATATCGACAGTTGCTTTTTAATCTACCTATATCTGATGGTTTTAATCTTTTTGTGTCAACATAGGTCCGTGATGTCAAGGTGCTATATCACATTACCGGCGCAATCACGTTTGTAAATGAGATTCCATGGGTCGTTGAACCAATATATCTTGCTCAGGTACGCTTTTTGTACTCGCAATCCAACTGTATGAAATAAAAAGACTACAGTTATACACATCAAGTTTTATTTACATTTCAGTAATAGTGCCCAATTATATTATGAACGATATTGATTTTAATGAACTTTGCAGTGGGGAACAATGTGGATCATGATGAGAAGGGAGAAGAGGGATCGTAGACATTTCAAGAGAATGCGGTTTCCTCCTTTTGATGATGAAGAGCCTCCATTGGATTATGCTGACAATCTTCTGGATGTGGATCCTTTGGAACCAATACAACTAGAGTTGGACGAGGAGGAAGATTCTGCTGTCTATACTTGGTTCTATGACCATAAGCCTCTTGTGAAGACAAAGCTTATTAACGGACCAAGTTACCGGAAATGGCATCTCTCACTCCCTATCATGGCAACACTTCATCGATTAGCAGGACAGCTACTTTCTGATCTAATTGTTCGAAATTATTTCTACTTGTTTGATATGGAGTCATTTTTCACCGCCAAAGCTCTTAATATGTGCATACCAGGTATGTTTCTATAAGTTTCTGCATGTACATTTCTGTTATTTTAACATGCTGCTTATGTTGGGATCCGTTGAGCATATTTTTAAAGTATTTTGATTGTTTGCAGGTGGCCCGAAATTTGAACCCTTGTATCGTGACATGGAGAAAGGTGATGAGGACTGGAATGAGTTTAACTATATCAATAAACTTATTATCCGTTCACCTTTGAGGACAGAGTACAGGATTGCGTTCCCTCATCTGTACAACAATAGGCCAAGGAAAGTAAGGTTATGTGTATATCATACACCAATGGTCATGTACATAAAAACAGAGGATCCTGATTTGCCTGCATTTTATTATGATCCCCTGATACATCCCATAACTGCTGCTAAGAAAGATCGGCGTGCTAAGATAGCCTACGAGGATGACGACGAGGATGATTTCTCTTTGCCAGATGGTGTTGAGCCCTTGCTTACTAACACTCCCTTATATACGGACACTACAGCTGCTGGTATTTCCTTGTTATTTGCACCTCGTCCCTTCAACATGAGATCTGGTCGGATGAGGCGTGCTGAAGATATCCCTCTTGTGTCTGAGTGGTATAAGGAACACTGGTATGATTAGCTTTCTTAGTAATTCATTTTCTTATCGTTACTTGCAATCTTTGTTTGATTCAATTGCTTAACCTAGATAAATTATTTTTGCAGCCCTCCTTCATATCCAGTGAAAGTTAGGGTTAGCTATCAGAAATTGTTGAAATGCTTTGTTTTGAATGAGTTGCATCATAGACCACCAAAAGCTCAAAAGAAGAAGCACTTGTTCCGTTCACTCCAGGCTACCAAGTTTTTCCAGACTACAGAACTTGATTGGGCTGAAGCAGGTCTGCAAGTTTGTAAGCAGGGGTATAACATGCTGAATTTGTTGATCCATAGAAAGAATCTAAATTACCTTCATCTTGATTACAATTTTAACCTGAAGCCTGTTAAGACTCTTACTACCAAGGAGCGTAAGAAGTCACGGTTTGGAAATGCTTTCCATTTATGCCGTGAGATCTTGCGTTTGACAAAGCTCGTAGTTGATGCAAATATTCAGTTCCGGTTGGGGAATGTGGATGCTTTCCAGTTGGCCGATGGTCTACAATATACCTTTTCCCATGTTGGCCAGTTGACTGGTATGTATCGTTATAAGTACCGACTCATGAGGCAGATTCGCATGTGCAAAGATTTGAAACATTTGATCTATTACCGGTTTAATACTGGGCCTGTTGGTAAAGGCCCTGGATGTGGTTTTTGGGCACCTATGTGGAGGGTGTGGCTGTTTTTCCTACGTGGTATAGTGCCTTTGCTGGAGAGGTGGCTGGGAAATCTACTGGCTCGCCAGTTTGAGGGTCGACATTCTAAAGGCGTGGCTAAGACTGTTACAAAGCAACGTGTCGAAAGTCATTTCGACTTGGAGCTTCGTGCTGCTGTGATGCATGATGTTCTTGATGCCATGCCAGGTTATAATTCTACCTCTTCATATCTTGATCATCTGCCCAAAAAGTAGTTCAATTTAGTTTTCCTAATTGAAGTGATAGTTAATCTGTACTTTCTCTTTTGAACTTTCAGAGGGAATAAAGCAAAACAAGGCGAGGACCATCTTGCAGCACTTGAGTGAAGCATGGCGTTGTTGGAAGGCAAATATCCCCTGGAAGGTAATTTTTGTGAACTTATTCATCTGACGATGTTGTTTACATATTTAATATATGCAGTGTCCCTTTATATTCGTCTGACTTTACATCTGACGTTGCTGTTTATAGGTTCCGGGATTGCCCGTTCCAATCGAGAACATGATTCTTCGGTACGTGAAGTCAAAAGCTGATTGGTGGACAAATGTTGCTCACTATAATCGTGAACGTATACGGAGGGGTGCCACAGTTGATAAGACTGTCTGTAGGAAGAACTTAGGCAGGCTGACTCGTCTTTGGTTGAAGGCAGAGCAGGTATGGGTGATTGTGTGTGTGTATAATATGCTACTAGCGAACTGCAATCTCACATCTGACGCATGTTTGGAGATAATTAATTTCCTGCTTTTCTATGTTTCTTACAGGAGCGCCAACACAACTACTTAAAAGATGGTCCGTATGTCACCCCAGAAGAAGCTGTGGCTATCTACACAACTACAGTGCATTGGTTGGAATCTAGAAAGTTCACACCTATACCGTTTCCACCATTGTCTTACAAGCATGATACAAAGCTTCTTATTCTTGCTCTTGAGAGGCTTAAGGAATCTTATAGTGTGGCTGTGAGGTTAAATCAGCTTCAAAGAGAAGAACTGGGTTTGATTGAACAAGCTTATGACAATCCGCATGAGGCTTTATCAAGAATAAAACGTCATCTTCTTACCCAGCGTGCTTTCAAAGAAGTAAGTCCATAACATGTTACTTATGTGAATGTTATCATAGCTGAACAGTAGGATCTTTTGCTTTGTGTGATCTCAAACTAAGTGGGTTATTGTTTTGCAGGTTGGGATTGAGTTTATGGATTTGTATAGCTATCTGATTCCAGTCTATGAGATTGAACCTCTTGAAAAGATCACCGACGCATATCTTGATCAATACTTGTGGTACGAAGGCGACAAGCGTCATCTATTTCCCAACTGGATCAAGCCTGCAGATTCTGAGCCACCACCACTCTTGGTTTATAAATGGTGCCAGGGCATAAACAATTTGCAGGGTATATGGGACACTGGTGATGGTCAGTGTGTGGTGATGCTTCAGACCAAGTTTGAGAAGTTCTTTGAAAAGATTGATCTGACAATGCTTAACAGGCTTCTGCGATTGGTCCTTGACCACAATATTGCTGATTATGTCACGGCAAAGAACAATGTTGTGCTGTCTTATAAAGATATGAGCCACACAAACTCTTATGGACTGATACGTGGCCTGCAGTTTGCATCTTTTGTGGTTCAGTACTATGGATTGGTCTTGGATCTTTTAATCCTTGGTTTGACTCGTGCAAGTGAGATTGCTGGTCCACCACAGATGCCAAATGAGTTCATTACCTTTTGGGACACTAAAGTTGAAACCCGACATCCAATAAGGCTGTACTCTCGTTACATTGACAAAGTTCACATTCTATTCCGCTTTACACATGAAGAGGCTCGTGATCTTATCCAGCGCTATCTCACAGAGCACCCCGATCCTAACAACGAGAATATGGTCGGTTACAATAACAAAAAGTGCTGGCCGAGAGATGCAAGAATGAGGCTCATGAAGCATGATGGTAAGCTTTTAGATCTTATATTTATGAGATATACTAGATATTATGTTGTGGTAGTAGCGAAGTAATATACGTTTGTTATCTAAAAACTCACACTTTCTCTTGTTTTTCTGTCAGTGAATCTTGGTAGAAGTGTTTTTTGGGACATGAAGAATCGTCTTCCCCGAAGTATCACAACACTGGAGTGGGAGAACAGCTTTGTCTCTGTTTACAGCAAAGACAATCCAAACCTGCTGTTTAGCATGTAAGTTACTCCTCCTTTTGCTGGACCATACTTGCTTTTTCAGTGTAATCATATTAGCATACGACGTGTTTTATTTTAAAGTAAATTGTATTTTATACGTGTTAATGGAACCTTTGTCAATGGCATGCAGGTGCGGGTTTGAGGTCCGTATTTTGCCGAAAATAAGAATGACTCAGGAGGCATTCAGTAATACAAAAGACGGAGTTTGGAATTTGCAGAATGAACAGACAAAAGAGCGTACAGCAGTTGCTTTCTTACGAGTTGATGATGAACACATGAAAGTGTTTGAGAATCGTGTGAGGCAAATTCTTATGAGTTCAGGGTCCACAACATTCACAAAAATTGTTAACAAGTGGAATACAGCTCTGATAGGTATTTACTTTGGACTTCTGGTTGCTCTTTGCATGATTTATATTGTGTAGGCATGAAAAACTAATTTTTTTTAATATCTTGCAGGTCTAATGACATACTTCCGGGAAGCGACTGTGCATACACAAGAGCTCTTAGATCTGTTGGTCAAATGTGAAAACAAAATCCAGACCCGTATCAAGATTGGATTGAATTCCAAAATGCCTAGCAGGTAGGTGCTTGAAGCTTTAATTTACTACACAGTATTGTAACCTTTTATTGGTGTATGACGTGTTCTAATTTTTTTTATAGGTTCCCTCCTGTGATTTTCTACACACCCAAGGAGATTGGAGGTCTTGGAATGTTATCAATGGGTCACATATTAATTCCACAGAGTGATCTTCGTTACAGTCAGCAGACCGATGTTGGGGTAACCCACTTCAGGAGTGGTATGAGTCACGAGGAAGACCAGCTGATCCCAAATCTTTATCGTTACATACAGGTATTAGATCCGAGTCCCTAGATGTTATTAAATCTTATGTGATCTTATGTGGTCATTTGTCTTCTGACTTTCTTTGTATTCAACAGCCATGGGAGAGCGAGTTCATAGATTCACAACGTGTTTGGGCTGAATATGCTTTGAAGAGGCAGGAAGCTCAGTCACAGAACAGGCGTTTAACGCTGGAAGACTTGGAGGTTAGTACCTTTCGAATTTATCTATAATATATGTTCACGTTTGTGATCAAGGCATATTGAAATGATGTGTACTGAAACATTATGTCAGGACTCGTGGGATCGTGGAATACCAAGAATCAATACATTGTTTCAGAAGGATCGACACACACTAGCATATGACAAAGGATGGAGAGTGAGGACAGATTTTAAGCAATATCAGGTTCTTAAACAAAATCCATTCTGGTGGACGCATCAGAGGCATGATGGTAAACTTTGGAACTTGAACAATTACCGAACTGATGTTATCCAAGCTCTTGGTGGTGTTGAGGGCATTTTGGAGCATACCCTATTCAAGGGAACATAGTAAGCCCTGTTGTTTCTTATTTTTTCTTTTAGTCTATAATCATGAGTCTTCTATTATTTTTGTGTCCGACTTATTAGGGTTAAATTGTAATACGATTTCCTTTCTCTTACAGTTTCCCAACCTGGGAGGGTCTCTTTTGGGAAAAGGCTTCAGGTTTTGAGGAGTCCATGAAGTACAAGAAGCTGACAAATGCTCAGAGATCAGGGCTGAACCAAATTCCAAATCGTAGGTTCACACTTTGGTGGTCACCTACCATTAACCGAGCGAATGTGTATGTCGGTTTTCAAGTGCAACTGGATTTGACTGGAATATTCATGCACGGGAAGATTCCCACCTTGAAGATCTCTCTCATTCAGATCTTCCGTGCTCACTTGTGGCAGAAGGTCCATGAGAGTGTGGTGATGGATCTTTGCCAGGTTCTGGATCAGGAGTTGGATGCACTGGAAATAGAGACTGTGCAGAAGGAGACGATCCATCCCAGAAAGAGTTACAAAATGAACAGCTCATGTGCTGACATTCTCTTATTTGCTGCACATAGATGGCCGATGTCAAAACCCAGTCTGGTTGCCGAGTCAAAGGATATCTTCGATCAGAAAGCAATTAATAAGTACTGGATTGATGTGCAGCTTCGCTGGGGTGATTATGATTCTCATGATATTGAACGTTACACGAGAGCCAAGTTTATGGACTACACTACCGACAACATGTCTATTTATCCTTCACCAACAGGTACATTATTTGACTTTTGTGCTTTTCCTATCACTTGTAGATTTGCCAGCTTTGATCTATTTACATACTATTGTGTCAATTGGGGTTATCTTTTACATCTGATGGGTCACACGTGTAAAATGAACTGGAGTTAGCTACAAATGGATAGGGCAATTAGTTTGACTGCGCTAAAATTAAGCTCAGAAGCTGTAATACAGACATTACTCATTTATGCAGATTAGGTTGTTTTAAAAAGTTAAATTTTACCCAATATCTGTACCGCTCATTTTATTGAGGGCTCTATTTACTTCTACAGTAACATTTTTTATTTTTTGGGTATAGACTGAACTTATTGTATGTAAAACTTGCAGGGGTGATGATTGGTCTGGATCTTGCATACAACTTGCATTCCGCTTTCGGTAATTGGTTCCCAGGGTCAAAACCGCTGCTTGCCCAGGCTATGAACAAGATCATGAAGGTATTGGACAATCTTTTCATTTTGATATTTTGGTTACTTCTGTATTCAGTAGTTTGTTTGTGGTTCACATTTTATTCTAGAAAGCTTATGATATTTCTTTTATCTCCAGTCAAATCCAGCTCTATATGTTTTGAGGGAGCGCATACGGAAAGGGCTGCAATTGTATTCTTCTGAGCCAACTGAACCTTACCTGTCGTCTCAGAACTATGGAGAAATTTTCAGCAATCAGATTATTTGGTTTGTTGATGATACAAATGTGTACCGTGTGACCATTCACAAGACATTTGAAGGAAATCTTACTACAAAACCGATTAATGGTGCTATATTTATTTTCAATCCCCGTACAGGACAGCTGTTTTTGAAGGTTTGTCCTTTTTTTTTTTTTAATTTTAATTTTCAGCAATGTGCATGTATCTTTCCGTTTAGGTTGAATTATACATCTAATTAAATGTTATATTACAGGTTATTCACACAAGCGTGTGGGCAGGGCAAAAGCGTCTTGGTCAGCTTGCCAAGTGGAAAACTGCAGAAGAAGTGGCAGCTCTTGTTCGATCATTGCCTGTTGAGGAACAGCCAAAGCAGATCATTGTCACTCGTAAAGGCATGTTGGATCCTTTGGAAGTCCATTTGCTTGATTTCCCCAATATTGTCATCAAGGGAAGTGAGTTGCAGCTTCCGTTCCAGGCTTGTCTGAAAATTGAGAAATTTGGTGATCTGATTCTGAAGGCATCTGAACCGCAAATGGTGCTGTTTAATATATATGATGATTGGTTGAAGACTATATCATCATACACAGCTTTCTCTAGGCTAATTTTGATTCTGCGAGCGCTACATGTGAATAATGAGAAGGCTAAGATGTTGCTCAAGCCTGATAAGACTATTGTTACAGAGCCCCATCACATCTGGCCATCTCTTACAGACGATCAGTGGGTGAAGGTAAACCTCATAGATCTATACATTATTAGCATTATATATATATATACACATATATATGTATATATATGTATATATATGTGTGTATATGTATGTGTGTGTGTGTGTGTGTGTGTATATATATATATGTATATGCATTTGTTGCTCTTCTACCCGAACAGAAGCTAATTTGTCGTTTGGTGCAGGTTGAAGTTGCTTTAAGAGATCTCATATTGTCTGATTACGCAAAGAAGAATAATGTTAACACCTCAGCACTGACACAGTCTGAGATACGTGACATTATTCTTGGTGCTGAAATTACCCCACCTTCTCAGCAACGCCAACAAATAGCCGAGATAGAGAAACAGGTACTTGTCAATTATTTTTTTATTTTATGGAGTCAGATTATTCCAGTGTTACATGAAACATTGCTTTGCCTTCGTAGTGGTTGGTTTTTATTTTGGGTTTTTTTTTTAATTTGACATACTTGATTTGTATCTTGTAGGCAAAGGAAGCTAGTCAGTTGACGGCGGTGACGACCAGGACTACCAATGTTCATGGTGATGAACTCATTGTTACTACAACGAGTCCCTACGAACAATCTGCTTTTGCTTCCAAAACTGACTGGCGTGTGAGAGCAATATCAGCTACAAACCTCTATCTCCGTGTGAATCATATATATGTAAACTCAGAGGACATAAAGGTAACATTGCTTACACTTCTTTCTATAAGGTAGCGCTATTAAGTTTCTAAGGTCTTATGTGTATTGTATTGATATTTTGTGCAGGAAACGGGGTACACATACATTATGCCAAAGAATATTTTGAAGAAATTCATATGCATTGCCGATTTGAGAACTCAGATTTCTGGCTACTTGTATGGTGTAAGTCCTCCTGACAACCCTCAAGTGAAAGAAATTCGTTGCATCGCCATGCCGCCACAGTGGGGGACCCATCAACAAGTGCATCTTCCATCAGCTCTCCCTGAACATGACTTCCTTAACGATCTTGAACCATTGGGATGGATGCACACCCAACCAAACGAGCTCCCTCAGTTGTCGCCACAGGTCTGTTCTTCATTTTCATTGATTTGTTTGACCCATTTGACAATTTCTTTTATTGGCCAATTTTTATTTATCCTTTGGACCTGTTAAAGATGTAACAATGTTTAGTAACTTACCTCTGTATGATATGATTTATGTAGGACCTTACTTTCCATGCTCGGATATTGGAAAACAACAAGCAATGGGATGGGGAGAAATCAATCATATTGACTTGCAGTTTCACCCCTGGTTCGTGCTCTTTGACTGCATATAAGCTCACTCCTACCGGATATGAATGGGGCCGTGCTAACAAAGATAATGGAAGCAACCCTCACGGGTATCTTCCAACTCACTATGAGAAGGTCCAGATGCTTCTAAGTGACCGTTTTCTCGGGTTCTACATGGTAAGCAACGACTGCTCTTACATTAGGTGGAACTGGATTTATACTTTAATTTTGCATAAATTATCACTGTGAATTGGTGGAATTAATGGAAATCGTCTGCTTGATATCATCTGCATTGGTTGCTTGTTGCACTGTTTGCTGTCACTGCTAGTCCCTCAATATGTAATTAGATTAGCTTTTGGTAGTAAAGAGTAAACCGATTATGCACCGGAAGTGAAAGCAAGTTTCAGTGCACTCGCGCACCACATATGCAACGAAGTACAGATGATGGGCGGTTTCTGTAATTTTCACCAAACCACTAGGACTATATAATCTCATACACTTGATATTTATGATGAATTGATGAATTGATGACTGGTAACTAATCTCTATATTGATTTTGTGCGACAGGTTCCTGATAACGGTCCTTGGAACTACAATTTCATGGGAGTGAAGCATACAGCAGGCATGAAGTACGGGATAAAGCTAGGAACTCCACGAGAATATTATCATGAAGATCACAGGCCGACACATTTCTTGGAGTTTAGCAATCTGGAAGAAGGTGATGTGGCTGAGGGAGACCGTGAAGACACATTCTCGTAAACGAAAAATGCTGTTAAAACTTGTTGTAAACTGCCTACTTTTTGATCAGTCGTGTAAACTAGGCTCATATCAGATATGATGTAAATATTTGAATAGTTCATCTTGATGATCTGTATGATCTATGCCCGGTGCTTGCATACCAGGCTTATTACAAAAGATTTTGTAGGCATTTGACTGTCCGAGAGTTTATATAACAAACTCAAAACTTCCGTGGAGTTTTTGACGGTAGATTTATGACTGTGACAGCGTGTTTAGTTTTTCGGTCTTCTTTTTGTTTGTGGCTTTATTTGCTTGGTACATTATTACAAGTTGCTGAACAACTCTGTAGCTTCTGACTATCTTATACATAGGAGTGAAAATAACTACTGTTTTCACCTCCTTTTTCACATAATCTCAACTTCAGGTCCGCAATTTCACAAGACTAATCTTTGCGTGCCAATTGCAGAGCTCAATCTATTTGGTTGTTGGGTTATGCCCTTTTATTGGCTTCTTGGCACTAGCGAGCTCGAGCATGAGGATACCAAAGCTTGTATACATTACAACATAGTGCGGCTCTTCCTAAAACATCATATTCTCGGTCTAGTTAGCTAAGCGTGCCTTTGACTTTAGTAGCTACATGGGTGGTACTACTTGGAATATGTTTTATATAACTGAAACCGGCAACACATGTGTTGAAATCGTACTCAAGTAAGATGTTGTTTGCTTTGACATCCTTGTGGATTATTCCTGGTGTCAACATGATGAAGAAGATATCTTGATGAAACAATATATTAACAAAACCATAAGAGGTTTTCCGGCTTGGTTTTTTCGGCTCGGCTTTTGTTGTTTGAGAAGTTTAAGTTAAAGTTTCAAATCAAAAAACATTGTAACGAAATAAACAATTGATATAGTATGTATATAGATGAGAGACATGCTATTTTGATGCAACAATTAATGTGGTGTTAATGGTATAAAGAAGTGATAATAATTTTTAAATGTAATTACCAAAATAGTATTTCAAAAAAAACATGGTCCATTTAATAGTCACTCTCAACATCTCTTTCCCATTTTGGTCACGCTCGACTGCTCGACTCCACCAGAATCATGCCACGTGTCATTCCTTGTACTTGCAAAAGGTACCAACCAAATCTTTAGAGAATCTTTGTTACTATTTACTTTATTAAAAGTCAATGCTCGACTGACGGTGCTCGACTTGAAAATGCTCGACTGACGGCTACTTTTTTGTAAAAGATCTTTTAGAAAGATTTTCTCTACTTTTTTTTTCCCTTTTTTATTGTACTTTATTTTTATTTTTTTCTTTTTGCTTCATAAAAAAACATACACTACACTGATAAAATCTAAAAAAACACTCACTAAACACTGTTTCGGTAAATCAAAATCAAAAACACACACCTAGAAACTTAAGATCTAAAATATTTTGTTTCTTCTTTCATCCATTTACCAGTACATTTACGACACACCGGTTTCAAAAGAGGAAAGTAAGAGATCGAAGAGAAGATGGGGTTGCAAATAAACGCGTTGCATCTGTCTTATGTTGTCCACGTGCTTGGTGTCGCTGGTGCGGTTATGATTCTTGTTTGGAACATTTATTTTAGAGGAGGTTTAGCTTGGTCATCTGATACTAACAAGAATCTTATTTTTAATGTAAGTCTTTTTTTTTTTTTTTTTTTTTGGGGGGGGGGGGGGGGGGGGGGGGTCATATGTTATCCTCTAGCTGTTGATTTTTGTGTTAGTTTAGACCCTTGACTTTTGATGATTTGGTTAGGATAGGTGTTTCAACATTGTACTTGTGAGTTTAAGTGGTATTATAGTCCCAGTTGTAGCTTTATGGACTGTTAACTAAGAGAATATATAATAGAATCTAGGTTGTCTTGAACTTAACTCTAGGTATTAATATCATAATATGCCCCCTAGAAGATCAAGCTGGATCCCAAATTTGTAGAAATGTGGAAGGATCAAGTTAGCATCCAATAGAGTCGCACTCTCTGTCGTTTGTTAGTTATGAGCAGGTTCGCGAGGTTTATGTGGTTGGAAAGTGGAAACATTTCTTTGGATCGTGTTTTTTCAAGGGTAGATGTGGTTTGTGTGTAAACTTGTTATTTGGTTGCTAGTATCTGGATAAACTGTTACATAGTTAGATGGCTGTTTTTTGAAATCAAACTTAACACAATTTTACAAAACAATTTTCAAGTGCGAGCGTTGGAAACCTTTTGCTTTTGTCTTTGCAATCGATCCAAGTGTTGTATCATTCCGGTGGTAATCGGCTATTCTATGGGAATCTTTGGGGGGAAACGGATCAGCGTGTAGATCGGGCATCCTTGAACCATAGATGGTCGGTTTACTTAACCCTGTAGAGTTGGGCTTAGATATCGGGCCTCAGATTATTCATCCTGCTTGTGATTAAGCCACGACGGAGGTAGTCTGTACTCCCGATCAGGTTCGAACTACACGGGCAACTGTTTTGACAGCTTGTGATCTTGCGAAGACTTAGTGCATGGCGGTACACACAATCTTGTAAATTCTTTTGCAAAATTTTGTGAGCTTTAATTTTCCACTAACGGTTAGTTTATGGATATGATAAAGTTTTTGGAAAGATTAATTTACCTTGAATTCAAAGTTGTGTGTTTAGTTTATAGAGTTTTATAGGATGATATCTTGCAGAGTGGTTGGTTTTGTTATTTCGTGTTAGATGTAATTGTAATGGTTAGTATTTATGAATGGATGCTAATATACAAAGGGATGTTGGTATTTGTTTAGACTCTGTTATGCTAATATACAAAGGGATGGATATGATAAAGTTTTCCTGACCCCTTCTCATTTTCATTATACTTTCTCCTAACTCTCACATTGTAACTCCTAGTGACAGCCCAATGTCTTTGCATGTCTCTTTGATCGGCTGTTGTAGCGTTGTTGAGGGCTGAAACACAAATAACACCAAACGTCATTTAAGGGATTAATGGCCCCAAAAAAGTTTTCAGTTTCTTATTTTTCTAGTTTTAATATTATCTATTTTATTTGCATTAGTCGTTCTGTGTAGTCTTGTAAAGAGTAGTGAGACCTGTAATGGTGACTCGATGCATGCTTGCAGTGACAAAATGGTAGAAGCTAACTCTCTGAGTAGCTCTGCTATCTGTAGATATTTCTCCCAAGGATATTAAAATCCAAATTTTCCATGCCACGGTTCCCACCTTGCGAAATTTTCCTAAAAAACAAAATGAATTTTTTAGTATGTCCTAAAGGAAACTAATATATACAGTAAATGAAAGTTTGTTTATATGGTACATCTAGTTTGATAGGAATTCGTCATATTACCAGTGACTCGTCACTTGACTTTGAATGCAAAACTGGTTTGCAACTGCTGATGTTAATGCTTAGCTGGCCTTTCTTTTCGCTGGCACTGAAATATGCTTCCATGCATTCTGCAATTCATTGAATATCTTCATGATTATCTGCCAAAATTGTTACAAGTTCACAACCTTTCTAATATGTGGGTGTACCTACCTTCAATGCAGCAAGCTAATTTCTTTGGTATTACCTTTAATTCATGATTATGATTGGTCAATTCTTCCACTTTGGCGTTATCTACAAGAATCTTATTATTTTAAGTGCTTATTTTAGGCATTTGTGGTTAGGGTTTGCTCTAGGCATTTAAGTGCTTATTTTAGGCCAAATCACCTGGGCCGTTAAGTCTGAAAATTGTCCAAGTGTTAACCTGCTGCCAGTATACTTCAACCTGCTGCTAGTGTATGTAACCTGCTGCTGAGTCTGTCGACTAGAGTCTGAAGATTTGACTAAGTGAATCTTCAACCTGCTGAGTCTGTATGTAACCTGCTGCTTATTTTAGGCATTTGTGGTTAGGGTTTGCTCTAGGCATTTAAGTGCTTATTTTAGGCCAAATTGTAACACCCCCAAATTTTAAACATAGCAGCGGAAGATTCATTTGGGTGTTACTGTGAGGATCGAAAACAAAATCATAGGAAAACAGCCTGAGATGGCATTTTTAATTTACTTAGGTCCATAATACAAATTCAGTTATAAAACGTTACATCAGAGTGCTAAGGTTTCTCCAAGGAAACATCAATTTAACTGAATTACAACTTTAGTTTACACCATTTATTTATGATAGGGTATGCTTGCTCCATGCCTTGCCTTGCTCCTTTAGTTCCCTGAGATACATGCTTAAAAGTCAACATAATGTTGAGTGAAATCATGGAGTTTGTAATTTAAATATCAGTTTGATTCACAAGTAAGATTGTATTGGAGATACAATCAGTTTAGAAATTGATATCGCAGTTCATATATTGCCCTAAGTCTCATGACACGCAAACGTTAACAAAGTACCGCATAAACGGAGGTGATCATCAAATTAATGATGAAGGTTTTGCCCTCGTGTAATAGGTGATTTTCCAATTCCTATTTTTCTCAAATATAATGCATCGCGACTAATACGACTAGCAAAAAGCATTCCGTCCTAGTATTAGTGGGATAGGCTGTCAGTCCTCTAATAGATCTATTCATTATATTCGCGTTCACCGCAGTGATTAATGGCTCATGATAAAGGGTCTTATGGCAATATGGTGTACTTAGGCATATATCAAGTCAGGTAGCATACAGAAAAATACTTGTGATCAGTTTATAGCATGTATCCCCCTCACGGAGTTTAAAAAGTAATAAGAGTTTAAAAAGTGAGGCCATGACTCACCTTAAGCGTTACTGGTGATAATTTCAGAGGTGATTATAACAACTTCGATATAGAACCTGGTAAACATATAAATATCTGAGAATCTGACTAATTTCTAGTGGTGTGTGTGTATGAGTGGTGGATGATGATTAGCTAATGATATACAACGATCTAATCGTTGAGAATGAAGATGTTATATGATTATGGTGCTCGTACTCTCGTAAGATCATATCTTCCCAGAGTAAATGAAATATAATCATGAAATATTTCTATCGCTAATAACTAATATGCAACCATAATGCGAATATGCATATGAAGTAAGGATATGGTGCAAAAATGAAAAATAAGATAAAAATGACAAGTTATAATAGTTGGTCCTTGTTCTTTTCAGATTTTATATTTTCTACCCTAACCGTGGTTTGCGTTACGTCGTTAGTCCTTGTCTAGTCCATAGTCCAATAATAGTCCAATAATTGTCCAGATGTCCATATAAGGCTTGGAGTTCAATGGTATGTCAACTTAAGTCCTTTACAACTGTTTTCACAGTTTCAGTCCCTTAGTTTCCAGGTTTGGCAGTTTTAGTCCTTTTCGGTTAAGTCGCGTTACATTTTTAGTCCTTTTTGTATAAAAATGACGGGAAAAATATTCTGAAAATTTCTATAACTTTATTAAGTTTATTTTAACTTATTTCAACTTCTTATTTCAGAAAAGAGCTTATTTTGATATTATTGGGCCATGTATCGAATCTCTTTAAGGCCCGTTAATAAATTTAGAGGCGAGGGCGTGAAAATAGTTTTGGGCTTGAACTTGGGCTATTTTTAGGATTCTAAAAATATATTATATGGGCCTGTTGGACCTTGCTATCGAAAATTCTTGTTGGGCTTTGATTTGGCCCAACCGAAGGTTTAAATAATTTCTGAAAATGCTTACTAAGTCCTAGTGAGGGTCGATCAAAATGAGATGTTTTGAGCGTGATAACAAGCTCATGAGGTCGAACTTAGAACATGAAAAATATAGTTTGCTAGGTGTGCTATCGAGTTGTACTAAAATATCTAGATGTTGTGTTTGTAAATTCGAAAATACCTTTGAGGTTTATAGCCTCGTCGAATGGTGTTGAGTCCAAAAGAAATGTCTAAAATTTTCTAAGTGTTTTGCTCTAGTCGAGTAGCATTAAAAAGGGTTTATTTTAAGTGTCGATATGACATTGTGAGTGGGATCTTAGAATACGAAATATCTAGTTCGCCATGTGAACTATTGAGAAGTGCAAAAATATTTATGTTTTGCATGAAATGTTTCGCATTAAATTAAACGTGGAGTGGTTAGTTCGAGTGAGTTTTAAATAGTAAAATTTTGGATATTTGTCTATCTCTTTTCAACTGGTTTGGCGTGGGAGTTATAATTTGAGTTCGAGTTGAATTAGGATGATATACATGAAGTGGTCATATGTTAAACGTGACATGGGTGGTTCGAACAAGTTAAGGTCTGACATGTTTTCTCTATCTTTTGTTAACCGGTTGAGCTCAAGTGTTTTAAGTTTGAGTAAAATATGCATGCAACCTAATGAAGTGTCAATATATACGTTTTAAATGAGAAACATAATAATGCATGGTGTGGTGAATTAAACGTGTATTAGCAAGATGTGAGTGGTTCTTAAACCTTACTTGGTATCATGCGACATGAGTTTATAACTGTGTGGTGTAATTAAAAATAAATATGTTCGAATGTAATATGAGATATGCATGCGTAAGTGAGTACGTGAGATGTGTATTATAGCAAATGTGAGAAGACTTACTACACCTTTTGAAAAGGTGGTGGAGGCTTAGCAGTAACCGGTTGGAACACGAAAAAGAGACAACCCACTTGCTTCAAACTCCTTTACTCGAAATTAGTAGGGTTCTTGTCGTGAAAGGGGAAGATGTGGGTGAAGATACAATGATAGTGAAATGGGTGTGAAGGAAGTGAATGTAACACAATAAGAGACAGTGGGTTCGAATGGTTCTTATATGGCTTGACTTTATTGAGTTTGCTTCCAAAATTCTCGACAGAAAGGTTGCTTTGGGAATGTGTTGATGTTGAAAGACAGTGATAGGAATATAAGGAAGAGATTGGATCGAGTGGAAGGCTTTTATAAGCAAAATATCTTCATTTGACCAATTGACTAATGATTGGAAGCACTGTGTATAGGGGACACTTGTATATTGATATGCTTGTTTGAGTGTGAAACGTGTGTGGGTGGTTGTGGTTTTGTACGCTAGTTCTTGTATGTTTCTTGTTTCATTTGGTTCTTACACATATTATCACAAGTTTGAGTGGCTTAGCTACAATTCATGTTTCTTGTTTATTTTGCATATGGAGTATCATATTTACTTGGTAATATAGTTAGTAGGTTGTGGGAGTATGATAACATTTAGTGTCGATGTCTTTAGTGATATGTTTGTGTCGAATTGAGACAACCAAAATGAGTTTAGTATCGGGTTATTACTTGCTATTTCTAGTTGGGTTTTTGGTATCATAGTAGTTAGTTAAGTGGTGTATTCGAATGTATAAAAACATGTGAAGTTTTAGTTCGATATTTAACATTGTATGTGGTTTTCTTTTTGAGAAGCATATCAATCGGATTTAAAGAGGAAGCAAGGAAATAAAATGAACTAAGTATTGTGGTGATGGGCTGTGCAAAAATCAGTTGGGTTTGATGGTTAAAATGTATAACTGCCATATTCGATATTTAAAAACATGATCGGGTTTTGGAGGGCATTGGCGATCGGTTGAAAGAAAGAAACTAAGAAGTGAAGATAATATAATTTGGTGTGTTGGGTGGGCTGTGATGTCCGAATGGGGTTATGTGATGTTCACTTGGGTTGTGTTAGCTCGATGGACTAGTGATAATAGGGTTTAGTGGTTGTTGTTGGGCCGAACTATTAAGGGTCCAACCGGTTGGTAGTGGTAGGTTAGTATTAGTGTTTGTATTTTAGTTAAGTAAAATTATGTGATATTAATTTTGGTTAAGTGTAGTGAAATAAGTAGATGATTATGATCACTTGTCGTTGTGTAAACGTGTTGTTGCGTCGGAGATATTATCTCTAGTGTCGGGGTGTTCAATATATATATATATATATATATATATATATATAAAGCATTGCTGTTAACAACAATAATGGAAAGTTTAAATTTCTAGCAAAAATAGGCGTTAGTAAACGACAATACGGGATTATCATTAATTATTGAGATTGATTACAAGGGTTTTTTGAGGGATCTTACAGTACTCCTCCCTCATTCGAATTCCGTCCCTGAATTCAAGTCTAAAATGGCTACTAAGAGTGGTTTACGGGAATAGATGGGGATATTTTTCACGAATTTGGTCTTCGCGTTCCCATGTGTACGTTGGTCCTCTCTTAGAGTCCCATTTTACCTTCACAATAGGAATACGGCTTTGCTTGAGCTGCTTAACCTCTTTATCCATTATCTCTACGGGTTCCTCTGTGAATACAAGTTTGTCGTCCAGTTTAATCTCTTTTAGTGGAATGGCGAGAGTCTCGTCCGATAGGCATTTCTTAAGTTGGGTTACGTGGAATGTAGGGTGTACCTTACTGAGTTCTTCTGGAAGTTCTAATTTATAGGCAACTGGGCCAATCCTCTCGAGGATTTTAAATGGTCCAATGTACCTTGGGTTGAGTTTTCCACGCTTTCCGAAGCGTATCATTCCCTTCCAGGGCGAAACTTTTAGCATAACTCTATCTCCGACTTCAAACTCCATGGGTTTCCTCCTCACGTCTGCGTAACTCTTTTGTCTGTCACGAGCGGCTTGGAGACGATGTTTGATTTTGAATATTTTCTCGGTTGTGTCGTGGATTAGTTCTGGTCCGGTAAGCTGCATGTCACCAACTTCTGTCCAACAGATAGGTGATCTGCACTTTCTCCCATAAAGTGCTTCAAAAGGTGCAGCCTTCAGGCTAGCTTGGTAACTGTTGTTGTACGAGAATTCAACCAATGGTAAGTGTTTGTCCCAACCTTTTCCGAAGTCAATCACACATGCTCTAAGCATATCTTCTAAGGTTTGGATTGTCCTTTCACTTTGTCCATCAGTTTGAGGATGATATGCAGTGCTCATGTCCAATTGAGTACCGAGGGCTTTCTGTAAGGATTGCCAAAATCCTGAAGTGAATCGACTGTCTCTGTCTGAGATGATAGAGACTGGGACTCCATGTCGGATTATGATTTCTTTGAAGTACAACTGAGCGAGTGTGTCCAACTCGTCAGTTTCTTTGATAGGCAGGAAATGAGCTGATTTGGTTAAGCGGTCGACGATAACCCAAATAGTGTCATATCCGGTCGACGTTCTTGGTAACTTGGTAATAAAATCCATAGTGATTCTTTCCCATTTCCAAACTGGTATCTCGGGTTGTGCAAGTAGTCCAGAAGGTTTCTGACTTTCGGCTTTGACCCTTGAACAAGTCAAACACTTCCCAACATATGTTGCAATGTCGGCTTTCATGTTTGGCCACCAGTAGAGTTGTTTGAGGTCTTGGTACATTTTGGTGGATCCGGGATGAATGGAATATTTGGACTTGTGAGATTCATGCATGATAAAATCTCGAATACCTCCATAGAGAGGAATCCAGCATCTTTTCTTGAAGCATAACATTCCATCGGATCTTCGTATGAATCCATTCTCACTTTCTAGCATGCCCTTAATTTTCTCGTGAGCTCGATTCTCTTCCTGAAGAGCTTCCGATTGGGCTATGAGTATTTGAGATGGGAGTGGTGAATGAATTGTCATTTCTAATGATCGAACTCTAAGAGGCTTGGTTCTTTCTTTTCTGCTTAACGCGTCGGCCACGACATTCGCTTTACCGGGGTGGTAGCAAATTTCACAGTCGTAGTCGTTGAGTAGTTCTATCCATCGGCGCTGTCTCATATTCAACTCTTTCTGATCCAGTATGTGTTGAAGACTTTTGTGATCGGTGTATACCGTGCACTTTGTACCGTATAGGTAATGTCTCCATATTTTAAGAGCGAATACTACCGCTCCTAGTTCTAGATCATGAGTGGTATAATTTTCCTCATTTTTCTTGAGTTGTCGAGACGCATAAGCTATGACTTTGTCTCTCTGCATTAGTACCGCACCTAAACCATGATGTGATGCGTCACAATATACTACAAAGTCTTCGCTTCCGTCTGGTAGCGCTAGAATTGGTGCTTCACAGAGTTTATGTTTTAAGAGTTGAAATGCTGATTCTTGTTTCTCTTCCCAGATATACTTCTTGTTTTTCTGAGTGAGTTCTGTCAAAGGTTTTGCGATTTTGGAAAAACCTTCTATAAACCTTCGATAGTAACCAGCGAGTCCTAAAAATTGTCGAATTTCAGTTGGAGTGGTGGGCGAAGCCCAACCTTTGACTGCTTCGATCTTGGCGGGGTCAACGTGAGTACCTTGACTGTTGATGATATGACCTAAGAATTGAACGGTGGAGATCCAAAAATCACATTTGGAAAATTTTGCATACAGTTTTTCTTGTTTGAGTACACCCAAAATGGTTCTCAAATGTTCCGCATGCTCCTTTTCGTTACGTGAGTAGATCAAAATGTCGTCGATGAATACGATTACGAACTTGTCCAGATATGGCTTACACACGCGGTTCATTAGATCCATGAACACTGCCGGTGCGTTGGTAAGACCAAATGGCATTACGCGGAACTCGTAATGTCCGTATCGTGTTCGAAAGGCTGTTTTGGGAACGTCTTCTTCTCTGACCCTTAATTGGTGGTATCCTGATCTTAGATCGATTTTTGAGTAAACACTCGATCCTTGTAGTTGGTCAAATAGATCGTCGATTCTTGGTAATGGGTATCGATTTTTCACTGTGAGTTTGTTCAACTCTCTATAATCGATGCACATTCGGAATGTTCCGTCTTTCTTTTTGACAAACAGGACTGGTGCTCCCCAAGGTGATGAGCTGGGTTGGATGAATCCTTTATCTGACAGTTCTTTCAACTGCTCAGATAATTCTTTCATTTCGGAAGGGGCTAATCGATATGGTGCTTTTGCAACGGGTGCTGCTCCAGGCACTAAATCGATTCGAAATTATACTTGCCGGATGGGTGGAATACCTGGCAAGTCTTCGGGGAATACTTCTGCAAACTCATTTACAACTGGCACTTCTTCCAGTCGTTTTTCTTTCTCTTTCGATTTATCTTCCGTTACTTGGACTAAAAAGACGTGACATCCTTTGTTTATGTATTTCACCGTTTTGACGTATGAGATGATATTGAGTTGGGTTTTATAGTGGTCACAACGAACGGTTAACGTTTCATTGTCTATGGGAATTTGGACATCTTTTTTGTCGCAGATGATTCGGGCACGATGTTTGGATAACCAATCCATGCCCACAATTGCGTCAAAGCTTCCAAGTTGAATGGGCATGAGATCGATTGGAAATGTTTTGTCTTGGAGGGTTAAGGTGCAATTTTGAAGTACAGTGTTGGTGTTTAACAATTTTCCGTCGGCTATTTCAATTTCGTACGCGGTATCTAATTCTACGGGTGCAATATTGAGCAATAAAGCAAATGAAGTAGATACAAAACTCCTATCAGCTCCAGAATCAAATAATATCTTAGCACTATGTTGATTCAGTAAGAAAGTACCCGTGGTGACGTTGGGGTTCTGTGGCATGTTTCCATCTCCGAGTACGTAAGCTCTTCCTCGGGCAACCTGATTAACATTCTTGGGGCAGTGACTTTTATAATGACCTGTTTCACCACAGCCGTGGCACTTTACTGCTACTGGGTGCGCATTCGCTCCCGTGGCTCTGCAGTCTCGGGTCACATGACCTATCCTCCGACAGTTACCGCAGATGGCGGTACATGGTCCGGTATGATGCATCTTGCACCGATTACACTGGGGTTTTATCCCAGCATACATTTTTCCTTCAGCAGGTGCAGCCACATAAGCCCTTGCGGCCTCTTGACGACGGTTCTGTTGGCGATGACGGTCATTTCGGCTTTGCTGGTAATCTCTGTTGTGGTTGTTTCGGTCATTGTTGCGGTAGTTCCTGTTATGATTGTAATAACTGTTGCTGTTCCGGTTGTTGCTGCCAGGGTTATCATAGTTCCTCTTTTGCCCAATGACTGTGGATTTAGAACCTCGTTTAAGCTCTCGATTCATCATTCGCTGAGCAAACACGAATGCGGCTTCGAGGGTCTTTGGGTTGGATGCGGTAACATCTCCTTCAATGCTTGAAGGTAGTCCTTCCACATATTTTTCCAACAGCTTTTCCAAGTCAGATACCATGTGTGGACACAGAAGAGATAATTCTAGAAACCTTCGGTTGTATGTACTGACGTCACAGTTTTTCACCACTAACTCGTGAAATTCATCTTCAAGCTTTCTGACCTCTGTCCGAGGACAGTACTTTTCCAGCATTTTATTTTTCAGTTCGGTCCAAGAGATTTGGAATGCTGCTTCAGCACCCATTATTTTGACAGTAGCATTCCACCAAGATAGTGCATCTCCCCTTAGGGTTCCAGTGGCAAAAGTGACCTTGTTGTTTTCTGCACAGTTGCTTCTCATGAATACCGTTTCCATGCATTCAAACCACTGGGCTAATTCAGTCACTCCTTCTACGCCTCTGAAGGTGGTGGGTTGACAACTCACGAATTCTTTGTAAGTGCATTTACGTGGAGTAGATGCCTCACTTTCATTTGTTGCTCCCATAGTATTGCTTGAGCGGTTTAATGCATCGGCCTCGCGTGCTGCGGCGATGCCATCATCAATCATTCTTTGAACCTCCTCAAGCGTCAATGCTACGGTATTGTTGGTAGTTTCGTGTGTGCTATGTTCCATTTTCTATTAATGGCACAAGAGTACAGATTTAGAATTTGAATAGAATAGCTGAGTATATGCACAATGTAATCATGGTGTGAAATGATGATTAAATTGAATATTTCCCCATAGTTATGATGTCTCTGTAATCTATCAATTTACAGATGTGGGATTGTTAAGGAACAATCGATTTAATCATACAAACTGAATTTCATGTCACCATATTTTATGTGTTCAGGCTCTTACAATAATTACACAATTAGAGAATCATAATAATAACAGGTAACATCACGACATGTCTGGATACAATTACAATACATACGAATAACCATAATACATAAGTTAACAGATATATAGTACATTACTACCAGCATTACAACATTAATAACTTGATCAGTTGAGTTATACAACAAAACGATACAAGAGTCTTTATTAATTGCCACATGCGGCAGACTACAATGTCTCAAACTATACAATCATGCTAACTATGTCTACTGCTCAGGTCTATCCGTACGCCTCGTGAGCTCTGAGATCTGGTCTCTGAGTCTCTGTATCTCAGCCTGATGCTCCATCTGTATGTCTCCCATGAGTCTCTCCAATGTGTCAGCTCTACGCTGTGCCAAGTGAGCCTCCCAAGCTAAGTCCTGGCCCTCTCTACGTATGGATATCGCGTGGGAACGGGTATCTGCCAAGTCTGTCTGCATCTGTCTCAAGCACTGCTGTACCACTGCTCTGTTGGAAGCCAACCTATGCAGAGTATCGCTGATAGTCCCTGGGGAATCCAATGGCACATGGTCGATCATCCGAAGAAGTGACTCAATCTGCTCTTCGTGACTCTCTAGTCGTGTCACTACTGTGGATGGTATAAGGGTGTGGGTGACTACTGGTCTAAATCCTTCCCAAGCATCATGAGTCTGAGCTGGGGGAGTGAAACCAGGAGGGTAAGGCAGTGATGGTGAGGATGGGTGTATCTGGTCCGAGATGCGAGGTCTACTCGATGAAGGAATATCCTCTGCAGGAATCGAATCCCGCTGTCGAGGTGGTAGTGGATATGTCTGGGTATGTGTGTCAAGTACATGGTCAGGTAGTGATGGTGGTGCAACATGATGGGGCTCGGGTAAATCATCAGCAGGGAGCCATTGCTGACTTTCATAGTACAAGTCGTCAGGGGGTGGTATATAGAAAGGAGAGTAGGTGTCATAGACAAAATGCGGTGGTAACGTAGGTGCTGGCAAATCTGGCACATGGGGGTCATCTAATAAAGATATGTCGGCGGCTCTACCCTCTACAAAGGGTTCAATCGCGTCGGGCACAATCTCTGGTACTACAGCATCGGGAAGTACGGGGGACGTGACTGATGCTAGTGATCCCTCGGAGTCCGGCTCCGATGATACACTAAAGTGGGTGATAAACGACATAGTACTGTAATAATCCATATATAGTAAAATAAGTAACTTACTAACATCAAGTGGTGTAGTATAAGCATAAGATGATCTAGTTGTGCACAGTAACTATCAAGTATGCAGAGGCTTATATATGATAATCCTAATGTATAACATACCGAGCGCGGCAGCAAGCAGGCATGGAGAGTTTAAGGTAACATGGTGTATAATTAATTTGTTTGAAAAATGTAGTTATAGTCCAACGTTTAAAAACATTTGGTTCTCTATAACCGAAGCTCTGATGCCAAACTGTAACACCCCCAAATTTTAAACATAGCAGCGGAAGATTTATTTGGGTGTTACGGTGAGGATCGAAAACAAAATCATAGGAAAACAGCCTGAGATGGCATTTTTAATTTACATAGGTCCATAATACAAATTCAGTTATAAAGCGTTACATCAGAGTGCTAAGGTTTCTCCAAGGAAACATCAATTTAACTGAATTACAACTTTATTTTACACCATTTATTTATGATAGGGTATGCTTGCTCCATGCCTTGCCTTGCTCCTTTAGTTCCCTGAGATACATGCTTAAAAGTCAACATAATGTTGAGTGAAATCATGGAGTTTGTAATTTAAATATCAGTTTGATTCACAAGTAAGATTGTATTGGAGATACAATCAGTTTAGAAATTGATATCGCAGTTCATATATTGCCCTAAGTCTCATGACACGCAAACGTTAACAAAGTACCGCATAAACGGAGGTGATCATCAAATTAATGATGAAGGTTTTGCCCTCGTGTAATAGGTGATTTTCCAATTCCTATTTTTCTCAAATATAATGCATCGCGACTAATACGACTAGCAAAAAGCATTCCGTCCTAGTATTAGTGGGATAGGCTGTCAGTCCTCTAATAGATCTATTCATTATATTCGCGTTCACCGCAGTGATTAATGGCTCATGATAAAGGGTCTTATGGCAATATGGTGTACTTAGGCATATATCAAGTCAGGTAGCATACAGAAAAATACTTGTGATCAGTTTATAGCATGTATCCCCCTCACGGAGTTTAAAAAGTAATAAGAGTTTAAAAAGTGAGGCCATGACTCACCTTAAGCGTTACTGGTGATAATTTCAGAGGTGATTATAACAACTTCGATATAGAACCTGGTAAACATATAAATATCTGAGAATCTGACTAATTTCTAGTGGTGTGTGTGTATGAGTGGTGGATGATGATTAGCTAATGATATACAACGATCTAATCGTTGAGAATGAAGATGTTATATGATTATGGTGCTCGTACTCTCGTAAGATCATATCTTCCCAGAGTAAATGAAATATAATCATGAAATATTTCTATCGCTAATAACTAATATGCAACCATAATGCGAATATGCATATGAAGTAAGGATATGGTGCAAAAATGAAAAATAAGATAAAAATGACAAGTTATAATAGTTGGTCCTTGTTCTTTTCAGATTTTATATTTTCTACCCTAACCGTGGTTTGCGTTACGTCGTTAGTCCTTGTCTAGTCCATAGTCCAATAATAGTCCAATAATTGTCCAGATGTCCATATAAGGCTTGGAGTTCAATGGTATGTCAACTTAAGTCCTTTACAACTGTTTTCACAGTTTCAGTCCCTTAGTTTCCAGGTTTGGCAGTTTTAGTCCTTTTCGGTTAAGTCGCGTTACATTTTTAGTCCTTTTTGTATAAAAATGACGGGAAAAATATTCTGAAAATTTCTATAACTTTATTAAGTTTATTTTAACTTATTTCAACTTCTTATTTCAGAAAAGAGCTTATTTTGATATTATTGGGCCATGTATCGAATCTCTTTAAGGCCCGTTAATAAATTTAGAGGCGAGGGCGTGAAAATAGTTTTGGGCTTGAACTTGGGCTATTTTTAGGATTCTAAAAATATATTATATGGGCCTGTTGGACCTTGCTATCGAAAATTCTTGTTGGGCTTTGATTTGGCCCAACCGAAGGTTTAAATAATTTCTGAAAATGCTTACTAAGTCCTAGTGAGGGTCGATCAAAATGAGATGTTTTGAGCGTGATAACAAGCTCATGAGGTCGAACTTAGAACATGAAAAATATAGTTTGCTAGGTGTGCTATCGAGTTGTACTAAAATATCTAGATGTTGTGTTTGTAAATTCGAAAATACCTTTGAGGTTTATAGCCTCGTCGAATGGTGTTGAGTCCAAGAGAAATGTCTAAAATTTTCTAAGTGTTTTGCTCTAGTCGAGTAGCATTAAAAAGGGTTTATTTTAAGTGTCGATATGACATTGTGAGTGGGATCTTAGAATACGAAATATCTAGTTCGCCATGTGAACTATTGAGAAGTGCAAAAATATTTATGTTTTGCATGAAATGTTTCGCATTAAATTAAACGTGGAGTGGTTAGTTCGAGTGAGTTTTAAATAGTAAAATTTTGGATATTTGTCTATCTCTTTTCAACTGGTTTGGCGTGGGAGTTATAATTTGAGTTCGAGTTGAATTAGGATGGTATACATAAAGTGGTCATATGTTAAACGTGACATGGGTGGTTCGAACAAGTTAAGGTCTGACATGTTTTCTCTATCTTTTGTTAACCGGTTGAGCTCAAGTGTTTTAAGTTTGAGTAAAATATGCATGCAACTTAATGAAGTGTCAATATATACGTTTTAAATGAGAAACATAATAATGCATGGTGTGGTGAATTAAACGTGTATTAGCAAGATGTGAGTGGTTCTTAAACCTTACTTGGTATCATGCGACATGAGTTTATAACTGTGTGGTGTAATTAAAAATAAATATGTTCGAATGTAATATGAGATATGCATGCGTGAGTGAGTACGTGAGATGTGTATTATAGCAAATGTGAGAAGACTTACTACACCTTTTGAAAAGGTGGTGGAGGCTTAGCAGTAACCGGTTGGAACACGAAAAAGAGACAACCCACTTGCTTCAAACTCCTTTACTCGAAATTAGTAGGGTTCTTGTCGTGAAAGGGGAAGATGTGGGTGAAGATACAATGATAGTGAAATGGGTGTGAAGGAAGTGAATGTAACACAATAAGAGACAGTGGGTTCGAATGGTTCTTATATGGCTTGACTTTATTGAGTTTGCTTCCAAAATTCTCGACAGAAAGGTTGCTTTGGGAATGTGTTGATGTTGAAAGACAGTGATAGGAATATAAGGAAGAGATTAGATCGAGTGGAAGGCTTTTATAAGCAAAATATCTTCATTTGACCAATTGACTAATGATTGGAAGCACTGTGTATAGGGGACACTTGTATATTGATATGCTTGCTTGAGTGTGAAACGTGTGTGGGTGGTTGTGGTTTTGTACGCTAGTTCTTGTATGTTTCTTGTTTCATTTGGTTCTTACACATATTATCACAAGTTTGAGTGGCTTAGCTACAATTCATGTTTCTTGTTTATTTTGCATATGGAGTATCATATTTACTTGGTAATATAGTTAGTAGGTTGTGGGAGTATGATAACATTTAGTGTCGATGTCTTTAGTGATATGTTTGTGTCGAATTGAGACAACCAAAATGAGTTTAGTATCGGGTTACTACTTGCTATTTCTAGTTGGGTTTTTGGTATCATAGTAGTTAGTTAAGTGGTGTATTCGAATGTATAAAAACATGTGAAGTTTTAGTTCGATATTTAACATTGTATGTGGTTTTCTTTTTGAGAAGCATATCAATCGGATTTAAAGAGGAAGCAAGGAAATAAAATGAACTAAGTATTGTGGTGATGGGCTGTGCAAAAATCAGTTGGGTTTGATGGTTAAAATGTATAACTGCCATATTCGATATTCAAAAACATGATCGGGTTTTGGAGGGCATTGGCGATCGGTTGAAAGAAAGAAACAAAGAAGTGAAGATAATATAATTTGGTGTGTTGGGTGGGCTGTGATGTCCGAATGGGGTTATGTGATGTTCACTTGGGTTGTGTTAGCTCGATGGACTAGTGATAATAGGGTTTAGTGGTTGTTGTTGCGCCGAACTATTAAGGGTCCAACCGGTTGGTAGTGGTAGGTTAGTATTAGTGTTTGTATTTTAGTTAAGTAAAATTATGTGATATTAATTTTGGTTAAGTGTAGTGAAATAACTAGATGATTATGATCACTTGTCGTTGTGTAAACGTGTTGTTGCGTCGGAGATATTATCTCTAGTGTCGGTGTGTTCAATATATATATATATATATATATATATATATATATATATATATATATATATATATATATATATATATATATATATATATATATATATATATATATATATAAAGCATTGCTGTTAACAACAATAATGGAAAGTTTAAATTTCTAGCAAAAATAGGCGTTAGTAAACGACAATACGGGATTATCATTAATCATTGAGATTGATTACAAGGGTTTTTCGAGGGATCTTACAGAAATCACCTGGGCCGTTAAGTCTGAAAATTGTCCAAGTGTTAACCTGCTGCCAGTATACTTCAACCTGCTGCTAGTGTATGTAACCTGCTGCTGAGTCTGCTAGTATACTTCGACACGCTTCTCTAGCTTATCCTTAGCTTCTCTAAGGGCCCCAACATCCTTTGCAGCCTGAAAAAGTATAACAGGTTATTAGTGATGGATAGTCTTTTACCTCTAAAGGTTAGCTAGTCCCCATATAGTAAGTACTTTTTTGTTTGGATACAGAGAAGACACTTTGCTTTGGACACAAGATGCAGCTTACCATCTTCAGCATTTTTAGTTCCTTCCTTGCTACCTTTGATCTCCAGAGACATTGAAGTGTAAGACTTGCTCTCCTCTGATGCTTATATGTAGAAACAACATAGAATCTACGCCACTGCGTCTGCACAAGATGCAGCCGATTGTAAATTACAAGGTCACAGTAAATTGCATTGCTTCATTTTGCTGTTATTCATACAAATAACCTTAATTGCACTATAAGCTTGCTGCATTAATGTTATATCAGTCAGACAAGAAATGGGAAGCATCGATTTTTATAAGTTTAACATGGTCTGAGTAATTTCAAGCATATATAAGTTACATACTCGAACAAAAAGATTATCAGCATACATTGATATCAGTTCAATAATTTCAGTCTGTTTTTAGTGAAATAACTAACAAAAGTGGTCAAGTTTGTGCAAAAACAAGGGGAAGAAGTAGACAACAAATGAACTATGTATGTTATTCACATGGGAAATTGTTAATAGGTATAATGGTATATGATTAAAATTGTTATGCAGCCAAGCCATGATTTCTGTGTTAGGACATTATCTTAGTTAACTATTTAAGTAGTCTCAAGGGTTCACCTAATATAACGAATGCCTTCTACCTGAATTATAGTTGCACCCTTGGTCCTTCTTCTGTGTCTATACTCATTCCTGGCAGCCATAGCCATTAACCCGGTTTGAATAAATAGTGTTGCTCCCAGTAAGTGTCTATATGACTTTCTTGATGCTCTGCCTCGAATATACTTTTGTATGCGTTGACTTTGGAAACATGCTGCAATCGAAGAAGATAAAGCTTTGAATCCTTGCAATTTGTTTAGTTGTGCAGGTTAAATGTTTTCAAATATAGTACATATAATTTATTTATTTATTAATGTTTTAAGCGTACAAGTAGGACAATTACATACCATGCTTCATCAAGAAGAGAAATGATACCCCCAGGTTTCTGCATAATAAGAACACTTGATAAAAGTTATGTTCAGTGGACACTCCAATATGGCACTTTTAAGTTATATACCAAAAGATATGGTGATTTTTAGATGTGGCAAATTGGGTGGTAATGGGTCGAAATGGTTTAACTTTTTATACGGCTTTGTCAAAAACTTTTGAGTATGCACGTGATGTCCCTAGACAAGGTGGAAGGTATGGGGATTGTGGTGTTTGGGTATGAATATTTTTGTACAGGTTGTCTCGTATGCTGTCATTGAAGGTGAAGGATCCGGTTCAAGTTGCTTTGGCTTATCGTGAGAATTTGGTCGATTTTTAAATAAAATACAAGATTCCAATTCCGAAGTCAAACATGGTTTAAACAATTAACATTTGTATGAAACTTAACGGTAATGTATGAAACTTAACGGTGTCATTGAAGGTGAAGGATCCGGTTCAAGCTGCTTTGGCTTATCGGTTGTCTGTAAACAATTTGATTTATCTTTTGTTAATGTATTATATGGGTAATGTATGTAAACAATTTATCTTATTCAGTTGCTTGTGGTTTTTCTTAATGTTTAAGGCCTTACTATTAAGCTCAAAAGTGCCTAGTTGGACTGTTTTGGTATGCATTACTTAGCCTTAACAGCTTATTTGGATTTCTTTTAGATATTATAGCTTATTTCAGTCCCATTTTTGCTTTTAATAGCTTGTTAGCTTATTACCAGTTTCTCATTTAGCTTCTTTTCTACTTAATAGCAGTCTGATCTTAAACTGCTTATTCAGGCTTAATACGCAGCAGTATTAATCAACAAACTCAACTGGCAGTATAAATAAGTCACAAGCAGTACTAATGTAATAAGTTGATCAGTCAAGCATTAAAGTAATATCTCTGTTTAGTGAAAACACATAACTACTGCCATCTTAAAAAACAAGATACAGTCGAGCATTAAAGTCGAGCAGTCGAGGAGTCATTTTTTTAGGATGGATATGTGACTATACCTTTCAATAGTATATTATTTCATATAGGTTAACATTTAAAATTGTCATCATTAAATATATCCATAGTCGAGCAGTCGAGGAGTCGAGCAGTTGAGCAGTCGAGCAGATGTTAACTTTAAATATACTTCAATAGTATATTATTCCATATATGTTATATAACTCACATTTAAAATTAGCATCATTAAATATATCCATAGTCGAGCAGTCGATCAGTCGAGCATTAAAGTCGAGTAGTCGAGGAGTCGAGCAGATGTTAACTTTAAATATACTTCAATAGTATATTATTCCATATAGATTATATAACTCACATTTAAAATTATCATCGTTAAATATATCAATAGTCGAGCAGTCGAGGAGTCGAGCAGTTGAGGAGTCGAGCAGATGTTAACTTTAAATATACTTCAATAGTATATTATTCCATATAGGTTATATAACTCACATTTAAAATTATCATCGTTAAATATATCCATAGTCGAGCAGTCGATCAGTCGAGCAGTCGAGCATTAAAGTCGAGCAGTCGAGCAGTTGAGGAGTCGAGCAGATATTAACTTTAAATATACTTCAATAGTATATTATTCCATATAGGTTATATAACTCACATTTAAAATTATCATCATTAAATATATCCATAGTCGAGCAGTCGATCAGTCGAGGAGTCGATCAGTCGAGCATTAAAGTCGAGCAGTCGAGCAGTTGAGGAGTCGAGCAGATATTAACTTTAAATATACTTCAATAGTATATTATTCCATATAGGTTATATAACTCACATTTAAAATTATCATCATTAAATATATCCATAGTCGAGCAGTCGATCAGTCGAGCATTAAAGTAATATCTCTGTTTAGCCATAACTACTGCCATCTTCAAAAACACCTTTCAATAGTATATTATTCCACATAGGTTTACATTTAAAATTATCATCATTAATTTATATTCATAGTCGAGCAGTCGATCAGTCGAACATTAAAGTCGAGCAGTCGAGCAGATGTTAACTTTAAATATACTTCAAATCGACACAAACATGCTCAACTGACGGTAAATAGTACACAATATAAACTGCAACTTGCAAGAAAAGGGAAACAACAAACTCAATACATCCATAGTTATCGCCAGGAATCTCACTATTTCCCGTTAGCTTAGTAGGAATTCTGTGTTCACAAACTGAACTCGACAATATATTTGAGCCGACAATATATTTCGTAGACATGAACAAACCAGACACCAAGATCAAAACTTTATTAAAAATAATGGCTGAATATTAGCATATTGTCGAGATAAGGATTTGTAAGCGATTTTTGGCTATAATGTTTCCATGCTTTATTGATAATTAAATTGGGTATTACCCTACATAAAGAGGTCATATACCAACCAAACATGGTTTACAATGAAGGATCTTTTTTTTTTTCTGTCTACAAGTTTAAAAGTTTTTCTAACGAAGAGTTATAAGTCGTCCAGAAACATGAAGCAACTAAATTTCTGAAGGGTGATAATAATAAACAAACAAGAAACATAGACGAAACCAACGCCAATTGCATTCCCAAGTATCAGCTGTACTTTCCACCATTCAGGCTCAAACTCCTGCAAGATATGGAAATGCTTACTATGTGCGGGTATATAAAAAGGCGATTAAAATGGAAGTCTATTAAAAACAACAAAAGAATCATGAACGCAAAAGGGATAGTAAGCAATTTTTACCAAAGCATGCACGCCAAAACACAAGATCTGTTTAGCTTACCTATAGTCTAGATGATCATGTTTTCAGAATCAAAGCATACATGCAACAGTCAACAATGATGAAGCTATACCATTAGTAAAAATATATGAACAAGAGAGACTTCTCTACAAAGTTTAGACTTTTAGATGCATATTATCAAATATGCTTGTATAGGGAGAACCCCACACACACATATTGGAAGAGAGTTCATAAGACATCAACTAACTTGGAGGCTCAATTCATCACTTAAAAGAACCTAGCCTCATAAGAAAAAAACATAGATTTGCTTTAAAATGAGTGTTCAGTTATCCTGTTGCTAGTTATCAATAATCTGCTGCTGGTTATCACTAACCTGCTGCTGGTTATACATAACCTGCTGTTGAGTGTTTATTTTGTTGCTGAGTACAAGTGTGAAGTGTGATTTTTGTTTCAGTGTGTTAGACTCTTTAGTTTGATTATGAGTCCTTGTAATAGTTTATAATAATTAAAAAAAAAAAAGAAAAAAAAAATTTGTATTGTTCGTACTCATCTAATACAGGATAAATCAATTTGGATGGCTGATTTGTTGAGCAAAGATGTTGGAAGGTGTAAGAGGTCATTCTGCTGCTAGCACTATTAACCTGTTGCTAGGCCAATGAACCTGCTGCTAGGGTCCTGCTGCTCACAATACCAAGTAAAAGGAACCTGCTGCTCATTTTTAAAGAACAAATGCCTAACCACAAATGCCTAAAAAAGCCTAAAATAAGCACTTAAAATAATCAGACATGACATTAAAATAACCACAATGAAGCTCAAATACTATAAAAAAATTGAAAAACCCTAACGATGTATCAATCAAACCAAAAATAGCAAACGAAAGGGCTTATACAAACAATGATTGAAAATTGTTTTGTAAAATTGTGTTAAGTTTGATTTCAAAAAACAGCCATCTAACTATGTAACAGTTTATCCAGATCACTAGCAACCAAATAACAAGTTTACACACAAACCACATCTACCCTTGAAAAAACACGATCCAAAGAAATGTTTCCACTTTCCAACCACATAAACCTCGCGAACCTGCTCATAACTAACAAACGACAGAGAGTGCGACTCTATTGGATGCTAACTCTATCCTTCCACATTTCTACAAATTTGGGATCCAGCTTGATCTTCTAGGGGGCATATTATGATATTAATACCTAGAGTTAAGTTCAAGACAACCTTGATTCTATTATATATTCTCTTAGTTAACAGTCCATAAAGCTACAACTGGGACTATAATACCACTTAAACTCACAAGTACAATGTTGAAACACCTATCCTAACCAAATCATCAAAAGTCAAGGGTCTAAACTAACACAAAAATCAACAGCTAGAGGATAACATATGACCCAAAAAAAAAAAAAAAAAAAAAAGACTTACATTAAAAATAAGATTCTTGTTAGTATCAGATGACCAAGCTAAACCTCCTCTAAAATAAATGTTCCAAACAAGAACCATAACCGCACCAGCGACACCAAGCACGTGGACAACATAAGATAGATGCAACGCGTTTATTTGCAACCCCATCTTCTCTTCGATCTCTTACTTTCCTCTTTTGAAACCGGTGTGTCGTAAATGTACTGGTAAATGGATGAAAGAAGAAACAAAATATTTTAGATCTTTAGCTTCTAGGTGTGTGTTTTTGATTTTGATCTACCGAAACAGTGTTTAGTGCGTGATTTTTTAGATTTTATCAGTGTAGTGTGTGTTTTTTTATGAAGCAAAAAGAAAAAAATAAAAATAAAGTACAATAAAAAAGGAAAAAAAAAAAGTACAGACAAAATCTTTCTAAAGATCTTTTACAAAAAAGTAAACGTCAGTCGAGCATTTTCAAGTCGAGCACCGTCAGTCGAGCATTGACTTTTAATAAAGTAAATAGTAACAAAGATTCTCTAAAGATTTGGTTGGTACCTTTTGCAAGTACAAGGAATGACACGTGGCATGATTCTGGTGGAGTCGAGCGGTCGAGCAGTCGAGCGTGACCAAAATAGGAAAGAGGTGTTGAGAGTGACTATTAAATGTACCATCTTTTTTTTTGAAATACTATTTTGGTAATTACCTCTAATTTTTAAATGTATATAAGACTCATAGTAACGGTGATCCTAAGGTGACCAGATCAGCTTGCCAATTCAGCATCATCTCAGCTTCTTTCTATAAGACCAAACACATCGTCAAATGCCCGTAGTAAGGCGATCCCGGTCTCAACAAAAAACATACCCTTCAAAAATTGAATAGAAAAACATACACAAACCATGCAAACCATTAAGTCGCTTTTGCCAGCCAAAAATCTCTATAAAGAAAAATAAACCATACTTGAATGTTATTTAAAGTGATAGTCTTTGATTAGTTTTTAATTTTTTATGGTGACCATTATCATCAACTAAAAATGAAAATTGCCCCAAAACTTTTTTTGGTTTTGAGAAAACCAAACTAGACGGTTGTTCCTACAGGTGATTCGGTTGGGTTTTGTTTGCCACCGTTTCAAAAATTTAGATAGGATGAAAGTGTACTAGCCACCAATTCTAAAAAAGTTAAGACTTGTATTAATTATCCCGGATGACATATATACTTGAGTTATTCTTCTCAAGTGTGTATTCTCATACTGGATAACATAATACTCACTTCAACTCGACAGTCACATCTGCACTCTTGTATATAAATTACCACCATTTCGTTCATAAACCTATGTGGGACAAGGTTGAAATGGTGGTTGTTCAAAACAGTATTATAAAAATTCAAAGCATTTTTAGTATCCTAATTCCTAATTTTTGCCATTTATGTTTTTTGTGTCAAATTGTACATCAGTGAAGCTACTATGCTAACTAACTATAAATTTACACCCGTATAAATGTGCACAGCACCAACATATCTTGTCCCATCAAGTAATAAAATTTTTGGGACAAGGTATGTGGTATGTGCTTAAACACATACCATTTCTCGACCAAAACCAGATCCAAAATGACCAAAAACCTAACCAATTATGCCAAATATATTGTGTTTTTGTGTTTTTACATATGCAGGCACGGATATCGAAGAAAAGGACAAAAATAAAGAAATAGCCGGGAAACGAGCACGAGATTTGGGAGAGTGTCAAAGCCGAAGCCGGGAATGCTATGTTTGGTCAAAAGTCAGAAACAACCCTTAGATCAACTTCGAGAAAATGGCAGGAAAAGTCCCTTGAACTTCAAAAATTACACTTTTGGTCCTTGTCATTTCATTACTAAATCAAAAGCCTTATATCCGGACCTAATCCAATATTTAAATACAAATCCAACAATCCATTATCTTAAACCCCAAAGCCCATCTCAGATACCCAAGCCCAACCCCGGTTCCTATAACCCGATCCAACCCATGTCCAACCCGGTCAACCCCTTAATATCTCCCTCAGTCAAATAAAAATAAGAAAAAAAAAACCCACACTCACACACACCCGCGTTCTTCATTTCCCCCAAAAGTTACTAGAACCCTAACTTACCGTACACCCCAATTACCCCATTCCTATAATAATTAACCCAATCATTAGATGTTCTAGAAGGTCCTGACAGCTACAGGGACACGTGTGGGCAGCTGATTGGAGAGGCCACCTCATCTAATTGATCAAACAGCTTAGGATTGGAGGAGTGATGCTAAAGGATGATCTAAGGGTGGAGATGGGATTAATAGCACACGGATGGCCAACCTGGAGTCCCCAGAAGCTTCTGAAGATGGCTATATATAGCCCACCTCACTCACGGTTTGGGGGTTAGCTAGCTTAGGAGTAGTGTAGGTAGTTTTAGCATCGTTACTCTGTCAATTTACTTTCTCAGTTTAATTAAGTTTTGTAATCTCTTTTAATACTGCTTTCAATTGTAACTCAGTTTCATTGATAATAAAATTTCCTTTTACTTTTATAAAATTTGCAATTTACTTTCAGGTTTTAATATCTAGTTATGGTTAAATAGTTTTTAAAAGCTCTTATATACTGTCATATAAGATCATGTAAACTTAATCATAGCTTGTACTGAGCTTTGTCACTTAGTTTATGCTTAAGTTAGTTAATTAGTTTCTGGTCAACGAAAGTCAAAGGTAATTGATGGTGATGAATCTGTGGGATATTGATGGTAGATTGATGATTTCTGGTAATGTTTAAGCCTATCTAAAGATAGGCTGTGTTCAAATGTTACCTCTGTTGAGCTGAGGGGATTTTACATTGTGAGTTCTAATTTTCATTTTTATTCAATTATTGCATCAGTAGCTTAAAGTAGTGTAGATCTGTGTTTGCTAGTTTGTTTACTGTTTATTGTTGTTATTTAGTATAATTGTTGCTTAATATTTGTTGTTTGCTTTATATAATGATGATTTGAATCAGTTTAGTTGTCTGTTGTTTCATATTGTTTCATAACTGCTTCATACTTGCATTCTTGTGATCTGTGGTATTTTTATGTTTGTGAGCTGTGATTCTGTTGCATATTAGTGTATTTGATCAGTATAGTAGTGGATGTGGTGGTTTATTATATTGTCTAACTCATTTGGATCATTATCAGTAATAGTAGCATAATAATAGAGTTTTTGGATCATGAGCTTTGCTGAGTTTTATGGTTGTTTAGCTGAGGATATTTGATCTAGTTGGTCCATTTTCATCATATAGAACTCATTATAGCTCAAGTATCAGTAGGTTGTTTCATTAAAATGTCTAAATCAGTATTTATCTCATGTTATGCTATGATCTGCTGCTTTTGGTCATTTCAGTTGCATCATTTGGTTAGATAATCTGTTAAAGTTTGTTAGTATAGTGTTATGATAGCTTAATCACAACTAGTTTAATAGATCAGGGTAGCTGAATCTCAAATTAGTCAACCATAGTTAGTGCTTAATTGGTCAAACTTGTTTTTTAAGTCTGTTTCATTTTGTTCTGAGTTGCTGCTTTCATGAATCCATTTGAATGATCGTTAGTGCTTAATATTGTTTGCTTTTGTGTTTCTAAGAAGTTAGCATAGTATAGTTTTAGTATCTTCCATTTCAAGTAGTGGTGATAACATCTGAATATCTAAATTTGCACTCAAAATCTGTTCCTCGTCTGCTGAATAAATGGCTGCTGCATGTTCATACTTTGTTCGTCTGTATTTGCCTCGAATTGAACTAGCAATTGAGTGTTTGTGATAGGGCTTTTTGGATTTTAGTAATCTCTGCTTGATCAGCTTTCCAAAACTGTTTTCATTTTCTAAATTGGTTAAGAATCGAGTCTTTTAGAAGCTTTTGAAAAGTGCTAGATAAGTTTGTTTCCTGGTTCTAACTGAGTGTTCTTAAGTTTTTTGTGTTTTCATTTTTGGTCCCTAGTCTTTCTGTTTAAGTTTAAAATCGGGACTGGTTAGTTTTTAGTTGTAAAGCAGTTTGGTAATTGGCTAAATTAGTCCCTGTCTTTTATAAGTTCTATAATAAGTTTCAGTTTTTTCCATTTTAGTCCCTCGGCTTTTATAAAAATTTTATTTTCTTAAATTTCTTTTATAAAATCAGTTTTAATAAATTTCATTTTCAGTCCCTTAGGTTTTTACTTTTGCATTTTAGTTTAAATTCATTAATAATTTTATAAATCTCGGGATTAGCCCGGGATTAGCGTTAATTGATTTCTTTTTGTGTGCATTTATTTGATAAACGTAGATTGCTTTTAATTTTTCATATTTTAGTTTAAACAACACCAAAATAAACTTTCACGTCACTAATTCACTTCACATTTTCACGACACCGAATCGACTTAAACGCCGTCAAACCTTCGTTGGGAGAACGACCCGGGGGAATTGTATTCGTTACAATTTCTTTGGACTCAAAAATAAATATACTAAATCAAAAATGGCGCCGCTGCCGGGAAGGCTTGAAACGTTGTCGTTGATTCATATCGTATTTTGTGTTTTGAAGATCCTTCCTCGGAAGTTATCGTTTTATAAAAAATAAAAATACAAAAATATAATATTTTTCAAGGTTTTTATAAATATAAAAATCCAAAAAGATTTTCTTTTCAAAATTATTTTTCCTTTTTCTTTTGTGATTTTCCATGTTTCTAAAAAATAAAAACCCAAAAAAAAAAAAAAAAAAAAAAAAAAAAATCTTCTTATCCTCTCATCCATTTGATTCTTCTTCTTTAACCCTCTGAACCGTATAATTCTATCTCTTTCTCCTTCTCATGCTTAATTCTTATTATAATTTTTCATCATTTTTTACCACAACCGTCGAAGATGACGGAACAAAAAGCATGGAAGAATTGTTGTTTGAGGAGCAGAGGCGGGTTGTAATAGCTTTATATTGTAAACATGACATTAATTACTCTTCGAGTGGCAATCCCACTCCGTCTTCTGAATCTATCCTCCCCGACTCTTCCAATCCTTCCCTCACACCGGTTGAGGGAAGTGACCCCGTTTTGGAAGAGATCGATACTTCTCTTGCTAATGATAATTCCGATTCAACGATGGTTGATGACTCTACTTTTGATTCGGAGGGAGATATTCGTTTTCTTGAAGAGTTATTGAATGAAGAACCATTATCTTCCCTCCCTCCGATGAGCAGTGAAGTTTTTGATGAGACCGATGATGATACGCTTCCAGATGAGGATGTTACAAACGAAAATATCATTATTTATTCGAACCCTCTTTTTGAAACCGTTGATATGGATGAGATGCCGTTTAATCACGCTACGGATGATGACGTTGAAAGTTATGCCGATTCTCACAATGAGTATACTCCGAGTATTGAAGACTCTTGTGGAGATATCGATGATGTTGAGGAATCGCGTTCCGATTATGAGTTCATTAGCTTAGAGGAGATAAAGGATTTCGACCTAGATGATGATGAGATCAAAGATGATTTACTTCGTGACAAATTGTCCAAAATCAATCTTCTTATTTCAAAGATCGAAGCTTTTAATAATCCGACTCCGTCTACTGATGCCGTGATCACCTCTTCATTTCCTATCCCCGATATGGATAGTGATTTCTTACCCGAGCTTGAAATTTTTCGATTTGAAGAGACGAGTAGTGGCAGTCCCACTATTCATGCTGATATTTCTCTTCCGGATTATGAGCGTTTTGACTTTGAAATCGACTCCGAACTTATTTTGAGCAATATTTCTGATAATCCGTCACGTGATCCTCTTTTAGAGGATGTCGATCGATTTCTTGCTTCGGATGACTCGATACCACCGGGTATTGAGAATGGCGAGAATGACCTTCGAAGAAATGTTCTAATTGAAGAAATTCATGATGATGATTTACTTTCCGAGGCTGATTCATTTATCTTCGATTTTCCATCTTCTCGTCCGCCCGCGAAACCACCGGATGTAGATTTTGAGTTCGATACGGATAAAGATATCTTTGGAGTAGTGGACGATATTTCTGAACATGATGTTCCGGTACTTGATATTTTACCCACCCAACCCACCCGTGATTCCAATGATGTTTATGCTTTCACCATCCGTGTTTTTCACCCTTTCTTTTCTTATCCCCTCATTTCTCCATCTTTCCACTCCTCTGGGAGTGAGGATACAATCTTTGACCCCGGCATCTCCGTTTTTCATGCCGGGTGTCCGTTCCTCTTGCTCCCCCAAGGACAAATAAATTCGGGGTCGAGTCAAGCTCATGTGACTCGGTTACCAAAAACAAGCGCTTCGTGGGAGGCACCCCATGCTTATCCATCTATCTTCTTATCTATTTTCTAATAAAGTGAGTGAGGAGGGCTTCCTCTTCCATATCTTGTGTTTCGTGTTTTCTGTGGTATGTCCAGGAATGCCCGATGATGAAGACTCTCGTGCTCATAGTTTCCTTCACGCTACTCGAGTTTCATCATTCGCTGCTTATCCGATATCCTAAAATCTTATCGTTTTACATTTATCTTTTGGCATAATTAATAAACGGCCTTAGATTTATGTAGGAGAACCCTTACCTTTAAGACATTAAGGACAATGTCTCGTTTTAGTCTGGGGGGGTAATCTGTCGATTTGATTTTTGCCTTGCATTTTTGCCATTTTCTCATGCAACCCCGTTTTTCCTCCAAAATTGAAAAAATCCAAAAAAAGGAGAAAATTTTAAAATTTTTTGCAAAAATATAATAAATTTTGACATTTTTGTTGATTTTCCGATGGTGAGAGTAGGAATAAAATTCTGACTTGATCGGGCGTGTTGAGCCTTAGCTTGTTCCCTTAACCGTTTATAATCTATAAGCTCGTGCTAGTCTTTTACACAAGGAGCTAGAAAACGCGAATTCTTTTTAAGAGTTTGCAAGTTCCCGTATTTGACTTTATATATGCATGGCTTGATTATAAGGCTAAGCATTCGCGGATCTTATTATTTAAGATTTTAAATTTGCGAAGAACGAGAAATGATAGAGTTGTTTATAAGTTAGATTGCTAAACGTGGAGTAGTTGGATCTCTTTAAAGCTCATCGAAGTTACTTGTGACTTTTTGTTCCCATAAGCTTGTTTCACTCAAAAATAGAAATTTAGGAATAATTAAAGCTATTTTAGTTTTGGCGATGATTAGTTTCTATTTCTTCCTTAGAGAATCCTTGCTTATAAAAGTTGGGTACACATCAAGGTACTGCCAGTGTTACGGTGTAATAGACTATTCCATCTTGCCGGCTCGCAACCGATGTTGGGATTGTTATAAAAGCCGTAGGACTCGGGATTTGGCAAAATATATAATGAATAATGAATATTAATAATAATCCAAAGCCATAAAAAGTTTTCTGCATCTTGCCGGTTCGCAGCCGATGTTGTAGACTTCTAATAAAGGCAGAGGAAAAATTCCAAGGTCATAATAGACTATCACATCTTGCCGGTTCGCAGCCGATGTTGTGATTGTTATAAAGGGCCAAGGATCAATAATAATATATGCTTAATAATGTTAAAAATGCCAAATTTCGACTCCGAGGTATCCTAATAAAGGCTTCCGTCTCTGGACTCGTAGATGAGTTGTTTCGGTCGCAAATAAAAGGGATATCCTCAAAATCGTGTTAAATCAGAGACCTTGATGTGGACCTCATTTTTGTATGCAACGGTTTTCGAGGGAAGGTTTGGAAACTACTTAGCGTCTAAACTAGGTATCTTTATCGGACTTAGAAATTATTGATGAGGCGAAAAGTGTACCGCTTTTAAGGGGTCATTTAAGCCTTAAATCGTATTTATTTGATCAAATATTGCCCTAAATCGTTCCTTTTGTCATTTTAGGTACTTTTGAGGAGAAATCTGGAAAAGGAGGCATTTTGGACGTTTTTGGAGCATTAAAGTGAAGAAAACGGCAAAGTCTCAAGAATCGGCTAAAAGTTACTCTTGACGGCGTCACAATTAACATGGGACGGCGTCATGCCTTGGCAAGAAAAGTTGGATGTGAAATTTACTCATGACGGGCCAGTGAGTTTGCATGAGAATTCTGACGGCGTCACGCTTTAACTAAATCAAGGGCGTCACGGCTTAAATCATAAGGGGACGGCGTCACGTTCATGATCCGACGGCGTCAAGCCTTGATAAGCCAGAATGGATTTTGGTAGAGCTAAAGAGGGACGGCGTCAAGATGGTCATCCGGGAACCCTAAAAGCGGCGAGGTGACGGCGTCACAATGCATAAGGTGACGCCGTCAGATGTCAAAGTCTATATATAGTTTTCTAATTTTTTGTCATTGAGGAGAGCTTAGTGTGTGGAATTTTGGGATAAAACCCTAAGACGATTTTAGCTACTTTTTCAGGGCTTCTTGCCTTGAGATCTTCCATGTTTCATTGAAAGATAAGTTATCAATTAATCATTCAATATGTCTATGTGTTGTTTGATTCTATCTTATGCTTGTCTTTTGTTTAACATGCTAGGTTAATTTTATCTTGTGTTTGCTTAGATCTAATGAAACCTAGCTATTGATTATTGGTTGTTAGTGTGTTATTAGTTGTATTGGATGATTGTTTATCTATGTTAGGCTTAAGAAAACTGGCTAACTTCCTATTCGGTAACTTGCTTGAACGTCTTAAGAAACATGAACCAAACGCGTACTAAAGGTTCTTATGGTTGTATTTAATGCACAAGCGAATTCTAGTGATCCCATGTTAGGAGCTTCCTAGCCGGCTCGACATAGGAGTGAAGTAGGAGCTTGTAGAGTTTGGGGAAGTAAGTACGCCACCCCACGAATGGTATTAAGGAATACACCCGTCATCCACGCGACTAATACACACTAATTAACCGGTAAAAGATAGTTAGGGAGTAAGGAAATCTAAGTAAACACATTTCTCTACACATAAGTTTCTCACCACTTTTCATTTCTGTTATTTTATTTTATTTGCATTTGTAGTTATTTGGGTTAGTTGACTAGCAACTAATTCCGCCCACTCCTTCAAAACCGAGATTTTACTTGCTTTCATAAAAAACTATAAAAACATAAAAAGAATCTTCCTCAACCCTTAGACCTAATTAGAGTAGCCTTTCACACCTAACGAACACTATTCCCTGTGGAGAACGATCAATCCCCCGTACTTACCACTACACTATACTACATCGGTCAGGTACACTGCCTGGTGGGGTTGTAAGCCTCTTGAGATCCCTCGAGAGGTAAAACCTGTTGTAAGGTTGCAAAACCCACGCATCAATTATCGAAACGAGAATTTGATGAAATTCATTTCTCACCAAAAATAAAATAAATAGAGGAAAATAGGAATTTGGGAACGAGAAGTCCACAATTAACTTTCTGGGTAGTGTTGGCAATCTAACTTGTAAATAGCAATGATTTCGTTTTTAAGCTTAGTTTGGGGACTCGTGAAAAATCGGGGACGACGAATTTTATCCGTAAGGCCACTTCTTTATAAGTCGTGTTTCCTACTCAAAGATCCTAAAAGTTATCGCGAGATAATGATTGTCAACAAAAGCCGTCACATGAATAAAGAGAAATATATAAAAATACAAAATAGAATAAAATGGAAAATCGGGGAGTTTTTAGAATTTTAAGATTTCTTAATCTCTTTTGAAAATTTTGCTACTTCTCAAAGTTAGTAAAAAGAGATTGGAAATTTTTGGTTTCGAAAACGTGTTTTTATAACATTGCATGAGGACATTGCAATATCTTAGTCTGGGGGAATTTTGGTATGTGCTTAAACACATACCATTTCTCGACCAAAACCAGATCCAAAATGACCAAAAACCTAACCAATTATGCCAAATATATTGTGTTTTTGTGTTTTTACATATGCAGGCACGGATATCGAAGAAAAGGACAAAAATAAAGAAATAGCCGGGAAACGAGCACGAGATTTGGGAGAGTGTCAAAGCCGAAGCCGGGAATGCTATGTTTGGTCAAAAGTCAGAAACAACCCTTAGATCAACTTCGAGAAAATGGCAGGAAAAGTCCCTTGAACTTCAGAAATTACACTTTTGGTCCTTGTCATTTCATTACTAAATCAAAAGCCTTATATCCGGACCTAATCCAATATTTAAATACACATCCAACAATCCATTATCTTAAACCCCAAAGCCCATCTCAGATACCCAAGCCCAACCCCGGTTCCTATAACCCGATCCAACCCATGTCCAACCCGGTCAACCCCTTAATATCTCCCTCAGTCAAATAAAAATAAGAAAAAAAACCCCACACTCACACACACACCGCGTTCTTCATTTCCCCCAAAAGTTACTAGAACCCTAACTTACCGTACACCCCAATTACCCCATTCCTATAATAATTAACCCAATCATTAGATGTTCTAGAAGGTCCTGACAGCTACAGGGACACGTGTGGGCAGCTGATTGGAGAGGCCACCTCATCTAATTGATCGAACGGCTTAGGATTGGAGGAGTGATGCTAAAGGATGATCTAAGGGTGGAGATGGGATTAATAGCACACGGATGGCCAACCTGGAGTCCCCAGAAGCTTCTGAAGATGGCTATATATAGCCCACCTCACTCACGGTTTGGGGGTTAGCTAGCTTAGGAGTAGTGTAGGTAGTTTTAGCATCGTTACTCTGTCAATTTACTTTCTCAGTTTAATTAAGTTTTGTAATCTCTTTTAATACTGCTTTCAATTGTAACTCAGTTTCATTGATAATAAAATTTCCTTTTACTTTTATAAAATTTGCAATTTACTTTCAGGTTTTAATATCTAGTTATGGTTAAATAGTTTTTAAAAGCTCTTATATACTGCCATATAAGATCATGTAAACTTAATCATAGCTTGTACTGAGCTTTGTCACTTAGTTTATGCTTAAGTTAGTTAATTAGTTTCTGGTCAACGAAAGTCAAAGGTAATTGATGGTGATGAATCTGTGGGATATTGATGGTAGATTGATGATTTCTGGTAATGTTTAAGCCTATCTAAAGATAGGCTGTGTTCAAATGTTACCTCTGTTGAGCTGAGGGGATTTTACATTGTGAGTTCTAATTTTCATTTTTATTCAATTATTGCATCAGTAGCTTAAAGTAGTGTAGATCTGTGTTTGCTAGTTTTGTTTACTCTTTATTGTTGTTATTTAGTATAATTGTTGCTTAATATTTGTTGTTTGCTTTATATAATGATGATTTGAATCAGTTTAGTTGTCTGTTGTTTCATATTGTTTCATAACTGCTTCATACTTGCATTCTTGTGATCTGTGGTATTTTGATGTTTGTGAGCTGTGATTCTGTTGCATATTAGTGTATTTGATCAGTATAGTAGTGGATGTGGTGGTTTATTATATTGTCTAATTCATTTGGATCATTATCAGTAATAGTAGCATAATAATAGAGTTTTTGGATCATGAGCTTTGCTGAGTTTTATGGTTGTTTAGCTGAGGATATTTGATCTAGTTGGTCCATTTTCATCATATAGAACTCATTATAGCTCAAGTATCAGTAGGTTGTTTCATTAAAATGTCTAAATCAGTATTTATCTCATGTTATGCTATGATCTGCTGCTTTTGGTCATTTCAGTTGCATCATTTGGTTAGATAATCTGTTAAAGTTTGTTAGTATAGTGTTATGATAGCTTAATCACAACTAGTTTAATAGATCAGGGTAGCTGAATCTCAAATTAGTCAACCATAGTTAGTGCTTAATTGGTCAAACTTGTTTTTTAAGTCTGTTTCATTTTGTTCTGAGTTGCTGCTTTCATGAATCCATTTGAATGATCGTTAGTGCTTAATATTGTTTGCTTTTGTGTTTCTAAGAAGTTAGCATAGTATAGTTTTAGTATCTTCCATTTCAAGTAGTGGTGATAACATCTGAATATCTAAATTTGCACTCAAAATCTGTTCCTCGTCTGCTGAATAAATGGCTGCTGTGCATGTTCATACTTTGTTCGTCTGTATTTGCCTCGAATTGAACTAGCAATTGAGTGTTTGTGATAGGGCTTTTTGGATTTTAGTAATCTCTGCTTGATCAGCTTTCCAAAACTGTTTTCATTTTCTAAATTGGTTAAGAATCGAGTCTTTTAGAAGCTTTTGAAAAGTGCTAGATAAGTTTGTTTCCTGGTTCTAACTGAGTGTTCTTAAGTTTTTTGTGTTTTCACTTTTGGTCCCTAGTCTTTCTGTTTAAGTTTAAAATCGGGACTGGTTAGTTTTTAGTTGTAAAGCAGTTTGGTAATTGGCTAAATTAGTCCCTGTCTTTTATAAGTTCTATAATAAGTTTCAGTTTTTTCCATTTTAGTCCCTCGGCTTTTATAAAACTTTTATTTTCTTAAATTTCTTTTATAAAATCAGTTTTAATAAATTTCATTTTCAGTCCCTTAGGTTTTTACTTTTGCATTTTAGTTTAAATTCACTATTAATTTTATAAATCTCGGGATTAGCCCGGGATTAGCGTTAATTGATTTCTTTTTGTGTGCATTTATTTGATAAACGTAGATTGCTTTTAATTTTTCATATTTTAGTTTAAACAACACCAAAATAAACTTTCACGTCACTAATTCACTTCACATTTTCACGACACCGAATCGACTTAAACGCCGTCAAACCTTCGTTGGGAGAACGACCCGGGGGAATTGTATTCGTTACAATTTCTTTGGATTCAAAAATAAAAATATATTAAATCAAAAATGGCGCCGCTGCCGGGGAAGGCTTGAAACGTTGTCGTTGATTCATATCGTATTTTGTGTTTTGAAGATCCTTCCTCGGAAGTTATCGTTTTATAAAAAATAAAAATACAAAAATATAATATTTTTCAAGGTTTTTATAAATATAAAAATCCAAAAAGATTTTCTTTTCAAAATTATTTTTCCTTTTTCTTTTGTGATTTTCCATGTTTCTAAAAAATAAAAACCCAAAAAAAAAAAAAAAAAAAAAATCTTCTTATCCTCTCATCCATTTGATTCTTCTTCTTTAACCCTCTGAACCGTATAATTCTATCTCTTTCTCCTTCTCATGTTTAATTCTTATTATAATTCTTCATCATTTTTTACCACAACCGTCGAAGATGACGGAACAAAAAGCATGGAAGAATTGTTGTTTGAGGAGCAGAGGCGGGTTGTAATAGCTTTATATTGTAAACATGACATTAATTACTCTTCGAGTGGCAATCCCACTCCGTCTTCTGAATCTATCCTCCCCGACTCTTCCAATCCTTCCCTCACACCGGTTGAGGGAAGTGACCCCGTTTTGGAAGAGGTCGATACTTCTCTTGCTAATGATAATTCCGATTCAACGATGGTTGATGACTCTACTTTTGATTCGGAGGGAGATATTCGTTTTCTTGAAGAGTTATTGAATGAAGAACCATTATCTTCCCTCCCTCCGATGAGCAGTGAAGTTTTTGATGAGACCGATGATGATACGCTTCCAGATGAGGATGTTCCAAACGAAAATATCATTATTTATTCGAACCCTCTTTTTGAAACCGTTGATATGGATGAGATGCCGTTTAATCACGCTACGGATGATGACGTTGAAAGTTATGCCGATTCTCACAATGAGTATACTCCGAGTATTGAAGACTCTTGTGGAGATATCGATGATGTTGAGGAATCGCGTTCCGATTATGAGTTCATTAGCTTAGAGGAGATAAAGGATTTCGACCTAGATGATGATGAGATCAAAGATGATTTACTTCGTGACAAATTGTCCAAAATCAATCTTCTTATTTCAAAGATCGAAGCTTTTAATAATCCGACTTCGTCTACTGATGCCGTGATCACCTCTTCATTTCCTATCCCCGATATGGATAGTGATTTCTTACCCGAGCTTGAAATTTTTCGATTTGAAGAGACGAGTAGTGGCAGTCCCACTATTCATGCTGATATTTCTCTTCCGGATTATGAGCGTTTTGACTTTGAAATCGACTCCGAACTTATTTTGAGCAATATTTCTGATAATCCGTCACGTGATCCTCTTTTAGAGGATGTCGATCGATTTCTTGCTTCGGATGACTCGATACCACCGGGTATTGAGAATGGCGAGAATGACCTTCGAAGAAATGTTCTAATTGAAGAAATTCATGATGATGATTTACTTTCCGAGGCTGATTCATTTATCTTCGATTTTCCATCTTCTCGTCCGCCCGCGAAACCACCGGATGTAGATTTTGAGTTCGATACGGATAAAGATATCTTTGGAGTAGTGGACGATATTTCTGAACATGATGTTCCGGTACTTGATATTTTACCCACCCAACCCACCCGTGATTCCAATGATGTTTATGCTTTCACCATCCGTGTTTTTCACCCTTTCTTTTCTTATCCCCTCATTTCTCCATCTTTCCACTCCTCTGGGAGTGAGGATACAATCTTTGACCCCGGCATCTCCGTTTTTCATGCCGGGTGTCCGTTCCTCTTGCTCCCCCAAGGACAAATAAATTCGGGGTCGAGTCAAGCTCATGTGACTCGGTTACCAAAAACAAGCGCTTCGTGGGAGGCACCCCATGCTTATCCATCTATCTTCTTATCTATTTTCTAATAAAGTGAGTGAGGAGGGCTTCCTCTTCCATATCTTGTGTTTCGTGTTTTCTGTGGTATGTCCAGGAATGCCCGATGATGAAGACTCTCGTGCTCATAGTTTCCTTCACGCTACTCGAGTTTCATCATTCGCTGCTTATCCGATATCCTAAAATCTTATCGTTTTACATTTATCTTTTGGCATAATTAATAAACGGCCTTAGATTTATGTAGGAGAACCCTTACCTTTAAGACATTAAGGACAATGTCTCATTTTAGTCTGGGGGGGTAATCTGTCGATTTGATTTTTGCCTTGCATTTTTGCCATTTTCTCATGCAACCCCGTTTTTCCTCCAAAATTGAAAAAATCCAAAAAAAGGAGAAAATTTTAAAATTTTTTGCAAAAATATAATAAATTTTGACATTTTTGTTGATTTTCCGATGGTGAGAGTAGGAATAAAATTCTGACTTGATCGGGCGTGTTGAGCCTTAGCTTGTTCCCTTAACCGTTTATAATCTATAAGCTCGTGCTAGTCTTTTACACAAGGAGCTAGAAAACGCGAATTCTTTTTAAGAGTTTGCAAGTTCCCGTATTTGACTTTATATATGCATGGCTTGATTATAAGGCTAAGCATTCGCGGATCTTATTATTTAAGATTTTAAATTTGCGAAGAACGAGAAATGATAGAGTTGTTTATAAGTTAGATTGCTAAACGTGGAGTAGTTGGATCTCTTTAAAGCTCATCGAAGTTACTTGTGACTTTTTGTTCCCATAAGCTTGTTTCACTCAAAAATAGAAATTTAGGAATAATTAAAGCTATTTTAGTTTTGGCGATGATTAGTTTCTATTTCTTCCTTAGAGAATCCTTGCTTATAAAAGTTGGGTACACATCAAGGTACTGCCAGTGTTACGGTGTAATAGACTATTCCATCTTGCCGGCTCGAAACCGATGTTGGGATTGTTATAAAAGCCGTAGGACTCGGGATTTGGCAAAATATATAATGAATAATGAATATTAATAATAATCCAAAGCCATAAAAAGTTTTCTGCATCTTGCCGGTTCGCAGCCGATGTTGTAGACTTCTAATAAAGGCAGAGGAAAAATTCCAAGGTCATAATAGACTATCACATCTTGCCGGTTCGCAGCCGATGTTGTGATTGTTATAAAGGGCCAAGGATCAATAATAATATATGCTTAATAATGTTAAAAATGCCAAATTTCGACTCCGAGGTATCCTAATAAAGGCTTCCGTCTCTGGACTCGTAGATGAGTTGTTTCGGTCGCAAATAAAAGGGATATCCTCAAAATCGTGTTAAATCAGAGACCTTGATGTGGACCTCATTTTTGTATGCAACGGTTTTCGAGGGAAGGTTTGGAAACTACTTAGCGTCTAAACTAGGTATCTTTATCGGACTAAGAAATTATCGAAATGAGAATTTGAAGAAATTCATTTCTCACCAAAAATAAAATAAATAGAGGAAAATAGGAATTTGGGAACGAGAAGTCCACGATTAGCTTTCTGAGTAGTGTTGGCAATCTAACTTGTAAATAGCAATGATTTCGTTTTTAAGCTTAGTTTGGGGACTCGTGAAAAATCGGGGACGACGAATTTTATCCGTAAGGCCACTTCTTTATAAGTCGTGTTTCCTACTCAAAGATCCTAAAAGTTATCGCGAGATAATGATTGTCAACAAAAGCCGTCACATGAATAAAGAGAAATATATAAAAATACAAAAATAGAATAAAATGGAAAATCGGGGAGTTTTTAGAATTTTAAGATTTCTTAATCTCTTTTGAAAATTTTGCTACTTCTCAAAGTTAGTAAAAAGAGATTGGAAATTTTTGGTTTCGAAAACGTGTTTTTATAACATTGCATGAGGACATTGCAATATCTTAGTCTGGGGGAATTTTGGTATGTGCTTAAACACATACCATTTCTCGACCAAAACCAGATCCAAAATGACCAAAAACCTAACCAATTATGCCAAATATATTGTGTTTTTGTGTTTTTACATATGCAGGCACGGATATCGAAGAAAAGGACAAAAATAAAGAAATAGCCGGGAAACGAGCACGAGATTTGGGAGAGTGTCAAAGCCGAAGCCGGGAATGCTATGTTTGGTCAAAAGTCAGAAACAACCCTTAGATCAACTTCGAGAAAATGGCAGGAAAAGTCCCTTGAACTTCAGAAATTACACTTTTGGTCCTTGTCATTTCATTACTAAATCAAAAGCCTTATATCCGGACCTAATCCAATATTTAAATACACATCCAACAATCCATTATCTTAAACCCCAAAGCCCATCTCAGATACCCAAGCCCAACCCCGGTTCCTATAACCCGATCCACCCCATGTCCAACCCGGTCAACCCTTAATATCTCCCTCAGTCAAATAAAAATAAGAAAAAAACCCACACTCACACACACCCGCGTTCTTCATTTCCCCCAAAAGTTACTAGAACCCTAACTTACCGTACACCCCAATTACCCCATTCCTATAATAATTAACCCAATCATTAGATGTTCTAGAAGGTCCTGACAGCTACAGGGACACGTGTGGGCAGCTGATTGGAGAGGCCACCTCATCTAATTGATCGAACGGCTTAGGATTGGAGGAGTGATGCTAAAGGATGATCTAAGGGTGGAGATGGGATTAATAGCACACGGATGGCCAACCTGGAGTCCCCAGAAGCTTCTGAAGATGGCTATATATAGCCCACCTCACTCACGGTTTGGGGGTTAGCTAGCTTAGGAGTAGTGTAGGTAGTTTTAGCATCGTTACTCTGTCAATTTACTTTCTCAGTTTAATTAAGTTTTGTAATCTCTTTTAATACTGCTTTCAATTGTAACTCAGTTTCATTGATAATAAAATTTCCTTTTACTTTTATAAAATTTGCAATTTACTTTCAGGTTTTAATATCTAGTTATGGTTAAATAGTTTTTAAAAGCTCTTATATACTGTCATATAAGATCATGTAAACTTAATCATAGCTTGTACTGAGCTTTGTCACTTAGTTTCTGCTTAAGTTAGTTAATTAGTTTCTGGTCAACGAAAGTCAAAGGTAATTGATGGTGATGAATCTGTGGGATATTGATAGTAGATTGATGATTTCTGGTAATGTTTAAGCCTATCTAAAGATAGGCTGTGTTCAAATGTTACCTCTGTTGAGCTGAGGGGATTTTACATTGTGAGTTCTAATTTTCATTTTTATTCAATTATTGCATCAGTAGCTTAAAGTAGTGTAGATCTGTGTTTGCTAGTTTGTTTACTGTTTATTGTTGTTATTTAGTATAATTGTTGCTTAATATTTGTTGTTTGCTTTATATAATGATGATTTGAATCAGTTTAGTTGTCTGTTGTTTCATATTGTTTCATAACTGCTTCATACTTGCATTCTTGTGATCTGTGGTATTTTGATGTTTGTGAGCTGTGATTCTGTTGCATATTAGTGTATTTGATCAGTATAGTAGTGGATGTGGTGGTTTATTATATTGTCTAATTCATTTGGATCATTATCAGTAATAGTAGCATAATAATAGAGTTTTTGGATCATGAGCTTTGCTGAGTTTTATGGTTGTTTAGCTGAGGATATTTGATCTAGTTGGTCCATTTTCATCATATAGAACTCATTATAGCTCAAGTATCAGTAGGTTGTTTCATTAAAATGTCTAAATCAGTATTTATCTCATGTTATGCTATGATCTGCTGCTTTTGGTCATTTCAGTTGCATCATTTGGTTAGATAATCTGTTAAAGTTTGTTAGTATAGTGTTATGATAGCTTAATCACAACTAGTTTAATAGATCAGGGTAGCTGAATCTCAAATTAGTCAACCATAGTTAGTGCTTAATTGGTCAAACTTGTTTTTTAAGTCTGTTTCATTTTGTTCTGAGTTGCTGCTTTCATGAATCCATTTGAATGATCGTTAGTGCTTAATATTGTTTGCTTTTGTGTTTCTAAGAAGTTAGCATAGTATAGTTTTAGTATCTTCCATTTCAAGTAGTGGTGATAACATCTGAATATCTAAATTTGCACTCAAAATCTGTTCCTCGTCTGCTGAATAAATGGCTGCTGTGCATGTTCATACTTTGTTCGTCTGTATTTGCCTCGAATTGAACTAGCAATTGAGTGTTTGTGATAGGGCTTTTTGGATTTTAGTAATCTCTGCTTGATCAGCTTTCCAAAACTGTTTTCATTTTCTAAATTGGTTAAGAATCGAGTCTTTTAGAAGCTTTTGAAAAGTGCTAGATAAGTTTGTTTCCTGGTTCTAACTGAGTGTTCTTAAGTTTTTTGTGTTTTCACTTTTGGTCCCTAGTCTTTCTGTTTAAGTTTAAAATCGGGACTGGTTAGTTTTTAGTTGTAAAGCAGTTTGGTAATTGGCTAAATTAGTCCCTGTCTTTTATAAGTTCTATAATAAGTTTCAGTTTTTTCCATTTTAGTCCCTCGGCTTTTATAAAACTTTTATTTTCTTAAATTTCTTTTATAAAATCAGTTTTAATAAATTTCATTTTCAGTCCCTTAGGTTTTTACTTTTGCATTTTAGTTTAAATTCATTAATAATTTTATAAATCTCGGGATTAGCCCGGGATTAGCGTTAATTGATTTCTTTTTGTGTGCATTTATTTGATAAACGTAGATTGCTTTTAATTTTTCATATTTTAGTTTAAACAACACCAAATAAACTTTCACGTCACTAATTCACTTCACATTTTCACGACACCGAATCGACTTAAACGCCGTCAAACCTTCGTTGGGAGAACGACCCGGGGGAATTGTATTCGTTACAATTTCTTTGGACTCAAAAATAAATATACTAAATCAGTATGTGAGTAGCCCGCTATGAGAAGGTCCAGATGCTTCTAAGTGACGGTTTTCTCGGGTTCTACATGGTAAGCAACTACTGCTCTTACATTAGGTGGAACTAGATTTATACTCGAGTATAATGCATAAATCTTCCTATGAATTGGTGAAGTACACGGAATCGTCTATGCTTGTTATCATCTGCTTTGGTTGCTAGTTGCACTGTTTGCTGTCACTTCTAGTCCCTCGATATGTACAGGAAGTGAACGCAAGTTTCAGTGCACTTACACACCATATATGCAACTGATTATAGACGAAAGGCGGTTTTTGTAATTTTCACTAAACCACTAGGACTATATAATCTTTAATTTACTCTTGATACTTGGAATGCAACTTTTTATATTTTTACTGTATATATGATTTGTAACTAAGCTCTATATTGATTTTGTGCTTAAGGTTCCTGATAACGGTCCTAGGAACTACAATTTCATGAGAGTGAAGCATACAGCAGGCATGAAGTACGGGATAAAGCTAGGAACTCCACGAGAATATTATCATGAAGATCACAGGCCAACACATTTCTTGGAGTTTATAGATGAACGAGTCATTTTGCTTTATACCTTTCTACCCTAATGGGTCAAACTTCAAATTTTGGGGATGTATAAAACATTAAAACCTCAAAACCGTTTATATTTTGTCATCAAATTAATATAGGTTTATAATCATATTTAAAAACACTAATTATTGTAGGTAAAACTTTTAGAAAAGAAAAGAAAAATAAGTGTTTGGCAATCGGTCCAACCTGTGTTTGACCCGTTATAAATAGACCCGTTTTGACCGGTTCACCAACCCGCATAGAAGAGTGCAGAACTCAGAACCCAGGTCAAAAACGCAAACCAAACAACAACCATATTGTACGAAACCAGTATAATCGAACTGATTAGGTTGGAAATTCCTTTTATCGCAAAAATTCAGTTCTAGATCTGATATGATACTCGCCTGGTTGGGTTTTGAGTCAGGTTCACATTCTGGCTTGGAACCGGGACCAAAATTGAACACAAACTAGTAAACGGTCCAGTTCTCGGGTCCCAATAGTTTTCATCAACTCTTAGTCAATATTTATTTAGACCCGGCTATATCTGGTCAAGACCTGGTTATGTCCGGTCAAGACCCATATTCGGCATCAAATGATTCCACCATATGAGTCTTTCCACTAGCTAGGTAACTCTTAGGATAAAGAACATTAGATATGTTAAAACTATAGATCAACTCAGTAAAACACCCACAACACAACAATATCACCCAGCCAACCACCCCTTGGTGAAATCTTTTATTACTTTAACAAGAACAAGAAGATGAGTCCACAACTGTGTGCTCACCAAACGAATACAAAAGAAAAGAAGTTGTCCCCTTCAGAAGGATCCAACTTATCACACTACAAGATTTAGAATACAAAGAACCTCACTACAACTCTCAAGAGTATACCAGACTACTAAAAAACAATACCAGATGATCAAGATGATCACAACAATAACCAGACTATAAAACTTGAGTGGAATGAGAGAAAACCCTAATTGCAACTTGTGAATCTGTCCAACTGAGAGAGAGAAGGCTGGGGCTCAGCTTATATAGACCCAAGTTCCACTTCAGCCCTTCAAGATATAAAACCTGCTAAACACAGCTCAAAATACCAAACTATAAGAAATAAGTACAAGAATAGTCCCTGTACTTATAAACCATGAGATGTCATATAAAAACCAAGCTACTCAACACCCCCTCTCAGACTCATGGTTTAAACATGTCCACAAGTCCAAGCTTCTCACAAAACCACTTATGTTGAGATATACTCAACCCTTTTGTAAAGCCATCTGCAATATTACAAGCAGAACCAACTTTAACAATTTTAACCACACCTGAAGCAACTTTCTCTCTTACCAAATGCAGATCAATTTCAAAATGCTTGGTCTTCTCATGAAACACTGGATTAGAAGCAATCTGAATAGCAGAACTACTATCACAAAACAGATTTACAGGAAGCAAACCCTCAATATCTAGATCCCTCAAAATTTTGTTAATCCAAATAATCTCACAAGTAACAGATGCAAGGCATCTATACTCAGACTCAGCAGAAGACCTAGATATCGTTGCTTGCTTCTTACTCTTCCAAGACACAAGACTGTTGCAAAAATAGACACAATAACCAGAAACAGACTTTCTAGTTTTAAGACACTTAGCCCAGTCTGCATCTGAGAAAGCATGCAGACTAAACTTCTTCCCTTTATCAAACTGAATACCAATACCAGGACCATTTTTGAGATACCTCAAAACTCTTAAACCTGCACTAAAATGAGACTGCAAAGGAGCATGCATATGTTGACTTAAACAGTGCACAACATAAGCAATATCAGGTCTAGTAACAGATAAGTAAATAAGCTTTCCAACCAACTTTTGGTACTCAGTCAAATTAGTAATGAACTTATCATTCTCAGACTCCTCATGTCTTAACACAACATTCTGCTGCAAAGGAGTAGCAGCAGGCTTACAAGCCAATAAACCATACTCACTAAGAAGCTCAAGACAATACTTCCTTTGAGTTAAACACAAACCATTTTCATTTTCAAGAACTTCAATACCCAAGAAATACTTGAGTATACCAAGATCTTTAATCATGAACTTAGAATTCAAAAACTGTTTAAACTTATCAAGTTCAAGTTTATTATTACCAGTAACAACAATGTCATCAACATAAACCAATAATGCCAAAAACACACCCTTATCATGTTTAACATATAAAGAGTAATCATTTTTACTTTGAACAAACCCATGATCAACTAAGACAGAAGTCAATTTCTCATTCCATTGCCTAGGAGCCTGTTTAAGTCCATATAAAGACTTAACAAGCCTACAAACTTTAGTTTCACCTTTATCATAATACCCAGGTGGCAACTTCATATAAACTTCTTCATGAAGATCACCATATATAAATGCATTATTAACATCCAGTTGAAACAAAGGCCAACCATTAGTCACAGCTAGATTAACTAAACACCTAACAATAACCATTTTGACAACAGGGCTAAAAGTTTCTTCAAAATCTACACCCTCTTTTTGCCCAAAACCTTGAGCAACAAGCCTGGCCTTATACCTATCAACCTCACCAGAGGATTTATACTTAATTTTCCATATCCACTTAGACCCTATAGCCTTTCTACCAGGAGGCAAATCTGTAAGCACATAAGTATTATTCCTATGTAATGCTTCCATTTCTGCATCCATAGCCTCAGTCCAATTAGGATCAAGACTAGCTTCTTGAAAGGACTTAGGTTCAACAGACTTATTTAGAGTGGTAGAAAAACACATATTCACAGAAGACAACTTAGAATAACAGACATATTTTTCAAGACCATACCTGCAACAACTAGAAACTATATAGTCATTAAACTTAACAGGTTGACTTCTTAGTCTACTAGACCTCCTAACCTCAGTCTGTGGTTCTTCCACAGTGTTGCTAGGACCCTCACCATTTTGATTTTGCAAGATTGTGCCCTTAGAGGTGACCATGTTGTCTCCCATTTGGGTTGCAATGGTAACTGCTTCATCCTCAACTGTGTTAACACAGTCATCAGAAGCAGGCATCCAATTGCCATCCACACTAGGAGGATCCCCCTCTTCATCATTGGGACTTTGAGGACCCTTGATGTCAAAAAAACTTGTGCACTCAGTATCAGTTCCACCAGACTCAATTTTACCAAGACCATTTTCATTAGAAGACTGCATTTTAAATGGAAAGATAGTTTCATAAAACCTAACATCTCTAGAAAACAAGATGGTTTTCTTCTCAAGACTGTACAATTTATAAGCCTTTTTATTATTACAAAAACCAATTAAGACACATTTTTCAGACCTGGAACTGAACTTATCAGAATTTTTTAAAATAGTTACATAACATAGACATCCAAAGGCCCTCACATGAGAGAGATCAGGGTCCTTACCATACACTATCCTATAGGGGGAAGCACCAGACAAGACAGAGGAGGGAAGCCTGTTAACCAAATAGACAGCAGTTAAAACACATTCAGGCCACATAGACAGAGGAATCCCCCCCTGAAACATAAGACTCCTAGCCACATTCAATAGGTGCCTATGTTTCCTTTCAGCAATCCCATTTTGCTGAGGAGTATAAGAACATGAAGTTTGATGAATAATACCAAGACTTTGAAACAATGTATGCACTTTAGTATTCACAAATTCTGTTCCATTATCAGACCTTACAATTTTAATCCTTTTTTCAAACTGAGTAAAGATGAGTTTTATAAAATTCTCAATATATTCACAAACTTCCATTTTTGACTTCAGCAAATAAACCCAAACAGCCCTGCTAAAGTCATCAACAATGGTCAGAAAGTATCTATACCCATCTCTACTAGTAACCCTATAAGGTCCCCACACATCAAAATGAATCAACTCACCAACACTATCAGTCTTATGTTCACTTAAAGGAAATGGTTCTCTAGTCTGCTTAGACTTATGACAAATGTCACAAGGAGCAGACAGATCACCATTCTTAAAACCAATGGTTTTTTGTAGCACAGACATAACCTGATCAGTAGGATGTCCTAGTCTGCAATGCCACATATCTCTAGACACATGACAAACAAAGCTAGAACTACACAGACCAGAAACATACTCACCATGAGTATTTCCATCAAACAGATATAGACCAGCAGACTGACTACCAGTCCCCACAATCTTTCCCAAATTCAAATCCTGAATATAACACTTATGTTCATCAAAACCAACAAAATACTTGCTATCTTTAATCATCTTATTCACAGAAAGCAAGCTCACATTATAATCAGGCACAACAAGCACATCAAATAACACAACATTACTAGTTAACCTCAGACTACCAACAGCAGTAATTTTAGCCAAAGTGCCATTAGGATGACCAACAGTTAACATCAAACTAGAAATATCAACCACATTAAACATATTTTTGGTAGAATTAGTCATATGTTGATTAGCACCACTATCAATAATCCATCCCAAAGTAACATTATACCCAGACATACCAGTTTTAGCACATAAAAATCTTTCAATATTAAGATTAAAGAACACATTGTTATTAACAAAACCAGACTTAATACCTGCCATATTAGAACAAGCCCCAACAGCAGGCTTCTCATTAATCAAACTCAGAAGTTTCCTCATCTGTTCATTAGTGAAAGACCCAGACAAAGAACCAGAAGTAGATGGCACATTTTGAGACAAATCAGCATTAGCATTAAACCTCTTATTAGCAGCATTTTGTCTAACCAGATTAGGATTCCTTTTAAAACCAGGTGGATAGCCATTTAACTCATAACATCTTTCAATAGTGTGACCAATCAAACCACAATGTTTACAAACCAGATTAGGATTAGGACCTCTATTGTTATTATTAGAACTAGTGTTACCTCTTCTGTTATTACTATTAGACACAGAATTATTATTGTTATTAGTATTAGACTTAACAGTAAAAGCAGCAGGTACACTTTTAGCAGACATAGAACCAGAAGAGGGGCCTTTATGAGACTCCTCTCTGGAAACAACAGCAAAGGCATCCTTCACATTAGGCAAAGGATCTCTAGCAAGCAAATTACTCCTAACATTTTGGTAAACATCATTCAATCCCATAAGAAACTGCATAAGTCTAACAAGTTGATTGTGCTTAAGAGTACACTCTTAAGCAGCACAGGTACAAGCAGGCAACAAGGTCATTATATCAAACTCTCTCCAAAGAGAGTTGAGTTTATGATAATACTCAGGAACAGATAAATCACCTTGTTTTAAATCATTGATCTTATGAGCCAAATTAAAAATTACAGAACCATCCATTTTATCATAGGTTTCCTTTAACTCATCCTAAACTTCAGAGGCAACCTCAGAAAAGACTTGTCCAAGATACAACTCTTGAGACAAAGAACCAAGAATCCACCCTAACACAACAGCATTGCACCTCTCCCATTGCTGAGAGAGAACAACACTAGTAACAGGTTTAACACATGTACCATCAACAAATCCCATTTTATTTTTACCCTTAAGGGTAATTTTCATAGCAGTAGACCACATTTTATAATTCTTAGAACCAGTCAACTTAATATTAACCAAAGAGACATTAGAGTTATCATTAGCACGCAAATACAACTGATTACCAGCATCTAAGTTAATAATAAGAACATCAGCCATGATAACAAAATAAGAACAGACAACAAAACAGAAGCAAAACAAGCAACCAACCAAAGATGAAAAACAAGAAAGATAAAGAACAAACAAACATAGACAAGACAAGAAAGCAACCAACAAAAAATACTAACCACACTATCTAACCAATAAACCAGACGAAAGCACACAATAAAGCAATAAACACCACAAAAAAACTCACACCCAAACCACACTGAAACACCCAGTTTCACACCTGTCAGGGGGAAGAGCAGGTTTCCTTGCTTCTCAAGGAAGTAGGTCAAGAAGTTACCCCCTGAGTTTGCAGTGTAGCCACTAAAGTGTTCAGAGGTTTAAAAGAAAAAAAAATCACTTACAGTGCAATGAATACGCAGTGGAAATAACCAACCAACAGTCTTGATTCACTTAGTCAAGACAATTGGAAACCAAGAACCCACTCAGAAACAACCACGGGTCACCAAGAATCAAGATCCCCAAATTTTCAAAATTAGGGTTTCAAGAAACCCTAACTGAAAAATCAAGAATCACCACAAACTTTTGCAAAATCCAATGATTCACTCAACGGTCGTTAAGAAAACAGCCCGAATCGAATCCAATTGCAATTAGATCAAGAACCCCCAAATCTTGCCAAAAAACCCTAATAATATCAAGAACCAACGGAGATCAAAACCATGGCTGTGATACCATGTTAAAACTATAGATCAACTTAGTAAAACACCCACAACACAACAATATCACCCAGCCAACCACCCCTTGGTGAAATCTTTTATTACTTTAACAAGAACAAGAAGATGAGTCCACAACTGTGTGCTCACCAAACGAATACAAAAGAAAAGAAGTTGTCCCCTTCAGAAGGATCCAACTTATCACACTACAAGATTTAGAATACAAAGAACCTCACTACAACTCTCAAGAGTATACTAGACTACTAAGAAACAATACCAGATGATCAAGATGATCACAACAATAACCAGACTATAAAACTTGAGTGGAATGAGAGAAAACCCTAATTGTAACTTATGAATCTGTCCAACTGAGAGAGAGAAGGCTGGGGCTCAGCTTATATAGACCCAAGTTCCACTTCAGCCCTTCAAAATATAAAACCTGCTAAACACAGCTCAAAATACCAAACTATAAGAAATAAGTACAAGAATAGTCCCTGTACTTATAAACCATGAGATGTCATAATAAAACCAAGTTACTCAACAAAATAATCGTGTTTTGTTCATATGCGAAGCAGTTAAAGAAAGCTGGGAGAAGAAGGTATAAATAGCTTACCCAATTAAACACTACTGTAATAATTTATACGACATATGTTCAAAAAAAAAAAAAAAAAAAAAAAAAAAAAAAAAGGATAACTACATTTACTCCGTAATTCATTAATTGTAATTATCTTTAACCATTTAGTGAAAATTTTGTACATATATAAGGATAACTATAACTATACTGCCGATTTAGATGCACCAAGCATCGTTTTAGATGTTACAACTTGTATAAATCATTATGTGATATCTATAGGTGAATAAGTCGTCATTTCAAAAGTTAAGATTTTTTATAAATGATCTATTATGCCAGCATGTCCACTTAATTAATCAAACATCAAACGACTATGCTGTCATAATAGATAACATAATACTTATTTCAATTCATAAGCCTCGTGTCGACCGTTGTATATTAGTTACCACCATTTCATTTCCTTAACCTACGTGGGACAAACTTGCATGAAATGGTTGTTACTAATAAAAACGAAGTCTCAATTTATAATAACTCCCCATTTTTTAGTATCTTAATTTATACCATCTATGTATTCTGTATCAATTGTTACTAAGATAACTAATCAAAAAATTCAGAACATTATAAATATGCAATGAAATAGGATTCGAGTGAACGTATCTTTGTTTAAACATCTGTAGATGAGATTGTTTCCATACATTTTGTTGCAACAACAAATAATTTCAGTATCCAAATTATTTCAAGTAGTTATCACTGTTTTTATTATATGTAATTTCTTATAACATAAAACTTAAGCTACATATTATACAAGTTAACTACCGTCTTTTGAAATTAACTTTTTCACGGTTTACTAATTGATGAGATGTTACTCAACAATATAGATTCTCACATACGATCTGCGTACTTACTCAAATATAATACAACTTTTGTTTAGAAACTAAGCGAGTACTCGAGTATAACATCGTGATTTTATAGCGGCAAATCGTTATAGTTACGATATTGTTGTTAAGTGTTTCGGGTGACTTGTATACGATACAACATAAAATAATCAAAGTAAAATTGAAAAAGTTTGTAACAAATAGTGTGTTATATAGTAGAGTGTGTTAATGCATTTTTTAAAAGTAATTATGTTGTCATTGAATATAAACAAAGTCTACTCTTTTTAAAAATAACAACATTCATAAAAAGTTGTCATGCATTACAATTCAAAAAGTTGTTAAATAGTTAAAAACACCAAAATTTAAATTTTATAACTTTAGACCGTTGAATATAACACCATTAAATGAGATTGTGCAAAAAAGTGTTGACTCAGAAAGCAGAATATGTCGTATCAATCGATACAACCAAATAGAACACAGAGTAAATGAGAGAAATGAAATTGTGCAAAACATGCCACTAATTAAATGAGATAGATGAGATAATTGAGATCGTGAGTATATTAGAGTAAGCACTGAGCAACTGTTCACTCAGTGACTTGAATATGTACTGAATGGACCCAACAAAAACACATAACTAAGTACATTGCTAACTGAATTATGCCTAAACTATGGCTAACTGCACTCTTTGCTAACGACATTGTAGCCCGGACGGGTTCACCTTCATTCGATGTGACAAAGTGTTGAACCGTTTACCGGACCTGGTTTAGGCATGTCACAGTGACCAATATCCGCACCCGATAACAATCCCAAATCGTCCCCAAACCCATTTCAACCATGTAACATAGTCCTACGTTATTTTGAAGCCTCAACTTTTTTTCTCATCTTCCAAATCGATCAGTTCTTTTCCGAATGGTATTTGGGCCGACTAACTTGTTGTCATTAAGTCTCAACTCACTTAGACCATTTAAATTTTGGTAGTGTGTTGGCATCAACCCATTTAAACGGTTCCTATTGAGGTGAGGATACGTAAGTTATCTAATCGGGCTATCGAGTCGGGTATTGGCCTATGTAAATATGTATCCGAGAGGATAAGAATATTAATGTTTATTAAGTTGTCGAATGCGGTGTTTGGGATCATTGAGCCCATTTGATAAGTAATCTGTTATGCAATTACCATTTACTAATAAGTTTTCAAAGTCAAGTCTTTGTATAAGTTATATGTCAAGAAAGATACCCACTTAAATCAAGTAACATCTTATCTTAATTTAAGAGGGTATCAATTCATTGCATATAACATAATACTTATTTCAACTCAGTCACACACATGTACAATGTTGTATATAAGTTGCCACCTTTTCATTCATTGCATATAACATAATACTTATTTCAACTCAGTCACACACATGTACAATGTTGTATATAAGTTGCCACCTTTTCATTCACTTAACCTATGTGGGACAACACCTGGTCCAGTATTTAAAACAACTCATGCATTTTTAGTATCTTAAATCCATATTTTTGCAATTTATGTTTTCTATATCCTATAAGTGAGTTACTATGATAACTAATTATAAATTTACACCCTTACAAATATTCACAAGCATAACGTCATCTTCCAAACATCATGGACTTGAGATTGTACGTTTCTAGTCAATATATAATTATAGAATTCAACAGAACTTGTACGATTAGGCATGTAGTCGTATGCAACTAAGCGTTCTTGTCCTTTTGCACAACACTAATGGAAAAAGTAAAAGTAAAGTAACTCCCAATACCGTCGAAGACGGTGTATGGTGGAGGTTGAGACGTAGACAGCCTTACCCCTACCTAAGGTAGAGAGGCTGCTTCCGGTTCTACCAAAGATAGAAAAGGACGCTCGGCCTTTTGTAGGGAGTGAGGATCGAACCCTTGACCTCTCGGTTGAGAGGCAAGGGATTTTCCAACTGATCCAACCCTACTTGTAAACAACACTAATGGAAACTCACCCATTATTGTGTCAAACTCGTGCAAGTATCCCAACCTCAACCGCAAATTGCATTTCAGCTAAAGTGATCCTCTTTACCACAATATGCAAACACGGCAAAATGATGTTTTTTGTAGCATAATGCAATTCATTCGGTGAAAATATTTTCCATGTTGACCTGATTAATTTAGTGACCCAAATTGATAAGATTTGGTGCTGATACTTATGTGATTAATGGTATCAGTGAGATATATATTCAAATGTTTAAACCTTTTAAAACTAAAAGTAAAAAACTAGTTAGCACAAGTTTGGTCAAAAAAGTGTAGATTGGCAGGGACATCTCAACCCTGTGTACCATAATGGTACCCATCAACCCTACCCAGCAAAGGTTTGATGCCTGTGAAATACCTCCACCCAATACCCAACCATGCTTGCGGAACGGATTCGAACTCGCGTCCTGGGCCCAGGCTTCTAAGGTAGCTGGTTGATATCATTAGAGCTTATGGTCCCTAAGTGAGGACTTCCCGGTCGGTCACCCAACCCGGTACTACTCTCACTTTGGGCACGCTTAATTGCTTAAGCTTTTTCCACTAGACCACAAAGCCAATGATTAGTTAGCACAAGTTTGAAATAAGTTAAAACAGGATAATTGAAGATTAATCATATTATTTTCATATAACTCGTCAACTGAGAGGTTCTGATCCAAGTCGTAACAAAGTGTGTGTGCATCTTTGCCTTTAGAAAAACACTACAAGAAAACATAGCTCGGGCGACGGACACCGTGCCGACGACCGAGTGTCGTCGGCAGCATTCGCTAAACGACAAAATAATGACTTGACCAAGCCAAGGTTGCGTTGAATTCTTATGTCAGTATTATGCCGACGACGTTTCGTCGGTAAAATGATTCTAGTGTTTGACTTGGTGAAAAACTGGGCAGGAATTTGACCCGCCAAAACTATGTCGACGTCATGTCGTCGGCATAGTATAAACCAAAAAATAATTGTGATTAGCGCGGGATTAGCGAATGATTAAGAATTGTTTTGCCGTTAGTTTAATGACGCCGACGACATGACGTCGGCACATATTTAAGTCAAATTTTTTGACTTTTCCCTCTTGTGAATATATTAATTTTCTCATTTTTTTTCAACTACACAGGAAGAGATGGTCCGGCTGAGGCAGCCTAGATCTGATATGCCGGCAAACGAGCCGTGCCTCACGGAGGAGGATATATTTGCTCGGGTGATCGGGGGAAAGCAGCGTGGTCATATACCCGGCGTCGGCAAGGTGGTTCCCTACTTGAAGAGGCCACGGGTAGACATGCCGCCTCCAGCTCCACCAGGTATGTACAGTTGGATAATATTAAATGACGCATCTTATATATGTATTGAAATGACCGTTTTTAAATTTTGATTATTTCGTTTATAGGTACGTCCGAGCTTAAAGGGAAGCTTGCTGAAGCTACGGGGCAGATTGATGAATTTAAAAAGAGTCTGGCTGAAGCTGAGAAAAAGAGGAAAAAAGAGAAGAAGAAAGCCAAGAAAACTGAGAAGAAGCTCGAGTTGTTGACACGTTATATCTCGAGGAACCCAGACTGGGACGCGTTTCTTACCCAGGTTGGTTCTCGAGGTGACGCTGGAGGCTGCAGTGGGAGCGGCGCGGGAGGGAGCGGCTCAGGCGCTCTCGCGAGTGGCTCAGGCGGCGAGAGTGGCTCTAGCAGCGGGAGTGATGATGATGATCCTGATGACGACGATGGGCTGTAGAGGTATTATTTTGTGTTGTTTTGTCTCTGGAACTATATTTTTGACGACCCCAATCTTATTATCTTTGAACACTTAGGATATTGCAACATTTGTACATATAGTAGCTAGGTTTAGCGATTATAACACCCATTTTGTAAACTTTATGATGTATTTTGAGGGTGTTATAATGTTTATGGCCGTTTTGTAAAGTTTATGGCCGTTTTGTAAAGTTTATTAAGTGTTTAGTTGTTATATATAGCCGTTTTAGCCGTTGTTTGTATTGGAATGTGTGGTTTATAAAAGCAGGTATGAAACTGGAATTGGTAGATTTTTGCTGCACATTTTTGCGGCAAAAATCTGGGCAGTGCAGCTGCGCAGCTGCAATATAACTTCCATACCGACGCCATGTCGTCGCTATAATATATGCATTCATATGATATCGACAAAATGTCGTCGGTAGAATAATGAAAATGTTGGATATTTCAAACCGTACCGACCATATGACGTCGGCAACATTTTACAATTTTGTTGACTTTTCGTTGACTATTGCAAACGATACCGACAAACGGGCGTCGGCACCATTTTTCAATTTGTTGACTTTTCTTTGACTATCGTAAATTATATCGACAAAATGTCGTCGGCGTAATTTACGTTAATATTTGACTTTCGTTGACTTTAATTAGTTAATCTAATTAAGCCATTAAATATTTATTATTTTACCGACGACTCGGCGTCGGTAACACATTGTCGAGCAAAAACAAACGTTTGACCGAAAATCATGTGGGTCCCACGCTGTCGTCGGCGTCATTCGTCGGTATGGACGTTGCCGACGTGGCTCTGTCGACTAGTTCGTGCCGACGACATGACGTCGAGAAGGTATGTTGCCGACGTCATGACGTCGGCACGGTTGAAAAAAAGTCGACGCTGGTGGTCTCGATTGTACTAGTGAAAGTAGTATTTCATCCACTGTTCTAATAGCCATAATGATTTCTTGGTTCCCAATCAAGAATGCGTCCAGTCAAGTGTTGTCCAAGAAGATGATAGATTATGAATGTAGTCATATATACGATTACCATGTACTAATATATTAAGTTAAGTTTTCAAAAGTTAAGTATGTGTATGAGTTATACCATAAGAAACGTACCCACTTAAATCAAGTAACATTCATTTAACAGTACACATTCTTCTAGGATAACATAATACTTATTTCAACTCATGGTCACACTTGTACACTGTTGTATATAAGCTGCCACCATTTCATTCCTTAACCTATATGGGATAAGGTTGAAATGGTTAAAAAGAAACTAGGTCCAAATTATATATTATACTATATACTAAAAACCGTTTGAGTGCGGGGTCCACCACCATGTCATTAAGAAGCTATTAAGACCCTAATTGAGGCTCCTATTGGTTCTTGATGACAAAAGGCGCAATACTATTGGCGGGAAGAGTTAACTACTAACATTACCTGCAGTAGCGATGAACAGTGGGTACTGTTTTACACTGTATTCCACTGTTTCGGACTGTTTATAACTGTGCACCCCAAATTAATACTGCACCTCACCTCTTTATCTCGCCCTGGATTCTCAAATACACTTTCCACACTCTTCCACATTCTTCCATCTCATTTCCCTAACCCCTATCTAAATCCAGCGCCCCATATACCCCGCTATCAAAAAATTAGACATATTTATATGAGATCCATTACCGTTAAATACAATTGTTGTTCCCTTCTCACTATTAGAGTTAACTAGAAAGTTAATCTATTTAGTGTTTATGACTAATACAATGTTTAAGATTAATTCTAACAGTTATAAAACGTGAATAAAATAAAACACAATATTTTTCAACGTTTAAATTCTTATTAGAAATAATTTCAAGAATCTATACCCAAGTGTTTTGCGGAACAAACACTTGGGATTGAATAGACAAGGGTATGGGGTGTCTCCTATTGAAACTCAAGTTTTGCTTGAGTGGTAACAATATACCCACTGAGCTATCTCAGTGAGTTGTATACTCTTTGTAGGAGAGAAGTTCCTTTGTAAAAGTTCAAGACTTTCAATATACAAAGCACACTTTAACTTCTCTCCCATCTGATCTATTTATACACAAGTAATCTAAGTATAAGTGATTAAATATAATACAAGTTGTTGAGGTTGCGCGTGTAACACCCCAACCCGACAAGGGTAAAGATATCACAATAATGGATTCATATCAGATCAAAACAGAGCATACATCTACAGTAATACAAAAATCTCAAAGGATTACAATTGAAATACTGAATCTACAAGGTTACAATGAAAACTTTCAAAACTAATTCTAAAACATAATATCTTCTATCCAATTCTAATCCAGAATAGCTACCAAGCCTTCTAAGTCCAGAGGTACACTCTCACTCATTCCCAGCTTCCTACTAAAACCTGCCGCAGGAAAAGAAATGCGGCTGAGCTACTAGAGCTCAGTGAACAGATATATAGATGACAGAAACAATAGCAGAGAACAATACAGAAACAAATCAGAAATACAGATTATACAGATACAGAATTAGAGTGAAAGAAATCTATCACGAGCCCAGAAATAACAGATAATATCATAACAGAATAATCATATAATAATCCAGAGGGGATGCCTCTCAAGTAACAGATAATATGAGGGGTGACCTCATGTATCAAATCGGAGTGATCAGCTCCCAGATATATGTGAAAGACGTGTATCGCACACACCATCAGTCACCAGATATAATAATAAACATATAACATAAACAGATAACAGATAACAGATAACAGAGTCAGAACTAGGATGCATCCATGCGCCCCCTGTGGCCAGAAACTCCTCAGAACACACCAGATAAAATAAATCAGGGACGGGACAGGTCATCACTCTCCTGCCCTAGAGTCATGCCATCGGTGCATCAATGACATGGACATGAAACCCTCATGCCTAGTGATTGGCTCGGATATCAGACTGTGGTCAAGGTCAGAAGTCATATAATAAACAGAGTCACATCTAAGGGTTCATGGCAGAAGGGTCATGTCAACAATTCAGATTAAGATAATAAGGTTTAAATCAGAGTTTATCAGATTAAGTTTAATATCAAAGCTTAAGTTCAGATTAAAAAGGTTTATTTCCAATAGTCCAAAAAGTATAACAAAGGTTACTGATTACAAATTTATAGCAATAATCCATTTCAGAAGTTCCTGTCAAAAGTTCATTTAAATCAATCCTTTAATAATGGATTTTCATTGAAATGATCTTACGAACTACTTTTCATAAAAGTGGTCTTCCAAAACGTTTAGTAACTTCCATTTCCAAGTGGTATCGTTTCCTTTAAAATAGATTTTCTTTAAACAGTTTCATATGTAGTTTAATAGAGGTTCAAAATCAATTAGGTTCAGATAAGGATTTAACTGGTTAAGGTTTACCAAAATCAAATCAGAATTTACAACAGATATATCAGGTTAAGGTTCAGAACAAGGTTCACAGATCAGATTCAGTTAAGACTCACAAATTCAGGGTTCAGAACAAGAGATCAATCAGAGTTCAGGAAAAAGGTTCAGAATACAAGAATCATAGCAGAGGTTCAAACAAAAAGGTTCAAGACAAACAGATCACAACAAAGATTCACAACAGAAGGGAACATAGCAGTGGTATCGGAGATCCTAATAAAGAAAATGAAATACTGAGAGAAAAGGGAATGAAAAACCCTTACTGAAAAAGGGCAGAATATCTGTACCTTATTAGCACAGCAGAAATCAGACAAACAAACACAGAAATCAGATGATCAAGACTTCTCCTTCTTCACACCTAAGGAAGAGGAAGACAGAATTACTACAGATTTTAATTCAGATTATTACTCTTTGTTTATCTCATCATTTTATGTACTTTCCATTTTTAGTAACCTTCCAGATTTAGTAAGTTTTCCAGAATTAACAGGTTTTCCAGAATTAACATATCTTATCATTTCAGATTAAGTTGAACCTTATTCAGAGATTATTATGGAATAACAGTACATTTTATCATGTTACAGAAGTTTAGGGTTTATTATGACAATTATACAAAGTTTAGGGTTTTAAATGCAACTTCATTAATTTACAAGGTCATTAGTGAAAAATACTTTAAATTACAGAGTTAAATGCTCACTTTATTCAGAATTACCTTTATTCCCTTAAGTTTCATAATTTACAGATTACACCCCTTTAATTTCATAATTTACAAAATAAAGCTTATAATTTCATATTTTACAATTTAATCCCTACAATATCCATAATTACCAACCAAACATATTATATTTCAAATTTACAGAGTATACCATCAGAAGTTAGTACTTTACATATTTGACCCCTCAGAATTCAGAATTTACATATTTAGCCCTTTAAGTTTACAAAACATATATATTAAATCATAATTACATAACAATTACATAATTAGCCCAAAAATCCTCAAAATTACACAACAACCTTTTTATATCAGTATTAACACAAAACAACTTCAGAATTCCAGATTTACACTTTTGGTCCCTCACTTTTAATTAATTTCCAAACGTAACCCTAATTTCCCATTAATTCATTATTATGCAATATTTACACTTAGGACCCCAAAGTTATATTTTTCCCACATTCTTACAGATGTATATGATCTTACAAAAATATCCCATAAGTTTCAAAGTTGGCAAAACAGGTCCTTTTACTTTTTAGAAACCAATCGTATATACTTTTATAATTGCAAAACCAAGCCCTAATGCACCTAATCATTAAGCCATCATTCCCCAATCATTGTATGCATTTATTACTCAGATCCAAACCACAAAAACATAACCCTAATTCGTTCTAGGGTTTTTCCTCAATTTTACCTTATTTTCTTTTAAATCCGATACAAACATAATTCAAGATCAATTATTCTAGGCTTCAATAAATCATATGGTTATTTTTCGAGGCTTATATTAATGTCAAAGAACACATAAAAATTATGGTTACTCCTCAGAAAATTCATATCACACGCTTTCCAATTTAAGTGTGTTTTAATCCTTTTAATTCCATACGACTTATTTACAGTGCATGATTCGATTTTATCATTTTTATTAGGTCATATTTAACGTGTATAACACTATAAAAATACTGGAAAAATTTTAGAACATAAGGATTAAGAATTAAAAATAATTACCTCTTTTGTGATTCACCGAATGAAAACAATTACCAAGCATAAACGAAGGCCTCTAAATTCTTGTTCTTATTTTTCTTAGCTCCTTAGTACCCTAATGAACTCCAGAAAATTATTGGTTCAACTTTAGGAAGCTTGGGGAGGAGGGTGTCGAATTATTTTAGGGATTTAGGGAATGTCGGCTTAAGTTTTTAGGGATAAAAAATATAAACTTTGTATCTAATATTATTGAACCGACATTTAGAGGTTATTTTCCAGAATATTTTGGTCTCCTAATTTGATAAGGATTAGAATTTATTTTTGTAATATTTTCCATATTTATTTTGTATTTATCTTACTTATAATTAATTTACAAAACTTAATTTAAAGTAAATAAATGTAATTCGGTTCACAACTAATATGTACATGTGATTTCTAATTTTTGGACATTCAGAAATAATATTATGTTGTCCCAGAAATTAATTCATTTCATATATGGTTCGTTTTCGGAAGTTTGGAATCGTTTCAGAAATTTATAAATGTTTTATTTAGGTTTTATTGTTTTCAGGGGTAGTTTGGTAATTTTTATGTGCTTTATCAATTTCAGGTATTACAACTTCTTCCCCACTAACAAAAAAATTTCGTCCTCGAAATTTGTAGAAAGCAGAAAGCGAAGAGATCAGGAAACAAAACAAATACTTAACGGACGAAGACGAGAATTGAGGTGGAACGAAACAGGAACACAACTGACGGTGAACAGACATATGAAAGATTTGTTTCTCATAACTCGAACTTGCAGATTCCAAAATTGTTTCAGGTCCTCAGAACAGACATAACATACTGAATCCAGATCAGAAGAATAGCATACCAAACGTAGTAGATGAAAATCAAATTCATAGGGTTTTGACGGATATGCCGTTCACATAAATTGATTAGACAAATCAAATTAGAGCGTACAGAAATAGATTATCGATAACATCAATTGGAAGAAGTTTTATAACAAAACTGAAGATTATTATCAGAAGTTCAGAGGTCAGCAGAATGCGTGACGAGAATCCAGATGTATCAATTCGCATAATGGTGGAAGCAGATTACGCGTATAGGTAGAATGAACTTAAAGTCTCACTAACGCAGACGATCTCAAACAGTTATCAGAATTTCTAAAGCTTCTAAGGCACTTCTCGAAATATCCTATGCCCACAACAAGTGCACGTTATATGATGTAAGTATTATCACGTTGGCCAGACGTCATAATACTGGCATCATATAAATATGCCCTCATGATGGTCATACTTTATCTCAAGTCGTGAACAGAACAAACTTATCCTAAATTTCAGATAACAAAACCATCATCCGACATACGCAGAATGAACACAGAGCGGAATTACTGATAAGGAACCTAAATCATTCAAAGGATTTATCATCAGGTAACAGAAATTTAGATAGGTCAAGCATAAGTGAATCACATCATCCATAACTTCATCCGTCACAGAATTTATTCGATTCAGAATTTTCTTCTATTCAAGGTCATGATCTCAGTTTCCATTCTCAAGTCTGCTTCTACTCTCAATTCATCTTAGTACAACTAAAATGAATAGAGAAGCAAGACTGCGAGTCTTGGACAGGCCTACTAGAACAGTTTGGAAATCGCCAACTCAGATTGCCGTCGTCATCGGATGCCCGGTAGTGGTGTCTGCTACAATCTCTGAATGCCAATCAAATCTACTCTTCCAGAACAAAGGTCATTCCATTTAATACGAAGATGGTCTACATGTTTCCTCGTTCGTCTCAGGGCACAAACATGCTGTCATACTATGACAATTGTCCGGATACTCGTGAAAACATGACTCTTATTAGCCAATACTATTGGCATTATTTAAGACTCATAATGGTCACAATGAGTACGAAAGCAGTTTTCATGAATCACTTCAGGGAAACTTCATATCTAATTCACATCACCCATCTTTACGAATAAAACTGACTTACTTTACGGAAGTTGCTCTTAGTTAGTCATCTCCCTTCTCAGGAGTTCTTGTGGTTGCTTCTTCAGTCCTTCGAACATTAAATGAGGTTGTCTGATACAGAGTTCACAAGGATAGAATAATTTAATCATTTATACTCGGAAATGAAAAGTGATTACGGTTGAGATTACGGTTAGGTATTTAAAGGGAACACTGAGGTGAAACAAAATCATATCTCATCAGTTTCTTCAATCTCTCAACTTCTATAGCCTCATGGGTCGTCAACCGAGATCGGTTCAGAATCAATTCTACTTCTCAAACGGAAGGAAAACTCAGAAGTTTCATCAGAAAATGCCAGAAAATTTGTACAACAAAACTTTCTAGGGGTGGATACTAATAGGTGTCAGGAGAATTTGACAATCAAATGAGATCAGGGTAAATCTTTCCATAACAGTGATAAGCTTAACAGATTTAAGCGGTTCAAGGTTACTATAACAAAATAGGGTGGAGCAGATTGTTATATTTCAGATGCGGTAACAGATCCGCAGAACAAATATGGTCATTACCCAGACGGATAGTTCATATGTTAGAGTCAAGTACATGATAGGTACGCGAACAGTTCAAGGTGTTGGAGTTTTTTGGTTTAGCTTTTAGCATAAGTGACAGGTAGGGTGTACATCATCGGTAATACGAACATCGTATAATTGCAGAAGTGAGACTTATGAGATATCGGATATCAGCATCATATGCTCAGTTAACAATTCCATACAGAGACGGTATTTGCATCAAATCCTTCCAAAGGAAAACTGATTGGCAATTAAGATTCATCATTCAGGACAAAATAGTTTCAGTGGATACATTTATATCCAGCATGGGTCATGAATTTATAGGATGTGTCAAACATATTAAGGTTAAATGGTCTTCGGGATGGTCGGAGAGATATCAGACGGTTTATCCACAGATCAGGAATGAAGGTCAAAATCAGGTAGTGGCAGTAAAATTTAACAGTCGGTAATCATGGTAGGGGTTCAAAATTGTTTCAAATGCCGAAGGTGAGACATAGGAGGATAGTCGTCACCATTGAATGATCAATCAACTAATCTTTTATCAGGAGAAAATCAAGGTTAATTATCAATGAAAACGGATCGACAAAGCAGATCTTTACCATTCAGAATAAGAGGGAGAACCCTTTATACTCGTGGTTAAACACCACAAGACATCTCATGGGAATAGAGATGGTTAAGCAGAAATCAAATAGTGTCAGAAGATTCATAGATGATTATTAGAAACGAGAAATAACTAACAGAATGTATCAAGTGTATCGTCGTCAGGGAATTCTCAGATTGCCCAAAGAGGCATCAGAATGATTTACAGAAGGTTCAGAGGTCGGAGTGGAGATCGGAAGGCAAGGATCAAATAATGTCAGATAATTTCTACGCAATTTCCAATGCTTCAGATTTTATTTAGGTTTCACTCTTAGGTGGTGCAAGGCATAAGCTCTAAATTTCCCAATGTAATTACAATAGTCTTTAACCAAAAACAAAGCACGAATCAGAGTGGTGCGGAAGCAAGATACTTAAGCAAATGTCTTATAGTCTACCCATTCCTCACTGGTCAGAATTTAAGTTCCTATAGGGAAATCCTAAAGCAAATTCTCAAAGGTTGTCCTACGAGCGCCTACAGTGGAAACTTAGTGGTCCAGACTTCACAGGTCAAGGGTAAATGTATTACGAGTCGCAGCCTGTGATCTCTGATACCATAAATTGTAACACCCCAACCCGACAAGGGTAAAGATATCACAATAATGGGTTCATATCAGATCAAAACAGAGCATACATCTACAGTAATACAAAAATCTCAAAGGATTACAAGTGAAATACTGAATCTACAAGGTTACAATGAAAACTTTCAAAACTAATTCTACAACATAATATCTTCCATCCAACTCTAATCCAGAATAGCTACCAAGCCTTCTAAGTCCAGAGGTACACTCTCACTCATTCCCAGCTTCCTACTAAAACCTGCCGCAGGAAAAGAAATGCGGCTGAGCTACGAGAGCTCAGTGAACAGATATATAGATGACAGAAACAATAACAGATAACAATACAGAAACAAATCAGAAATACAGATTATACAGATACCGAATTAAAGTGAAAGAAATCTATCACGAGCCCAGAGATAACAGATAATATCATAACAGAATAATCATATAATAATCCAGAGGGGATGCCTCTCAAGTAACAGATAATATGAGGGGTGACCTCATGTATCAAATCGGAGTGATCAGCTCCCAGATATATGTGAAAGACGTGTATCGCACACACCATCAGTCACCAGATATAATAATAAACATATAACATAAACAGATAACAGATAACAGAGTCAGAACTAGGATGCATCCATGCGCCCCCTGTGGCCAGAAACTCCTCAGAACACACCAGATAAAATAAATCAGGGACGGGACAGGTCATCACTCTCCTGCCCTAGAGTCATGCCATCGGTGCATCAATGACATGGACATGAAACCCTCATGCCTAGTGATTGGCTCGGATATCAGACTGTGGTCAAGGTCAGAAGTCATATAATAAACAGAGTCACATCTAAGGGTTCATGGCAGAAGGGTCATGTCAACAATTCAGATTAAGATAATAAGGTTTAAATCAGAGTTTATCAGATTAAGTTTAATATCAAAGCTTAAGTTCAGATTAAAAAGGTTTATTTCCAATAGTCCAAAAAGTATAACAAAGGTTACTGATTACAAATTTATAGCAATAATCCATTTCAGAAGTTCCTGTCAAAAGTTCATTTAAATCAATCCTTTAATAATGGATTTTCATTGAAATGATCTTACGAACTACTTTTCATAAAAGTGGTCTTCCAAAACGTTTAGTAACTTCCATTTCCAAGTGGTATCGTTTCCTTTAAAATAGATTTTCTTTAAACAGTTTCATATGTAGTTTAATAGAGGTTCAAAATCAATTAGGTTCAGATAAGGATTTAACTGGTTAAGGTTTACCAAAATCAAATCAGAATTTACAACAGATATATCAGGTTAAGGTTCAGAACAAGGTTCACAGATCAGATTCAGTTAAGACTCACAAATTCAGGGTTCAGAACAAGAGATCAATCAGAGTTCAGGAAAAAGGTTCAGAATACAAGAATCATAGCAGAGGTTCAAACAAAAAGGTTCAAGACAAACAGATCACAACAAAGATTCACAACAGAAGGGAACATAGCAGTGGTATCGGAGATCCTAATAAAGAAAATGAAATACTGAGAGAAAAGGGAATGAAAAACCCTTACTGAAAAAGGGCAGAATATCTGTACCTTATTAGCACAGCAGAAATCAGACAAACAAACACAGAAATCAGATGATCAAGACTTCTCCTTCTTCACACCTAAGGAAGAGGAAGACAGAATTACTACAGATTTTAATTCAGATTATTACTCTTTGTTTATCTCATCATTTTATGTACTTTCCATTTTTAGTAACCTTCCAGATTTAGTAAGTTTTCCAGAATTAACAGGTTTTCCAGAATTAACATATCTTATCATTTCAGATTAAGTTGAACCTTATTCAGAGATTATTATGGAATAACAGTACATTTTATCATGTTACAGAAGTTTAGGGTTTATTATGACAATTATACAAAGTTTAGGGTTTTAAATGCAACTTCATTAATTTACAAGGTCATTAGTGAAAAATACTTTAAATTACAGAGTTAAATGCTCACTTTATTCAGAATTACCTTTATTCCCTTAAGTTTCATAATTTACAGATTACACCCCTTTAATTTCATAATTTACAAAATAAAGCTTATAATTTCATATTTTACAATTTAATCCCTACAATATCCATAATTACCAACCAAACATATTATATTTCAAATTTACAGAGTATACCATCAGAAGTTAGTACTTTACATATTTGACCCCTCAGAATTCAGAATTTACATATTTAGCCCTTTAAGTTTACAAAACATATATATTAAATCATAATTACATAACAATTACATAATTAGCCCAAAAATCCTCAAAATTACACAACAACCTTTTTATATCAGTATTAACACAAAACAACTTCAGAATTCCAGATTTACACTTTTGGTCCCTCACTTTTAATTAATTTCCAAACGTAACCCTAATTTCCCATTAATTCATTATTATGCAATATTTACACTTAGGACCCCAAAGTTATATTTTTCCCACATTCTTACAGATGTATATGATCTTACAAAAATATCCCATAAGTTTCAAAGTTGGCAAAACAGGTCCTTTTACTTTTTAGAAACCAATCGTATATACTTTTATAATTGCAAAACCAAGCCCTAATGCACCTAATCATTAAGCCATCATTCCCCAATCATTGTATGCATTTATTACTCAGATCCAAACCACAAAAACATAACCCTAATTCGTTCTAGGGTTTTTCCTCAATTTTACCTTATTTTCTTTTAAATCCGATACAAACATAATTCAAGATCAATTATTCTAGGCTTCAATAAATCATATGGTTATTTTTCGAGGCTTATATTAATGTCAAAGAACACATAAAAATTATGGTTACTCCTCAGAAAATTCATATCACACGCTTTCCAATTTAAGTGTGTTTTAATCCTTTTAATTCCATACGACTTATTTACAGTGCATGATTCGATTTTATCATTTTTATTAGGTCATATTTAACGTGTATAACACTATAAAAATACTGGAAAAATTTTAGAACATAAGGATTAAGAATTAAAAATAATTACCTCTTTTGTGATTCACCGAATGAAAACAATTACCAAGCATAAACGAAGGCCTCTAAATTCTTGTTCTTATTTTTCTTAGCTCCTTAGTACCCTAATGAACTCCAGAAAATTATTGGTTCAACTTTAGGAAGCTTGGGGAGGAGGGTGTCGAATTATTTTAGGGATTTAGGGAATGTCGGCTTAAGTTTTTAGGGATAAAAATATAAACTTTGTATCTAATATTATTGAACCGACATTTAGAGGTTATTTTCCAGAATATTTTGGTCTCCTAATTTGATAAGGATTAGAATTTATTTTTGTAATATTTTCCATATTTATTTTGTATTTATCTTACTTATAATTAATTTACAAAACTTAATTTAAAGTAAATAAATGTAATTCGGTTCACAACTAATATGTACATGTGATTTCTAATTTTTGGACATTCAGAAATAATATTATGTTGTCCCAGAAATTAATTCATTTCATATATGGTTCGTTTTCGGAAGTTTGGAATCGTTTCAGAAATTTATAAATGTTTTATTTAGGTTTTATTGTTTTCAGGGGTAGTTTGGTAATTTTTATGTGCTTTATCAATTTCAGGTATTACAACTTCTTCCCCACTAACAAAAAAATTTCGTCCTCGAAATTTGTAGAAAGCAGAAAGCGAAGAGAGCAGGAAACAAAACAAATACTTAACGGACGAAGACGAGAATTGAGGTGGAACGAAACAGGAACACAACTGACGGTGAACAGACATATGAAAGATTTGTTTCTCATAACTCGAACTTGCAGATTCCAAAATTGTTTCAGGTCCTCAGAACAGACATAACATACTGAATCCAGATCAGAAGAATAGCATACCAAACGTAGTAGATGAAAATCAAATTCATAGGGTTTTGACGGATATGCCGTTCACATAAATTGATTAGACAAATCAAATTAGAGCGTACAGAAATAGATTATCGATAACATCAATTGGAAGAAGTTTTATAACAAAACTGAAGATTATTATCAGAAGTTCAGAGGTCAGCAGAATGCGTGACGAGAATCCAGATGTATCAATTCGCATAACGGTGGAAGCAGATTACGCGTATAGGTAGAATGAACTTAAAGTCTCACTAACGCAGACGATCTCAAACAGTTATCAGAATTTCTAAAGCTTTAAGGCACTTCTCGAAATATCCTATGCCCACAACAAGTGCACGTTATATGATGTAAGTATTATCACGTTGGCCAGACGTCATAATACTGGCATCATATAAATATGCCCTCATGATGGTCATACTTTATCTCAAGTCGTGAACAGAACAAACTTATCCTAAATTTCAGATAACAAAACCATCATCCGACATACGCAGAATGAACACAGAGCGGAATTACTGATAAGGAACCTAAATCATTCAAAGGATTTATCATCAGGTAACAGAAATTTAGATAGGTCAAGCATAAGTGAATCACATCATCCATAACTTCATCCGTCACAGAATTTATTCGATTCAGAATTTTCTTCTATTCAAGGTCATGATCTCAGTTTCCATTCTCAAGTCTGCTTCTACTCTCAATTCATCTTAGTACAACTAAAATGAATAGAGAAGCAAGACTGCGAGTCTTGGACAGGTCTACTAGCACAGTTTGGAATTCGCCAACTCAGATTGCCGTCGTCATCGGATGCCCGGTAGTGGTGTCTGCTACAATCTCTGAATGCCAATCAAATCTACTCTTCCAGAACAAAGGTCATTCCATTTAATACGAAGATGGTCTACATGTTTCCTCGTTCGTCTCAGGGCACAAACATGCTGTCATACTATGACAATTGTCCGGATACTCGTGAAAACATGACTCTTATTAGCCAATACTATTGGCATTATTTAAGACTCATAATGGTCACAATGAGTACGAAAGCAGTTTTCATGAATCACTTCAGGGAAACTTCATATCTAATTCACATCACCCATCTTTACGAATAAAACTGACTTACTTTACGGAAGTTGCTCTCTTAGTTAGTCATCTCCCTTCTCAGGAGTTCTTGTGGTTGCTTCTTCAGTCCTTCGAACATTAAATGAGGTTGTCTGATACAGAGTTCACAAGGATAGAATAATTTAATCATTTATACTCGGAAATGAAAAGTGATTACGGTTGAGATTACGGTTAGGTATTTAAAGGGAACACTGAGGTGAAACAAAATCATATCTCATCAGTTTCTTCAATCTCTCAACTTCTATAGCCTCATGGGTCGTCAACCGAGATCGGTTCAGAATCAATTCTACTTCTCAAACGGAAGGAAAACTCAGAAGTTTCATCAGAAAATGCCAGAAAATTTGTACAACAAAACTTTCTAGGGGTGGATACTAATAGGTGTCAGGAGAATTTGACAATCAAATGAGATCAGGGTAAATCTTTCCATAACAGTGATAAGCTTAACAGATTTAAGCGGTTCAAGGTTACTATAACAAAATAGGGTGGAGCAGATTGTTATATTTCAGATGCGGTAACAGATCCGCAGAACAAATATGGTCATTACCCAGACGGATAGTTCATATGTTAGAGTCAAGTACATGATAGGTACGCGAACAGTTCAAGGTATTGGAGTTTTTTGGTTTAGCTTTTAGCATAAGTGACAGGTAGGGTGTACATCATTGGTAATACGAACATCGTATAATTGCAGAAGTGAGACTTATGAGATATCGGATATCAGCATCATATGCTCAGTTAACAATTCCATACAGAGACGGTATTTGCATCAAATCCTTCCAAAGGAAAACTGATTGGCAATTAAGATTCATCATTCAGGACAAACTAGTTTCAGTGGATACATTTATATCCAGCATGGGTCATGAATTTATAGGATGTGTCAAACATATTAAGGTTAAATGGTCTTCGGGATGGTCGGAGAGATATCAGACGGTTTATCCACAGATCAGGAATGAAGGTCAAAATCAGGTAGTGGCAGTAAAATTTAACAGTCGGTAATCATGGTAGGGGTTCAAAATTGTTTCAAATGCCGAAGGTGAGACATAGGAGGATAGTCGTCACCATTGAATGATCAATCAACTAATCTTTTATCAGGAGAAAAAAAAAATCAAGGTTAATTATCAATGAAAACGGATCGACAAAGCAGATCTTTACCATTCAGAATAAGAGGGAGAACCCTTTATACTCGTGGTTAAACACCACAAGACTTCTCATGGGAATAGAGATGGTTAAGCAGAAATCAAATAGTGTCAGAAGATTCATAGATGATTATTAGAAACGAGAAATAACTAACAGAATGTATCAAGTGTATCGTCGTCAGGGGAATTCTCAGATTGCCCAAAGAGGCATCAGAATGATTTACAGAAGGTTCAGAGGTCGGAGTGGAGATCGGAAGGCAAGGATCAAATAATGTCAGATAATTTCTACGCAATTTCCAATGCTTCAGATTTTATTTAGGTTTCACTCTTAGGTGGTGCAAGGCATAAGCTCTAAATTTCCCAATGTAATTACAATAGTCTTTAACCAAAAACAAAGCACGAATCAGAGTGGTGCGGAAGCAAGATACTTAAGCAAATGTCTTATAGTCTACCCATTCCTCACTGGTCAGAATTTAAGTTCCTATAGGGAAATCCTAAAGCAAATTCTCAAAGGTTGTCCTACGAGCGCCTACAGTGGAAACTTAGTGGTCCAGACTTCACAGGTCAAGGGTAAATGTATTACGAGTCGCAGCCTGTGATCTCTGATACCATAAATTGTAACACCCCAACCCGACAAGGGTAAAGATATCACAATAATGGGTTCATATCAGATCAAAACAGAGCATACATCTACAGTAATACAAAAATCTCAAAGGATTACAAGTGAAATACTGAATCTACAAGGTTACAATGAAAACTTTCAAAACTAATTCTACAACATAATATCTTCCATCCAACTCTAATCCAGAATAGCTACCAAGCCTTCTAAGTCCAGAGGTACACTCTCACTCATTCCCAGCTTCCTACTAAAACCTGCCGCAGGAAAAGAAATGCGGCTGAGCTACGAGAGCTCAGTGAACAGATATATAGATGACAGAAACAATAACAGATAACAATACAGAAACAAATCCGAAATATAGATTATACAGATACCGAATTAAAGTGAAATACAGAAATCCATCACGAGCCCAGAGATAACAGATAATATCATAACAGAGTAATCATATAATAATCCAGAGGGGATGCCTCTCAAGTAACAGATAATATGAGGGGTGACCTCATGTATCAAATCGGAGTGATCAGCTCCCAGATATATGTGAAAGACGTGTATCGCACACACCATCAGTCACCAGATATAATAATAAACATATAACATAAACAGATAACAGATAACAGAGTCAGAACTAGGATGCATCCATGCGCCCCCTGTGGCCAGAAACTCCTCAGAACACACCAGATAAAATAAATCAGGGACGGGACAGGTCATCACTCTCCTGCCCTAGAGTCATGCCATCGGTGCATCAATGACATGGACATGAAACCCTCATGCCTAGTGATTGGCTCGGATATCAGACTGTGGTCAAGGTCAGAAGTCATATAATAAACAGAGTCACATCTAAGGGTTCATGGCAGAAGGGTCATGTCAACAATTCAGATTAAGATAATAAGGTTTAAATCAGAGTTTATCAGATTAAGTTTAATATCAAAGCTTAAGTTCAGATTAAAAAGGTTTATTTCCAATAGTCCAAAAAGTATAACAAAGGTTACTGATTACAAATTTATAGCAATAATCCATTTCAGAAGTTCCTGTCAAAAGTTCATTTAAATCAATCCTTTAATAATGGATTTTCATTGAAATGATCTTACGAACTACTTTTCATAAAAGTGGTCTTCCAAAACGTTTAGTAACTTCCATTTCCAAGTGGTATCGTTTCCTTTAAAATAGATTTTCTTTAAACAGTTTCATATGTAGTTTAATAGAGGTTCAAAATCAATTAGGTTCAGATAAGGATTTAACTGGTTAAGGTTTACCAAAATCAAATCAGAATTTACAACAGATATATCAGGTTAAGGTTCAGAACAAGGTTCACAGATCAGATTCAGTTAAGACTCACAAATTCAGGGTTCAGAACAAGAGATCAATCAGAGTTCAGGAAAAAGGTTCAGAATACAAGAATCATAGCAGAGGTTCAAACAAAAAGGTTCAAGACAAACAGATCACAACAAAGATTCACAACAGAAGGGAACATAGCAGTGGTATCGGAGATCCTAATAAAGAAAATGAAATACTGAGAGAAAAGGGAATGAAAAACCCTTACTGAAAAAGGGCAGAATATCTGTACCTTATTAGCACAGCAGAAATCAGACAAACAAACACAGAAATCAGATGATCAAGACTTCTCCTTCTTCACACCTAAGGAAGAGGAAGACAGAATTACTACAGATTTTAATTCAGATTATTACTCTTTGTTTATCTCATCATTTTATGTACTTTCCATTTTTAGTAACCTTCCAGATTTAGTAAGTTTTCCAGAATTAACAGGTTTTCCAGAATTAACATATCTTATCATTTCAGATTAAGTTGAACCTTATTCAGAGATTATTATGGAATAACAGTACATTTTATCATGTTACAGAAGTTTAGGGTTTATTATGACAATTATACAAAGTTTAGGGTTTTAAATGCAACTTCATTAATTTACAAGGTCATTAGTGAAAAATACTTTAAATTACAGAGTTAAATGCTCACTTTATTCAGAATTACCTTTATTCCCTTAAGTTTCATAATTTACAGATTACACCCCTTTAATTTCATAATTTACAAAATAAAGCTTATAATTTCATATTTTACAATTTAATCCCTACAATATCCATAATTACCAACCAAACATATTATATTTCAAATTTACAGAGTATACCATCAGAAGTTAGTACTTTACATATTTGACCCCTCAGAATTCAGAATTTACATATTTAGCCCTTTAAGTTTACAAAACATATATATTAAATCATAATTACATAACAATTACATAATTAGCCCAAAAATCCTCAAAATTACACAACAACCTTTTTATATCAGTATTAACACAAAACAACTTCAGAATTCCAGATTTACACTTTTGGTCCCTCACTTTTAATTAATTTCCAAACGTAACCCTAATTTCCCATTAATTCATTATTATGCAATATTTACACTTAGGACCCCAAAGTTATATTTTTCCCACATTCTTATAGATGTATATGATCTTACAAAAATATCCCAGAAGTTTCAAAGTTGGCAAAACAGGTCCTTTTACTTTTTAGAAACCAATCGTATATACTTTTATAATTGCAAAACCAAGCCCTAATGCACCTAATCATTAAGCCATCATTCCCCAATAATTGTATGCATTTATTACTCAGATCCAAACCACAAAAACATAACCCTAATTCGTTCTAGGGTTTTTCCTCAATTTTACCTTATTTTCTTTTAAATCCGATACAAACATAATTCAAGATCAATTATTATAGGCTTCAATAAATCATATGGTTATTTTTCGAGGCTTATATTAATGTCAAAGAACACATAAAAATTATGGTTACTCCTCAGAAAATTCATATCACACGCTTTCCAATTTAAGTGTGTTTTAATCCTTTTAATTCCATACGACTTATTTACAGTGCATGATTCGATTTTATCATTTTTATTAGGTCATATTTAACGTGTATAACACTATAAAAATACTGGAAAAATTTTAGAACATAAGGATTAAGAATTAAAAATAATTACCTCTTTTGTGATTCACCGAATGAAAACAATTACCAAGCATAAACGAAGGCCTCTAAATTCTTGTTCTTATTTTTCTTAGCTCCTTAGTACCCTAATGAACTCCAGAAAATTATTGGTTCGACTTCAGGAAGCTTGGGGAGGAGGGTGTCGAATTATTTTAGGGATTTAGGGAATGTCGGCTTAAGTTTTTAGGGATAAAAATATAAACTTTGTATCTAATATTATTGAACCGACATTTAGAGGTTATTTTCCAGAATATTTTGGTCTCCTAATTTGATAAGGATTAGAATTTATTTTTGTAATATTTTCCATATTTATTTTGTATTTATCTTACTTATAATTAATTTACAAAACTTAATTTAAAGTAAATAAATGTAATTCGGTTCACAACTAATATGTACATGTGATTTCTAATTTTTTGGACATTCAGAAATAATATTATGTTGTCCCAGAAATTAATTCATTTCATATATGGTTCGTTTTCGGAAGTTTGGAATCGTTTCAGAAATTTATAAATGTTTTATTTAGGTTTTATTGTTTTCAGGGGTAGTTTGGTAATTTTTATGTGCTTTATAAATTTCAGGTATTACAACGTGTCTGACAATTACAAATAGTAATTGTCATTTCCAAGAACCAATAGGAAAGGGCTAATAAGACTTTGGGAGTTGTTGGTTGACACTCCATGACTTTTAGCCGCAATAGGGAAGGTTGGATCTGACAAGAGAAGAGTGTTGGGCTGACACTTTTATCTTCTCAGATCTTTTCCCTATTGTTCCCGCCTTTTCTTCAGGCGTTGGTTCCTCAGTCTTTCAATCACTTTGTTGGTTGAGGAGACTGGGGTTCAGTGAGTTCTTGTCCAACACTCACTGAACCATCATCTTCTTCTTTGGCTTAAGTCCTACTCAGGGAGTACCGCCTTCCTGAGAAGTGAATCATTCTTCATGAATTCGCCTTAAGCATCTTGAAGATGACTCACTGAGAGGCTGTTCTCTCAGTGACTTGAATTGTTCTCGGTTTAAGTTTAACACTTAGTTAATTTGTGTCCAAATCATGTTTTACGTATTCTTGGGTTTTTCATGACCCAACAATCTCCCCCTATTTGGATATAAATTATTCCTAAGTATTTTTGATCAGTATGAGTAAGCTAAAGTCTTCTGCTCATACTGAATGTACTAGAAAATAAATAAGGATACTGATATAGCAAAACATTCATCAATTTATTCATATCATTACAAGTCCTATTATTCTAAGTACAAAATACTCAAGGTTCCTCAATAAGACCCTATGAGTTCAAGTTTTGCCTTCTTTGACATCAACACCTCTTTATCAGGTCGATCCTTCATCATTTGATCCATCAACCTTACAAACTCCTCATTTTCAGGTCTCCTGATATTAAGCGCCATCAATTTGTAAGCAAGGAGTGTTGTCGTTTCCACTTTGTCGATGTCAGAGACTCTTTGAAAGGCTTCCTGACCAAATTCATCCACAAAGAAGATACCATACTCAGGTTCCTTGATGACTAGGTTGGGACGGAACTTGATTCCCTGAGGAGGAATTCTATTGCAGTGAAGTGCAGCTATATATTGTTCAGGTTCCATAGCTACAGCTTTCCTTTTCTTCCCAACCTTCTGAGTAAACTCAGGGATAGTTAGTCCCTGAGAAGCAAGTGCCTCATCATGGTTAATGCTAAGACTTTTTGCCACTTTTGCAAGTTCCTCATACTTAGCACTCAGTGACTTGATGATGATTGGGGCATTCTTGCTTGTGGTTTTCTTCCTTAGGATAGGCATCATCATATCCCATTCTCTTAACCCATAGTCTGAGAATTTGATAGTTGGAAGATGTTCAGACTTTCTTGGACCTCTATGGATTGTTAAGCTCAGAGGTTTGGTGGGGTGAATGGTGATGTCAGTTATTTTGCCTTCACCTTTGGTTTTGGTCATGTGCCATACATACCTCTCATAAATCCTCTGCCTCTTTTCTTCCTTAAGTTTGGCCTGTTTGTTGTGTTCCTTAAGGATTTCAGCCTGAAGCTTGAGAAACTCATCCCCTTTGATGTCCCTCTTCTCAGACTCCTTGATTACTTCTTTGGCAACCTTAGAAATTTCAGACCTGTTGAGTTCCAGCTCTTTCTCTCTTTCCTTCCTGAGCTCTTCTTGGTGTAAAATTTCAGCAAGTTGATCAGGAGTCCCATAGACCCTTCTCCCATCCTCTAAATCAACATAGAATGGTGCATCAGGATCTGCACGTCTTTCAGATGAAGCCTTGACTAAGCGTGCTTCAGGAGGAGGGTTTGTTTCAGTCACCATGATTTTCTTCCCTTTGTCAATGGGAGGAGGTTGACTGGTGGATGTCTCAGGGACAGTTACCAAAGCCGAATTAGGGTCAGGGATTGGAGGATCATCTTTTATCTCCCCCTCAGCAGATGGCGGAGCTTCAGTGGAGACACCTGCTGACTGAGGAGGTGGAGGAGTATGAGAGGCCTGAAGAATGGATAAGATGTTTGAGACCATAGACTTTGTTTCAGAAGTCTCATTCTTCACGGCACTTAATTCGGCTGCCATTTCCTTCTGGTGGGTGGTGAGTTCAGTTACTTGGGTGGTGTAGTGGTTGACCAGCTCATTATGTGTTGTTGATAACGGTCCTAGGAACTACAATTTCATGGGAGTGAAGCATACAACATGCATGAAGTACAGGATAAAGCTAGGAACTCCACGAGAATATTATCATGAAGATCACAGGCCAACACATTTCTTGGAGCTTATAGATGAACGAGTCATTTTGCTTTATACCTTTCTACCCTAATGGGTCAAACTTCAACTTTTGGGGATGTATAAAACATTAAAACCTCAAAACCGTTTATATTTTGTCATCAAATTAATATAGGTTTATAATCATATTTAAAAACACTAATTATTGTAGGTAAAACTTTTAGAAAAGAAAAGAAAAATAAGTGTTTGGCAATCGGTCCAACCTGTGTTTGACCCGTTATAAATAGACCCGTTTTCACCGGTTCACCAACCCGCATAGAAGAGTGCAGAACTCAGAACCCAGGTAAAAAACGCAAACCAAACAACAACCATATTGTACGAAACCAGTATAATCGATCTGATTAGGTTGGAAATTCCTTTTATCGCAAAAATTCAGTTCTAGATCTGATATGATACTCACCTGGTTGGGTTTTGATTCAGGTTCACATTCTGGATTGGAACCGGGACCAAAATTGAACACAAACTAGTAAACGGTCCAGTTCTCGGGTCCCAATAGTTTTCATCAACTCTTAGGGTGCGTTTGTTATCCGGGTTTTGATAGGAAGGAATGTAATGATATACATAATATGTCGTTTGTTATACGTTTATGTCTATAGGGTAATGAAATCACTATTAAAATCTGATTCCATGTCAACATGGTAGGTATCAAGGTATCTTTCATCATCTTCGAATCTCCACCTAAAGTTTTCGGCACTCTCTTTATTTCTTTCTATTTCTAGTATTATTTTATTATTACAAGTACACTAATATATTATATAAATATTAAAATATTAAAATAATTATATATAACAAACTTTTTCTCTCTCATCTTTTTCTTTCAAACCTTTCACAAATCCGAATTCAATTCTAATCCCACTTACAAACCAAACGCACCCTTAGTCAATATTTATTTAGACCCGGTTATATCCGTTCAAGACCTGGTCATTTCCGGTCGTGACCCAATCATTTCCGGTCAAGACCCAGTCATTTCCGGCCAAGACCCGATTATATCTGGTCATATCCGGTTAGACCCTGTCATTTCCGGTCAAGACCCGGCTATATCTGGTCAAGACCCGACTATATCCGGTTATGTCCGGTCAAGACCCATATTCGGCATCAAATGATTCCACATGAGTCTTTCCACTAGCTAGATAACTTATGGTAAAGACTAAAGAGCATTAAATAATCGTGTTTTGTACAATGTTGCAAAAATCGGCCGTATCGGCCGATTAATCGTCGATATATCGCTTATCGGCCTTCGACCTTGTAGAATTTTGAAAATCGGTCAAAAAATCGGTCTGGGCAAAAAAAGGGCAAAAAATCGGCTGTATCGGCCAGAAATCGGCCGATTAATCAGCCGTATCGGTCAGCTTTAAAAAAAATAAAAATTTAGCCATTCTACTTAATTTGGGGATCGTTTATTTCACTTATAACACACAATGAGCCTCATAATCAGAATTGGAGCCTTTTATTGAGGTTTGGAAACATAGTAGGCTTGGAATCAGTTACGATCTTTAGTTTGGTCTCCAGAAATACCCAAAACATGCAAAAAATGCCAATCCGATTAATCCCGCCTTGGCCGATTAATCGCTGCAGGGTGGTCGACCGCCACGCTACCGATTCACGATTTTTGCAACATTGGCTTTGTCCATATGCGAAGCAGTTAAAGAAAGCTGGGAGAAGAAAGTATAAATATCTTACCCAATTAAATACTACTGTAATAATCTATACGACATATGTTCAAAAAAAAAAAAAAAAAAAAAAAAAAAATCTATACGACATATACATGTTGACAACTACATTTACTCCGAAATTCATTAATTGTAATTATCTTTAACCATTTAGTGAAAATTTTGTACATATATAAGGATAACTATAACTATACTGCCGATTTAGATGTACCAAGCATCGTTTTAGATGTTACAACTTGTATAAATCATTATGTGATATCTATAGGTGAATAAGTCGTCATTTCAAAAGTTAAGATTTTTTATAAATGATCTATTATGCCAGCATGTCCACTTAATTAATCAAACATCAAACGAATATGCTGTCATAATAGATAACATAATACTTATTTCAATTCATAAGCCTCGTGTCGACCGTTGTATATTAGTTACCACCATTTCATTTCCTTAACCTACGTGGGACAAACTTGCATGAAATGGTTGTTACTAATAAAAACGAAGTCTCAATTTATAATAACTCCCCATTTTTTAGTATCTTAATTTATACCATCTATGTATTCTGTATCAATTGTTACTAAGATAACTAATCAAAAAATTCAGAACATTATAAATATGCAATGAAATAGGATTCGAGTGAACATATCTTTGTTTAAACATCTGTAGATGAGATTGTTTCCATACATTTTGTTGCAAGTTGCAACAACAAATAATTTCAGTATCCAAATTATTTCAAGTAGTTATCACTGTTTTTATTATATGTAATTTCTTATAACATAAAACTTAAGCTACATATTATACAAGTTAACTACCGTCTTTTGAAATTAACTTTTTCACGGTTTACTAACTGGAGAAAAGTTCAAATGCTTACTATTATTTTGGTGTTTACCAAGGGACAAATCCCGACCATCCATCTAATTTGATCTAATGATTGAGATTAACCTAAGATTAAATATGGAAACCTAAGTCCATGTATTTTCCCCGTTTTTTTCTTTGTCTTTTTATCTTTATTATTATTATTATTATTATTATTATTATTATTATTATTATTATTGTTGTTGTTATTTTCTTTTGTCTTTTTTTCTAATTCACGTTCTTTTTTTTTTCCTTTATCACGTTTTTTTCCGGCTATCATATGTTTTCGTCTGTTTTCATACGTTTTCACACGTTTTCGTCTGTTTTCATACGTTTTCGTCTGTTTTCATACGTTTTCGTCCGTTTTTTTTTACGTTTTTGTCTGTTTTCGTCCGTTTTATACGTTTTCAAATGTTTTCGTTCGTTTTTATACTTTTTCGTCTGTTTTCATACGTTTTCGTCCATTTTTAGACGTTTTCGTCTGTTTTTACACGTTTTCGTCCATTTTCATACGCTTTCGTCCGTTTTTGTCCGTCTACGTCTGTTTTCATACGTTTTCGTCTGTTTTCATTCGTTTTCGTCCGTTTTTGTTCGTTTTAATACGTTTTCGTCTGTTTTCGTCAGTTTTTTTTCTGTTTTCTTTCGTTTTCGTCCATTTTTCATACGTTTTCATCCGTTTTAGACGTGTTTTTACGCTTTCATACATTTTCGTCTGTTTTCTTAAGTTTTCGTCCGTTTTCATCCATTTTCTTACGTTTTCGCCCATTTTCGTACGTTTTCATCCGTTTTCATCCGTTTTCGTCCATTTTCATATGTTTTTGTCCGTTTTCATATGTGTTTTTACGCTTTCATACGTTTTGTCCGTTTTCATACGTATTCGTCCGTTTTCTTACGTTTTCGTCCATTTTCTTACGTTTCTGAATATTACAAGTGATATTCAGAATATCACTTGTGATTTTCTTATGTTTTCATCCGTTTTCATACGTATTCGTCCGTTTTCTTATGTTTTCGTTCGTTTTCATACACTTTTTAATATGAAAATTGATATTCAGAATATCAATTGTAATTTTCTGAATATCACTGGTGATTTTCATGTTACAAAACATTAGTTGAAAATCACTTGTGATATTCAGAATATCACTTTTGATATTCTGAATATCACAGAATATCACTTATGATATTCAGAATATCATATGTGGTACTCAGAATATCATTTGTGATATTCAGAAAATCACATAATATCACATGTGATATTCTGAAAATCACCTGTGATATTCAGAATATCACTTGTGATATTCTGAATATCACAAAGTATCACTTGTGATATTCAGGATATCACTTGTGATATTCAGAAACGTATGAAAACGGCCAAAAACATTTAAAAACGGACGAAAACGAACGAATATGTATGAAAACGGTTGAAAACGTATGAAAGCGTAAAACCACATATGTAAAAGGACGAAAAGGTATGAAAAATGGACGAAAACGAAAGAAAATGGAAGAAAACGTATGAAAACGAACGAAAACGTAAGATAACGGACGAAAACGTATGAAAACGGACGGAAAGCGTAAGAAAACGGATGAAAACGCAAGAAAACAGACGAATGCGTATGAAAACGGACAAAAACGTATGAAAGCGTAAAAATACATCAGAAAACGTATGAAAATGGACGAAAATGGATGAAAACGTATTAAAACGAACGAAAACGTATGTAAACGAACAAAAACATATGAAAACAAACAAAAACATAAGAAAACAGACAAAAACGGACGTAAACGGGAGAAAACGTATGAAAACAGACAAAAACGTATGAATACAGACAAAAACATGAATCTGTTGTTTTGTCTCATTCTTTCTCTACCTACATTAGCATGGGAATGAGTGACTAATAACGAGTGAGCGTATGAAAACGGACGAAAACGGGCGAAAACGAACAAAAATGTATGAAAATGGACGAAAACGTATGAAAATAGACGAAAACATATGAAAGCGGAAAAAAAAACGTGAACTAAAAAAAAGTGAATTAAAAAAAAAAAGAAAAAAAAAGAAGAAAAGGTGAATTATAAAAAAAAACGTGAATTAGAAAAAAAGACAAAAAAAAAAAAAAAATGAATAATAAGAAAGAAAAAAGACAAAGAAAAAAAAAAAAAAAAAAAAAAAAACATGGACTTAGGTTTACATATTTAGTTTTAAGGTAATCCCCACCATTAGATCAAACTAGATGAATGGTGGAGATTTGTCCCTTGATATGCACCAAAATAAGAGTATGCAAAATAAAGTGACTCTTACTAATCGATGAGATGTTACTCAACATTATAGATTCTCACATACGATCTGCGTACTTAATCAAATATAATACAACTTTTGTTTAGAAACTAAGCGAGTACTCGTGTATAACATCGTGATTTTATAGCGGCAAATCGTTATAGTTACGATATTGTTGTTAAGTGTTTCGGGTAACGTGGATACATACAACATAAAATAATCAAAGTAAAATTGAAAAGTTTGTAACAAATAGTGTGTTATATAGTACAGCGTGTTAATGCATTTTTTAGAAAGTAATTATGTTGTCATTGAATATAAACAAAGTCTACTCTTTTTAAAAATAACAACATTCATAAAAAGTTGTGCATTACAATTCAAAAAGTTGTTAAATAGTTAAAAACACCAAAATTTAAATTTTATAACTTTAGACTGTTGAATATAACACCATTAAATGAGATTGTGCAAAAAAGTGTTGACCAGAAAGTTGACTTCAGAATACGTCGTATCAATCGATACAACCAAATAGAACACAGAGTAAATGAGAGAAATGAAATTGTGCAAAACATGCCACTAATTAAATGAGATAGATGAGATAATTGAGATCGTGAGTATATTAGAGTAAGCACTGAGCAACTGTTCACTCAGTGACTTGAATATTGTTTAAGGTTTTCTAACACTTACGTTATTTTCTATTCAAATTCTTGTTTAAGGAAACTTTGGTACTGAATGGATCCAACAAAAACACATAACTAAGTACATTGCTAACTGAATTATGCCTAAACTATGGCTAACTGCACTCTTTGCTAACGACATTGTAGCCCGGACGGGTTCACCTTCATTCGATGTGACAAAGTGTTGAACCGTTTACCGGACCTGGTTTAGGCATGTCACAGTGACCAATATCCGCACCCGATAACAATCCCAAATCGTCCCCAAACCCATTTCAACCATGTAACATAGTCCTACGTTATTTTGAAGCCTCAACTTTTTTTCTCATCTTCCAAATCGATCAGTTCTTTTCCGAATGGTATTTGGGCCGACTAACTTGTTGTCATTAAGTCTCAACTCACTTAGACCATTTAAATTTTGGTAGTGTATTGGCATCAACCCATTTAAACGGTTCCTATTGAGGTGAGGATACGTAAGTTATCTAATCGGGCTATCGAGTCGGGTATTGGCCTATGTAAATATGTATCCGAGAGGATAAGAATCATTAATGTTTATTAAGTTGTCGAATGCGGTGTTTGGGATCATTGAGCCCATTTGATAAGTAATCTGTTATGCAATTACCATTTACTAATAAGTTTTCAAAAGTCAAGTCTTTTGTATAAGTTATATGTCAAGAAAGATACCCACTTAAATCAAGTAACATCTTATCTTAATTTAAGAGGGTATCAATTCATTGCATATAACATAATACTTATTTCAACTCAGTCACACACATGTACAATGTTGTATATAAGTTGCCACCTTTTCATTCATTGCATATAACATAATACTTATTTCAACTCAGTCACACACATGTACAATGTTGTATATAAGTTGCCACCTTTTCATTCACTTAACCTATGTGGGACAACACCTGGTCCAGTATTTAAAACAACTCATGCATTTTTAGTATCTTAAATCCATATTTTTGCAATTTATGTTTTCTATATCCTATAAGTGAGTCTACTATGATAACTAATTATAAATTTACACCCTTACAAATATTCACAAGCATAACGTCATCTTCCAAACATCATGGACTTGAGATTGTACGTTTCTAGTCAATATATAATTATAGAATTCAACAGAACTTGTACGATTAGGCATGTAGTCGTATGCAACTAAGCGTTCTTGTCCTTTTGCACAACACTAATGGAAACTCACCCATTATTGTGTCAAACTCGTGCAAGTATCCCAACCTCAACCGAAAATGCTCCGCGCCTAGGTTCTTTTGTCGTTGGGGCTTACACCTTGTGACTCATTCATTCGGTCGAGCGTTCCTCGGGCGTCGATCAATCCTGAATCACAGGCCGCTCTGTCATTGTCTGATTTTTGGTTGTCTGATCACACTCGAAATTATGTATCTACTTATCATATTTTTGCAAGTATCCCAACCTCAACCGCAAATTGCATTTCAGCTAAAGTGATCCTCTTTACCACAATATGCAAACACGGCAAAATGATGTTTTTTGTAGCATAATGCAATTCATTCGGTGAAAATATTTTCCATGTTGACCTGATTAATTTAGTGACCCAAATTGATAAGATTTGGTGCTGATACTTATGTGATTAATGGTATCAGTGAGATATATATTCAAATGTTTAAACCTTTTAAAACTAAAAGTAAAAAACTAGTTAGCTCAAGTTTGAAATAAGTTAAAACAAGATAATTGAAGATCAATCATATTATTTTCATGTAACTCGTCAACTGAGAGGTTCTGATCCAAGTCGTAACAAATTGTGTGTGCATCTTTGCCTTTAGAAAAAGTAGTATTTCATCCACTGTTCTAATAGCCATAATGATTTCTTGGTTCCCAATCAAGAATGCGTCCAGTCAAGTGTTGTCCAAGAAGATGATAGATTATGAATGTAGTCATATATACGATTACCATGTACTAATATATTAAGTTAAGTTTTCAAAAGTTAAGTATGTGTATGAGTTATACCATAAGAAACGTACCCACTTAAATCAAGCAACATCTTCATTTAAGAGTACACGTTCTTCTAGGATAACATAAGTACTTATTTCAACTCATTGTCACACTTGTACACTGTTGTATATAGGTTGAAATGGTTAAAAAGACGCTAGGTCCAAATTATATATATATATATATATATATATATATATATATATATATATATATATATATATATATATATATATATATATAGTGTATCTTTATTTTCAGAACCCTGTTAAGTGCGGGAACTGCGAGAACTCTAATTTTGCATTAGAAAACATGCATGTTCATATAAAACATGTATGTTTTCTTACATACACCTTAATACACATACATGCATAACATACATGTTCAAATAAAAACCTGTTAAGTGCAACAAATCAATGCAAAATGGTTTTATTTTTAGAACCCTGTTAAGTGCGGGAACTGCGAGAACTCCAATTATGCATTAGAAAACATGCATGTTCATATAAAACATGTATGTTTTCTTACATACACCTTAATACGCATGCATGCGTATTAAGGTGTATGTAAGAAAACATACATGTTTTATATGAACATGCATGTTTTCTAATGCAAAATTGGAGTTCTCGCAGTTCCCGCACTTAACAGGGTTCTGAAAATAAAGCCCCCCTATATATATATATATATATATATATATATATATATATATATATATATATATATATATATATATATATATATATATATATATATATATATATATATATATATATATGTATATTGTTGTTTTTAGAATATATGTGCAAAAATATCAATTATTGAAGGCGTGCATGTATGTTTTTGGTGGTTCTCTCAGTTCTCGCAGATAAAATGGTTCTCGCAAGAAAGTCTCACTATATATATATAACCCTTTGTCAAAAACACTGTAACTACAGTACACGAAAATTTTCATTTTAGACCCTGAGGTTACTGATCGATTGCAAAGTTAGTCCTTAACGGCCGTTACTTAACAGAAGTGACTTAAATTTGCAACGGACCAATAACTTCAGGGGCTGTTTCTGTGCAAAATATTATGCAGAAACAGCCCCTCAGGTTAACTTTTAATTTCAAAATTAGTCCCTAAGGACTAACTTTGCAACATACCGACACTTTCAGGGACTAAAAATGAAAATATCGCCGCTATAGTTTCAAACAGTGCAAAACAGTGCCATGAACAATATGTGCGAAACATTGCAAAATGCCGATAACTTTAGGGACTTTTTTTTGTAAAAAAGTATACTATTTTCAGAAATTCTTAACGAAAATAGTACTTACGGTTATTGCTCTTTTGCATAGTTAGTCCTTAATAACAAAAATAGTTTTTTTTAACAACCATTTCATTTCGAGTTTAAATTAAACAAAACATTCCCGCAGCAACGCGCGGCTACCCCACTCGTTTTGTCTCTAAGTTTTAAGCAAGACCTTAACCATTTTGTCTTTATATTTAGTGAAGATATATAACACAACCATTTTCATCATCCATTATGTGTAAAAGACAGAAAAAAAATTAAGAATATAAATAAGATGAATAATGTTGTTAAATAATTTCTTAGCCAAGATGAGACATTTTAAAATAGTTATTTGAGCTGAGTTATCCTAATCACACTATCACAACTATAACTATTTACCGGTTTAAAATCTCATCGTTCATAACGAGTGCTCGCCTAGCATACGATTACGAGTGCTCGCCGAGTATACAATTACTGGAATACTAATATATTAAATTGTCAAAAGTCAAAGTCTTTGCATTAGGTTAACTTTTCAAAAGTTATCTTTGTATAAGGCTTGATGCAGTAAGGCGACCAAATCCCCCCCATTTTTCTCTGCCACGTCAGCTTTCTCTCTCCAGCGACCTACAGGCGATTAGTTGCCCCAGTAAAGGCGACCAAGTTCATTTTTTTTTAAATTTATTTATACATTTTTAAACACAAACTCAAATTTTATTAAAAATTAAAACGTTACATAATAATTCAAATAAAATAAAAAGATTACAATAAAATTCAAACCACACTAAAACATTACGACACTAAAATGACTAATCTTGATTATGATGATTCCAAATGTCTTCTACCAAATCGGCTTTGAGGCTAAGATGAGTTGTTTTGTTGCATATCTCCCTGGTAATTTCCAACGATTCCACATGTGTTCTTATGGGATCATAAGAATGGTGCTGCTCTGCTGGAAAGAAAGTGGGAGATATCACCCGCCCTTCGTCTTGAATTATCATATTATGTAATATGAGGCATGTATACATAATATGTGATAGACGCTATTTGTCAAGCCCTTTAGCCGGATGTTTGATCATAAACCACTTCCTCTTTAGTACACTGAATGCACGTTCAACATATTTTCTTGCTGCTTCGTGCATCGTCTTATACAGTATTTGTTTCTCATCACCCGTCCCTGGATTTTTAATGGACTTCACAATAACGGAGTATTTCGGATATATCCCATCAGCAAGATAATATCCCCGTTTATAAGTGTAATACCCAAAATTTCAAAACATGCAAAATTACCAAAATACCCTTGTAACTTTAAATTTCAATTAATAAGTACATAAAACACAAAATAAATCCCAAACTCTTGGAAATGAGCAGCATATGAAGTAAGATAATTTTTGTTGCAACATTTTAATATTTTACAATGTCCAAAAATTATTTGTCACCCATAAAAATACATTGTAGGCCGAAATACATACTTATGTATATTTAATCATTTGTTAAATATTTAAAAGGTATAAAATCAAGGATAAACATCAAATTAAATATGAAAACTTTGAAAAAATTAGAATTATATCATCACAATAAGTATTGGGCCGAAATCACCTCCCTCCTCCACCATAATACACGGTTTGTTAATTATCTTCCTTTTATTTCACTCTAAAAACCCTAAATCCAAACTAAAACTCCAAATCAGCCACCACCAATTTTCCACGAGTTCTTATCATTTTTCCTGAGTTCCTTGGTGCTAGAGGAAGTGTAAAAAAATGGGAGTTCAATTTTTGAAGGCTTGGTTCACTCGGTTTTAGTTTTTGTTCGATTCCATTATTGCCGAGAGGTATGATTTTTACACAACCCATTCGATCCTTCTATAAGCTATCTGGTATTTTTGTGACTCTTTTTACATCATATATGATCTAAATAAAATGACTATAACAATCCATGCATGCTACTCAAGTCGTTTGAATTAAAATATGAAACGAAACCCTAAAAACAAAGTAAATTGTAAATCGGCTATTATGAATTTTGTGTCCACCAAGACTATTTTTATCAGGTCCTATTCGTGCTAAATAACACTATAAAAATGATACTTGGTATTTTCGAAGCTTAAATCATCCTTGGTGAGTTTTTGTTGAAACCAGATCATAAAGAAAAAGGGTTAAAAATGAAAATAAAATTAAACGGGTTAGTGTTTGAATTTTTGATGATAGATATGATAAATTAATGTGTTTTTAAGGTTGTGTTAATGATTGGAAATGATTGGGAAATTTAGGGTTAGAGTTTATGCATGAAAAGGTATACCGATTGGATTTTTAAAAGTAAAGGGTGTGTTTTGTAATTTTATAAACATGGGGGTTATTTTTGTAAGGTGATTTGGACCAAGGGCAATTCGTAAAAATTATTATATGGGGGTGTTATGTGTAAATTTTGTAATTAAAAAGTTTAAATGGTAAATTGTTTATGTAGGATATTCATGAACTAATAAACACAAGATTGGGTGCTATATGGATCGAATGGTGAGTTGTAGAGAGAGAAAGAGATGGAACCTTTGTAGAGAGAGAAACAAATGTGTATTAGCTTGATAAGAAAATGAGGTCCAACCCTTCCCATGGGTGGGAAGGGTGTATTTATAGTCCTTACATATTGTGCCCCTAGTGGGCTGTGGAGCGAGCTGACAGTGGGTAAAGACCCGACCCACTCCACAATATTAATAATAACTAACCTACTAATAATATTACTAATTATCCAACGAGCTATGTTGTGCTAATAAGTATTCGGGGTGACCGAGTCTTCAACTGAATATTCATATTCCTAACAATCTCCCCCTAAGGGAGGTCACCCCGGAACTAATGTTCTGAATTCTAGCACCTCTTCCTTGGATCTTGACTTCATAGCTCGAAGACCTTGATTCTTCAACGTAAATACTCTTTGTGCCTTCAGCAGTGAACTTGAGATGACTGTTCTTTGTTTTGGATGATCTTTGAGTATTCTTTGAAGATATCATCCAACATATGTCTTCAAGTCATCTTGTGGCTTCGTCATCATGAGAAGTTGTGATCTTGGAACCTTCTTTGAGATCATCCGCCACTGTAAATCTCTGAGCTCATCCGTTGTAGTAGTATTGCCTTCATGTGTTCGGTTGTGACTGTTGTTCTCGCATGCTCACACCTTTTTGGATCATGATATGTACCATCAGAGTTGCAGAAGTTATGTTATAGGTCTTTTAGCTATCATGATATCTTTAATAATGAGTTAGAAGTGTGAGCACGGAGTGTGGATTGACTCGTCTCATACTGGAATCAGGAACCACCATCACCATCTTTATATGTACCTGAAATAAAACAGTTAGCAATAAAGTTGGGGAACGAATATGGCTTTGTCATTCGTTCGGTGTGGTTGGATTAACCTTCGGTTCCGTGAGGACCGACCTGTGATCAGGTAGAATTCCCTTTAAAGAGAATTCTCCTTGACAGGAATTTCCAGCTTGTTGTAAAGACTCATTCAATGAACTAACATTGGACTTGTCTTACAAGCATGTTCTCATACCGGAGCTTCTCAAAGCAGACAACACGGTTGAGTGAATCAGTGAATTGAATACCCACTGATTGATAAGAAATTGATTAGAAAAATCACTCGCGTGTTGCTAGATAAACAATTTTTATGTAACACGACGAGGGTTTTACACATTAAATCACATTTCTGTCATAAATACATTTGTTTGAAATTTTTCACAATCAATGCGCTCAAAATTCATTTGATGAGCACATTGAAGGGTTTTCCAAAAGCATCCGTCAATCCATTTCCTGGAACAAGTTTGATTCAAATGTGAATCGCCCCATTGTTTCATTCCAGTTGTCACAGGTTTGATCCATGAAGGATCTCACATGTCACCCACCAAGAGCTTGTTTGATGTTGGCTCTAGAAGGATTTCCATCTTCATTGTGATTACTTAACGTATCACTCGGATGTTCTGGCAATACCACAAGGATAACGCGTAGGACTCTTCATATATATTTTCTTGCTTTTCACGGTGTATGAAACAGCAAGCATATTGGAAATGTGTCCTACTGAGATTTGTTGATGATCTCTGGGCACTAGACTCAATAGTGCGTTTTGATTTAGTGATCGGAGGCTGGAGAGGACTGCCACCTTTTCAATATCATCCAACTCGGAGTGAGAGAGACGATAGCAATGAATTGATCTCCGTGACAAGTGAAACAAGAGTCCTTTGAGGGACCTTGAGTGGCTAGGGAGGGTTGTGCAGCGTATCACTGGGTCCATGATACTTTGTCTTCAATGTCAGCAATCAACTAAGTGATTCTGACAGCATATGTATTGACCCGGTTTCTGCCTAAGATGTAAGGAGGGCTTCTTTCTTTTCACCCTTTATCTTTACATTTCTTTTTCATTCTTCAACCCCTTCAGTGCTTACCGAGACTTCATAACTAGCACCTTGTTGGGTTTGTTCCAGTGCTAGCTCCATCTCAGTCGGCACTCTTCCCTTATTCACTTTTCTCCTTTTTAATCATTCCTAAGGACTTCTATTCTAACTAGAGGATTGTCCCTGGGAAGATCCCTCCGGTTCTGGCTGGATCATGGGAACAAATACCTAACCTCACCATCCTTATAACTCCAATGCATTAAAATAAGATTGGTCGGTCTTTGGTATTCTTCCACAGTTGCCATCATAAATCATTCGCTCCCCCTCAATATGTGCATCGATATACGAAAAGGTTTAGCACATATGGGAGAGCCTACACTTGAGTTCCAAAAGATCACATTTTTATCAGAATTTCATATTTAAATCACATTCTCTCCCCCGATCAAAAATTTCAAACCATTTGAGATTTGTGATCCCAATTGATTTAAATATGTTTAGAAAATTTGGGAGAAAATGTGGTCAGGTTTAATATATTCTGATTACGAAGCATACAATGCTCCCCCTCAAACCAAGAGAGAGTGTCACTGCTGATGTTGCACAATGTTTAAAAAGGTGTCAAAATTTGAACAAATAAACTCCCCCTCAATTAATGACCCGTTTTCTATTTAAAGAGCTGTAGTCATTCAATTGAGAGATAAGTATTTGTGAAATTTAAGTCCAGTTACCACCTTGTGAAACACCAAAACTCTCTTGAAGAATCATAGAACTGAAAGAGTTCATGGTGCAAAGAAGACTTCTCTTCTTATACGCGAAATGATGCACTGAAACGTACATCAAATCGGGGAAACATGGATATAAAGTAATCCATGCCCAGGTGAACATCACCCGGTTGGAGGAACAGCTGTCTTTTTGGCGACATGCTTTCCCCATTGTACAGCGCGGGTTGCAGTATGAAGTAACTGCAAGCCATTTAGACATGTTTTAACAATCCATTTTAACTTCTGCTCGAGCTTCATTTAAAGACCCGTGCCATTATTGAATGACATTTCTAAGTCCGTAAATGTTATCGATAGACAGAAGACATGCCTAGGTGAAACTATTTTTGGTATTTTCTATTTTTTTTTAAATTTTTATGGTTTTTCTTGGTTTTAATATTTTTCTATATACAATTTTCTGGATCTATAATTTTCTATTTACAGTATGTTTTAAGATATGTACAAACTATATTATTCAGTTTAAGACGATGATGAAATGAATACCGAAATGAGGATACGTTCAGTATGTTGTAGAAATCTGTGGTCAATCATCTCTTAAACTTTCACCACCAAAGCTTTCGAGGCTTATGAAAAATCGACGGAACTTGAGCCTTCCCAATGTACAGCTTTGATAGCTTCCCCCCAAACCGAAAATCTTCTTACTGAGCAGATTCTAAGCTCTCTTTCAAGCTTACATAAGGTAAGTGTACAGCGGAAACCGTAGCAAACCACATCAAGTATTGCTGCTCCTTTTTAAGAATAATCATCTTGATTCTCCGTTCGGGGATCCTCAAATAGATCAGCAACGAATCATCTCACATTTGAATAATTCTTCTCACATTTCTTCCCGCTGAAGACTGAAGAAATGCCTACCAAAAGTATCCAGAGACCACTTCCCCCCAAGTAGTTGAAGAGATTCAAACAGTCTCATTGTATGAAGCCCGAAAACCCGAAGTACACACTCAATCCCATTAATGAAGTCGAAAACGTAACATCAAGATCACTTAAGACCTAGAAATCCCCGTTTCTCCCTTCAGGAAATTGCAGATGAGAATTGTTACACCAAAGTCAACTAAGTCCCGAGTGTAAGCAATTTATCCCGTGTGTAATCGAGATGATAACACCAAGACAGTACCATGAAAACCAAGTAAGTCCCGGATGAACACATTTCCTTCTGTAGGATACCGACTAACCAGAAGTCATCATACAATTGTGAACCTCTTTAATTATCAGAAACTGTTTCATACATATCTTCCCCCACGTAGTTGGAATAATACATCAAGACTCACGATTTAAAACACTGATTTTCTCTGCGGTTATGACATTTGTCTTCCCGGAATAACTTCATTTAAGAAGAAGTGTAAAGTTCATCATGTGTACTCGTTGTGCGTTCAGATGTATGTCTCCTTCCCCCTTGCTGGTTTTGATACCTCAGAATCAGCAAACACATTTTAAGAACATATTCTTGAAATCTTGTGAGAAGAACAACTTAGGCTCAAGTAGATCAAGTGAGAATTAACCGCTGCTGAAACCGTCTCTGACTATCTTTATCAACCCTCAAGTAGGCCTTTTGATGAGATAACTGATGGAGCAAACCCGATATACCAAACTTGAGCCTGAAGATAGAATTCCCCATTCTTGTGACTTACGCTTGCACTAATGTTGGAAGAACGGCGTAGAGAATTAGTGCTCCAAGTAAATTTCTAAGTACTCAATACCCAACCAAGGTATGAGACATTAACACCTCTTACGATTATCCACAACGACATCGGCGTGTGACACTGAGTACTACAACGTAACTCCTTTAAGTGATAGTTACCCCGACTGCTGGTAACTAGATAACCTAAGTCTTCAACTTAAATCTTAAGCACGAGCAAGTTATCATAGAAAGTCATGCATCCAACCAACCCCGACTTCAAGATAGAGTAAGATCACGCCTTTGAGAAAGTCAACTTCAACCCCAAATAAGTGATACCTGATCAATTCCGTAGTCACACTTAGATGCCCAACAAGTGATTGTTTGTTCGCTCACTTGTTCACACTTCTCCCCCTCAAAAATTGCATGTGAGAATGCCATTTTTGATTAAACAAGTGCATATGAGGTTGATCCACTGTTCACACAATGCAATTTTTGATTGAACAAGTGCATATGAGGTTGATCCACTGTTCAAACTTCTCCCCCTTAAAAATTGTATTCGAAATCGCATCTGATGGAAGTAGATCCACTTGATGTCTGAATGCGCATGGAGCAAGTATGAAGCCTTTAGATAAGAGTAGTCAGAAACAAGAATATTCGTATGACCATTTCTCAACTCTCAATCACCATGTAGTTTATTCACCCTTCTCCCCCTCAAAAATTGCATATGACGACCAACTGCCATTTTTGATAGACCAGGTGAATAAGAATATACTCCAATGTACGTTTATTCCCTTTGGTGACTGAATGAGCATTTGAAGAACATGAAGCTTGATGAGAATGGTCATAAATCAGAAGATTCCTCATCTTCCGAAGATAAAGCGCACTCAAGCGTACGCCTTTCTTTTCTTTGATGAACGGGGCCTGAAGAGATGTCAGCAGACGCCATTATGTTGACAATGAGGCCCGAGGCTTGAACTGCAGCGTTCAAACGTCATAATTGATGAAGAACGAGGCCTGAACTGATGTGATCAGACGTCATTATGAATCCCTTTATATGTTGTGAGTAGGGGTGTTATCGGGTCGGGTTATCGGGTTATCGGGTCTGTCGGGTCGGGTTGAGTCGGGTTTGGATTTTTTTAAAACTCACCCGACACCCGACCCGATAAGGATTCGGGTTATCGGGTTCGGGTGGTAGTCGGGTCGGGTTATGTCGGGTCGGGTGATTCGGGTTATCGGGTGACCCGATAGTAAATATCCCCTGTTTGTCTCTCACTCTGTATGTGTGTGTGTGTGAATTTTCACTGTCAATGAGTGTTACAGAACCTAAATCACTTATCCTAATTTATTCTATGATCTTACATGAATGTGTTTACATTGGTCCAAAACTAGCTGCTTGGCCAAGGATAACTAAACTAAAGGGAATTTTTTCCTAATATAGTAAAAAATGATACCACTATTGTAACTCTTGTCTCTGAATGTAAATAAATTTTTTTGTCTCTTTTACTATGAATTATTCGCCTCCAAGTATTGTAACTCTTGCCCTTGAAATGGTTCGTTACTTCAGGACTACATGTATTTGAGGAGTGTTATCTTTTCCCCACATCACATTTTATATTACACTTGCATTACATCTAGTTCTGTTTGTTTTGTGGCAACTAAATTTGTAATTATGTAGTAGTATTTCAAGCCCAAAGACTACGAGACCCATGTTATTTAGCAAAAAGGTTGTCAGAATCCCTCCAAAAGTTAATAATTTAGTTAAAATTTTGAATGTTATGTGGCTGCTAACTATCAAACTTATAATGCCTGGTGAATATGAGACAACAGCAGAAAAAGCTATCAGGCATCAGTTGCGGAAAAAAAAAAAAATGTCGGGTCTTATCGGGTTGACCCGATAACCCGATAACAATTTTTATTTAACCCGAAACCCGACCCGATAACGCTATTTATCGGGTCGGGTCAAAACAACCCGATTAAATTTTTTGACCCGATTAGACCCGACCCGATCGGGTTCGGGTTCGGGTCGGGTTGACCCGATCCGACAGACACCCCTAGTTTCAAGAGTGAGCAGCCTGTGTCCAAATGTCAAAGGACGATCCGTACGACCTGCATTTGAAAACAGACGAAACAAGAGAATTTGGAGAGCCGGATCCCCAATTTAGGTTGGGTTCCAGTTGGTTAGTGCAAACAATCTTTGGGGCTGCTGAAACCATAGGTGCCTTGGTTTTAACAATAGGGGCAACACTAGTAGATGCAATGGGCCTAGTTAAGGGACATTGTATATCTAAAGGGATAACTCTACCAGTAGGCTTCCATTCCTTAACAGGCACTACTCTAGGAATTGTAATCCTTGTTAAAGGGCAATGTTCCCCTAGTGTGAATGTTCGACCCGTGGGCTTCCACTGAAAGCCCACATTGGTAAACATTTTCCCTGTAGGTTTCCAAGATTGCTTAATTTGTCTAGCTCTCCAAACTTTCCTAACTGGGGGTTTGTTGGACGACTTCAGAAATTTCTTAACACATTTATCATGATTACACGAAATTATGCATTCATTACATGTTTTGCAAAGTGAATTTGGATTCGAATTATGATTCCTTTTGTTCAAATCTGACTTGTTGTTTCTCATGTGGTCTTCTACTTTCCTTTTAGGAACACTTTTAGCTGGTGAAATCCTAGAATTCTTTATTGTTAGGATCTCTGGGAAATAAGAGTTCATTGTTGCTGCCGATAGTGTAAAGTTGGTTCCTGCCGATAGCTTTGGTTCCTGCTGAAAGCTCATTGCTGCCGACAGTGTTATCTTGTTCCTGCCGATAGTGTTGTTGCTGCGGATAGTATTATTTGTTATCCGTATATTTAGAATGTTTGTTATGATTTATTTTTAGAAGAGATTGTTGTTAATCTCTTTACACGTTTTCTTGTAGAACGGGTTAGGGTTAGGTGATCTTGTTAGTATAAAAGATAAACCCGTCTATGAGTTTATGTACGCCTTGAACATCTTTTAACATTCAATAAACGATTCTTAGTTCAATAGTTTGATCCATAGAGGATCATTGTCCTTTAGAGTTTTTCTTCTTTATTATACTTGCTGTTTAGTTTCCGCATAAACGCTTGTATAGCATACAGAGGTTCTTGTTTATACCAAGCTCAATCAAGCTCGAAGTACTCGATCCTACAAGTGGTATCAGAGCCTGGTAAGGATCTCTGATAAAGAAGAAAAAGGTCGATCTCATATCTCTTAACCCTCTCTCAATGGCAGACGATAACCCTGAAACCAATGTCATTAACCCGGAAGATCAACAACCCAAACCAGAAACCACTCAAGTCCAAACACAAATCGTCACCACCATGTCCACCAACAATGCTAAATTCCCGTATCTGAAGAAAGATGAGTATGAAGTCTGGGCTATGAGAATGGAGTATTGGATCACAAACACTGATTACAATCTGTGGAATGTGATTCTTAAGGGAAATAGCAAGAAGAATATTGGAAGGGATGATGATGGCAATATTTATATAGAGCCACCTGTTACAGCAGAGGAACACCTTGCTGTTCAAAGGGAAACAAAGGAAAGAACTCTTCTACTTCAAGCTATTCCAGAGGATCATATGAGTGATTTTCATCACTTGGATGATGCTAGAAAGATCTGGCATGCTGTAAAGACCAGATTTGGAGGGAATGATGAATCCAGGAAGATGCGAAAGTCTATGCTCAAGCAAGAGTTTCAAGAATTCAAGATTTCTGAGGCTGAGGGAATTCACAAAGGCTATGACAGATTCCACAAGATCTTGAGCCAACTTAACCAGTTGAAAGCTAGGCCGGACGATGAAGATTGTAATACCAAGTTTCTGAGGGCCTTGCCACCATCCTGGTCGCAGGTTTCCATAACCCTCAAGGCCAAAGGAGGACTGGATTTTATGAGCTTTGATGATCTGTACAACAAATTGAAAACCCTTGAACTTGATATCAAAGGGTATTCCACCTATTCACCTCATACTTCAACCCATACTGCTTTTGTTAGTAACTCTGGTCCTAACAAAGCATTATATGGAAACAGTCCAACACCATCAACATCATCAATCTCCTACTCATCTCCTACACCAAAAACTCAGTCCAGATCTGATAATCTTGTAGTGGATGTGCTTCACTCGTTTGTTGCTGAAAGTACACCACAGCAGAAGATTGTGTATGATGATTTTAAACAGGTTGATGAATTGGATCTGGAAGAGATGGACTTAAGATGGCAGGTGGCTATGATATCGTTGAAGTTGGATAGGTTTGAAAAGAAAGCAGGAAGAAGGGTCAATTTTGATGGACAGGAGCCTGCTAGGTTTGACAGAAGGAAGGTGAGGTGCTATAAATGTTCTCAAACAGGACATTTTGCCAGGGAATGCCCAGACAAGAAGGTGGATGATAAAGCACGGTATTCTGCTTTCAGAATACAAGAGTTAGAGTCAGACGACCCCAAGGCTTTGGTATCTGTGGATTCGATGGTGGACTGGGAGCATCATGAGAAGGCTGCTCCAAGTGGATCAGATAAGGTCTTTGGGATGGTAGCTGGATATGGTGAAAAGAAACAAATGGCTGGTCAGTTTGGAATGATGGGTCATCCATCTCAGGTACAAAACTGTCCATTTGGTTGTAAATCTATATATGCTAAATTAAAACAGGAATTTGATGATATTGAAAGTGAAAATAAGGATAACCTTATTCAACTTAAGGCTCATAAAAAGGCTGTTAAGACATTAGAACAACAAAAGGTCTGGTATCAACAACAACTGTCTGCATATGAAGTAAAAGTAAAGGTTTTGGAAAGAGATTTAAAAAATGCCACTAATGAGTTTAAACATTCTGAAAGAGAAAAAGCTAAGGTAGAATTGGAAAATCAGGATCTTCAGTCTAAGCTAGATAACTCATTGGCTAGATTTGATAAGTGGAAAGACTCATCCAAAAATCTTAACATGCTTATTGATAGTTCTATGTCTACTAAAACTAAAAGAGGTTTAGGATTCGGTAACCTAATAGGGATAAATCAGTATTATGACCCTAATGAGTATAGTGTTTTTAATCCGGAACCTGTAGATTATAGAAAACCTGTTAAGTATGTAAAGGAGGGAGGAATGAATGATGTTCCTCCACCCATAACTGGAACATTTAAACCTGCTGATCCTTTTGTTGACTTTGATGATTCACAAATGTGCTATGGCAAAAAGGCAAATGAATTGTCTAATCTTGATTGTGACTCTAATGAATTTGTCTCTTGTTCTTACAGTGACAAATCTTCAGAAATCAAGACTGATGACTATGCCACATGTGGATCAAGTGACAAGTCAGCATCAATAAAGTCAGAAGACCTCTCCTCAGAAGTAGCTACTGATGAATCTCAATCAAAGAAAGCTGCATTTGAAGATGTTTCTTTTGATAATGTTAAGAACAATAATGTTTCTAGTTGTGGTTTTGTTTCAAACAATTTTGGTTGTGGTTTTGTTTCTGTTAAGGATAATTTCGCTTCATGTGTTGGATTGAATAATTTTGTTTGCAATGAGAATATTATTGTTAAGAAAAAGTCCCCTAGAAAGAAATCTTGCTTTGTGTGTCGCAGTTATGATCATCTTATTAAAGACTGTGACTACTATGAAAAACAGATGGGATTACATGCTTGTAAAAATAGGTCTGTATGGAAAAATGTAAATGATATTCCCCCTTATATTCCTCAAGCAGCAAGGAGAACTTCAGTTGCTTATGGCAAACCAGTTTCTGCTGGTAAGCCTGTTGCTGCTGAAAAGTTCATTCCTGCCGATAAGCCTGTTCCTGCTGCTTATCCTGTTCCTGCCGACAGGAGCAATCCTGCTGGTTGGAAAAGCAATAATGTTAGACCTTTCAGACCTACTAGTACTTACTTTCAAAATGCTTTGAGACCTGTTTGTTTTGACACCATGCACAAGGGAGGGGCAAGATGGAAAACTGCTGTTAAGTCCTCAGCAGGTTGGTCTTGGAAAATCAATAACCAACATATGAAAATGGGATCCAAGATCAATGGTGGATCTCATCAATCTCCAGGGTTTAATTCTTATTGATCCACTAGGCAGGCTCAAGTCAGCAATGGCTTGAGTCTCTCTTGTATCTAATGTTGTATATGTATTCTTTATCTCAGGATTTTCCTTTTAGAAGCAAAGATGTTGGAATTGTTGACAGTGGATGTTCCAGGAGTATGACAGGGAATTTGGAAAGGTTACATGATTTTATTCCTTTGAATGGAGGTACTGTGACATTTGGAGGAGGAGATGGAATGATCTCAGGGAAAGGAACTATCAAGACTGCCAAGCTGGACTTTGAAGATGTGCTGTATGTGAAGGAACTCCAAGACTTCAATTTGTTCTCTGTCTCTCAAATCTGTGACAAGAAGAACAGTGTACTATTCACTGAGAATGAGTGCTTTGTGTTGTCCAAAGACTTCAAGTTGCCTGATGAAAGTCAGGTTGAACTTAAAGTTCCTAGGACTTACAATCTTTATAGCTTCAATCTTAGTGATGTTCAGCCTGAGGGATCACTTGCTTGTCTGGTTGCAAAAGCTTCTGTGGATGAATCTAATAAATGGCACAGAAGAATGGCACATGTAAATTTCAAGACCATTAACAAACTGGCTAAGAATGGTCTGGTGAAAGGGCTTCCTTTGAAAATCTTCTCTAATGAGCACAATTGTGTTGCCTGCAACAAAGGAAAGCAGCACAAAGCTTCATACAAGGCCATAACTGCTGTGAGCACCATCTCTGAGCCTTTGCAGCTTCTTCATATGGATCTTTTTGGTCCTACTTCTATCAGAAGTATTGACCATAAGAATTATTGCCTGGTGATTACAGATGATTTTAGCAGGTTTTATTGGACTTTCTTTTTGAGTACTAAAGATGAAACTTATCCAGTACTTAGGGATTTTATTGCTTTAATAGAAAATCAGCTAAATAAAAAGGTTAAGTCTATAAGGTGTGATAATGGCACAGAGTTTAAGAATTTTAATCTTATTGAACTCTGTAGGTCTAAGGGGATAAAAAGGGACTATAGTAATGCTAGAACTCCACAACAAAATGGGGTTGCAGAAAGGAAAAATAGGACCTTGATAGAAGCAGCTAGGACTATGTTAGCTGAATCTAAGATGCCCACTATGTTTTGGACTGAAGCAGTTTGCACTGCTTGTTATGTGTTGAATAGGGTATCTATTACTAGTCCTCATAATAAAACACCTTATGAACTTTTGTCTGGGAAGGTTCCAAACATTAGTTACCTTAAGCCTTTTGGATGTCAGGTTACTATTTTGAACACTAGTGATTATCTAGGAAAGTTTGATGGAAAGGCTGATGAAGGGTTTATTGTTGGATATTCTGCTCATGGTAAAGCCTATAGGGTTTATAATCTGTCCTCTAAGAGAATAGAAGAGACTCTCAACTTAAGATATCTTGAAGATAAACCTAATTTGCAGGGTGCTGGTCCAGAGTGGTACTTTGATCTGGATTATCTATCTGACACCTTAGGGTATAATAGATTCAAATCAAATCTGTCTGGTGGTACAAATGTTTCTCAAACTAACAATGCAGGTACCTCAGATGATGATTCTGATGCAGAGAGTGATGAACGACCTATAGTTGTTCCTTCTTTTCCCTCTAACAACATTTCAGGTTCAAAGCTCAAAGATTCTTCTGATATGGCTGGAAGTGATTCTAGTTTTGCAGAAGATCTTGCTAGGCTTCAAAGACAAGAGTTTAATGCCAAGAGAGCTGCTGAGATGTTTGGTTCTGGGTTTTCTAAAGAGACAGAGGAGATTCTGAGAAAGGCTGAAGCTGAAGTTCGAAGGGAACTCAATACAACTAGTAGTATTCCTGTTCCTGCTGATGCTGTTCCTGCTGATAGTGGATCGGTTCCTGCCGATCCTTCTAATGTTTCTGCTGATGTTCCTGTGACTTCTCCATCTGTTGATAAGTTGGGTATTGATAACTCTCCTGAAAGATTTCCAATCCCTTCTGATCTTGGAAATTCGGTCTCTTCAAGAGATAAGCTTAATGATCCTCATCATCAGTCCAGATCTGGCATTTTCACTTCTTCCTCATATGATGATGACTTCAACCCTTCAATTACTAATCAGGCATCCTCCATTGATGTTAATCCCATTGCTACCAAGAGGATCAATACAGTTCATCCTCAGTCTTTGATTCTTGGAGATCTTAATTCCCCTGTTCTAACAAGGAGTAAATTGCATCCATCTAAATTTGGAGAATCTGCTTTTCTTAGTTATATACAGGATCAATTGAGGAGCAATCATACTGATTACTTACATTGTCTGTATGCTTGTTTCTTATCTCAAGTTGAACCAACTAGCATAGCTCAGGCACTTGCTAATGATGATTGGGTTGAGGCTATGCAAGAAGAGATGCAGCAGTTCCAGAATCAAAAAGTATGGATGTTGGTACCTTTGCCTGCTGGCAAACATGCTATTGGAACTAAATGGATTCTAAAGAATAAAAGAGATGCTAGGGGAATTGTGGTTCGAAATAAAGCTAGACTGGTTGCTCAAGGTCATAGACAAGAGGAGGGGATTGATTATAATGAGGTGTTTGCACCTGTGGCAAGAGTTGAAGCTATTCGATTGTTTTTGGCTTTTGCTTCATTTATGGGATTTGTAGTCTATCAGATGGATGTGAAGAGTGCATTTTTGTATGGAAGGATTGAGGAAGAGGTTTATGTTACTCAACCACAGGGATTTGTAGATCCTCTGAATCCTAATTTGGTTTACAAAGTGGTTAAAGCACTTTATGGTCTTCATCAAGCACCAAGGGCTTGGTATGCAAGGTTATCAGCCTTCTTGCTAAAACATGGTTACAGAAGAGGGGCTATTGATAAAACTCTTTTTATCAGAAAGGACTTCAAAGATATCATTCTGGTACAAGTATATGTAGATGATATCATCTTTGGCTCCACTAATGAAGCCTGGTGCAGGGAGTTTGAAGAATTGATGAAGAGTGAATTTGAAATGAGTGCTATGGGTGAAATAACTTTCTTCTTGGGTCTTCAGGTTAAGCAGACATCAGATGGGATCTTTATTTCTCAGGAGAAGTATGTTTATGACATGCTTAAAAAGTTTGATATGGAGAATGTGAAGATTGCTGTAACTCCGTTTGAGCCTCCAAAGCCTAAGTCCAATAATGAACCTGATGCTGCTGTTAATGTTCATTTATATCGATCCATGATTGGCTCACTCATGTATCTAACAGCTTCAAGACCTGATATCATGTTTGCTGTTGGTGCATGTGCTAGACATCAGGTTACACCATTGACTTCTAACCTTAATGCAGTCAAGAGAATCTTTAAGTATTTGAAAGGACAGCCAAAATTGGGACTTTGGTATCCCAAAGACTCTCCTTTTGTGTTAGAAGCCTATAGTGACAGTGATTATGCTGGGGCTAACTTTGATAGGAAGTCTACAACTGGAGGTTGTCAGTTTCTGGGTAGAAGGTTAGTTTCTTGGCAGTGCAAGAAGCAGACTATAGTGGCTACATCTTCTACTGAGGCAGAATATGTTGCTGCTGCTAGTTGCTGTGGACAGGTTCTTTGGATGCAAAATCAGCTGTTGGATTATGGATTCAACTTCATGAACACTAAGATCTTTATTGATAATCAAAGTACTATGTGTATTGTTAAGAATCCTGTTTATCATCAAAGGACAAAGCATATTGAAATTCGACACCATTTCATAAGAGATGCTTATGAGAAGCATCTTATTCAGGTGGAAAAGATTCACACAGATGATAATGTGGCTGATTTGCTTACTAAGGCTTTTGATGGACCAAGGTTTAAGCATCTGGTGGTTCATATTGGGATGGTCAATCCCTAGCTACAGGGCTTAAGGGGAGGATTGCAGCTTAAGGGGAGGATTGCAGCTTAAGGGGAGGAATGAAGCTTAAGGGGAGGATGTTTCTTGTTGTTGTTGTAAAGTTTCTATCTTTCTTTCTTATTTTCTTTTCTTATTTTCTTTTGGTGTGTTTTTGTTTGTTTTTCTTAGTTTAAAAAAAAAAAAAAAAAAAAAAAAAAAAAAAAAAAAAAAATTGTATATTTTGTGTGCTAATAAGTTGGTTTTGAGCAACACCTTGCAGGTACAGTGGTGGTGTTTACACCTTCACCATAAATGGTGCTCAACTCACCATGTCTTACATACAAGAAAGAGTTGGCTCACCATGAGGGTACGGCTCTGGTGTGATCATCAAATTCGTTGATAGCTGTAATAGCTTGCTTAAAGCTATAGGGTACTTCAACTCACCCATGATTAAGTTCTGAGAGTTGAAAATGGTTCTCAATTCACCATGGATGTAACCCTTTATGGGATCCAAAGGATTGGCTAGTCCACAAAAGTATGGTTTGTGGTAAAGACACTTGGTATCCATATTTGGTATTCAATTCACCAAGGTTCAGTTGAAATCAAAGAATTGGCTAGTCCTGAGCAAACGGCTACAGGTAAAGACAAGTCAAATCCGTTTATAGTTGCTGATTTGCTAATAAATCAGATGGTTATCAATGTACCATGGTCTCACACACCTAAACATTGGCTACTCCAGTAGTGATGGCTATTGGTAAAGAGACATCAAATCTATTAATTTTCAATGATTCACCTCTCACAGGAGTTAACACACCTGGATGTGATGAGAATAGTATGAAACTTAAGTGATTTGATGTACATATTGTCGTTAGTAGCAGTCAAGTTAAAGTGATGTTATGGTGACCAGTAAATCTATGTTGAAGAAGATTTCATGTTCCTGCTGCTCTATTGAAGTTGCTGCTGGATACTATAGAAGTTGGAATCTTGAAAGTTATTGAAGTTGCTACTGGTTACTACTTATTGCTGCTAAGTCGCAGTCCTCAAGCCTGAGTTTATGAAAGCCTTATCACATGGGAATCTTGCAGGTTAACCTAGTCAACCTCAAGATTAGGGGAGGATTGTTAGGATCTCTGGGAAATAAGAGTTCATTGTTGCTGCCGATAGTGTAAAGTTGGTTCCTGCCGATAGCTTTGGTTCCTGCTGAAAGCTCATTGCTGCCGACAGTGTTATCTTGTTCCTGCCGATAGTGTTGTTGCTGCGGATAGTATTATTTGTTATCCGTATATTTAGAATGTTTGTTATGATTTATTTTTAGAAGAGATTGTTGTTAATCTCTTTACACGTTTTCTTGTAGAACGGGTTAGGGTTAGGTGATCTTGTTAGTATAAAAGATAAACCCGTCTATGAGTTTATGTACGCCTTGAACATCTTTTAACATTCAATAAACGATTCTTAGTTCAATAGTTTGATCCATAGAGGATCATTGTCCTTTAGAGTTTTTCTTCTTTATTATACTTGCTGTTTAGTTTCCGCATAAACGCTTGTATAGCATACAGAGGTTCTTGTTTATACCAAGCTCAATCAAGCTCGAAGTACTCGATCCTACAATTCTTTATGTTTCTCCTAGGTTTTGACTCGCTAGCTTTAGTGTCACTATTAACTCCTGTAGAAGGACTGATGGGAATCTTAGTCTTCTTCACTTCTAGTTGCTGAACATGTTTTGATGTGTTGGGATCTGAAGTTTCCAAAGATACCTCAAAGGTTACATGCTTGTTCTTAATTGTGGATGACGATGCAACTATTCTATCTCTTTGGTTGTGAGACTTAGGGCCCGTGCCAATGACATATTCTAACTGTTCCTTGATCCTTTTTGTGAGGACGCAGGCATAACCTACTGCCTTATCAAGTGGTTTTCCTATTCTGTCCTCTTCCACAACCTCACGAAGAGTGTCAAGTCCATCCCTAAGGTGACAGAGGTACATTTGATGGACAGGTCTGTTGTTTCTCATGGGAAATGGAATAGGCCTCACATCAACATCGTACATTTTACAAGCAGAGACCTTTGATGCAACACAATTACAAGTGGTACATGGCATTTTTCCTTTCACCTGAGTCTTAAGATTCTCAATTTCATTTAACAAAGAAGTTATCTTTTCATTATGACTATTTCGTGTGACTTTAATTGAGTCATATAACTCTTTGTAATGCTGTTTAATCTTAGAATTTTCTTCTCGAAAACACTCATTTTCATAATGTAACTTGTTGATGGTGTCTTGATATTGAAAATTCTGAGAATCTGAAGACGAAGGTTTATTGGTGCCATACACCTCACATTTGTTGGATTTCAATTGGGCAACTTGGGCCCTCAACAGTCGAATCGTGTTTGTGTGAGCTTGAATTTTTTCATCACGTTTGCTTAATTCAAAATATGTATCAAACTCAGGAGCATCCGAGGATGTCTTGACATTTGATATTTTGCATTTTTCTTCTAAGTGTTGATGTTTGAGTTGCAAATTCAGATAATCAACTTCTAGTTTTGAAAAACGTTTAACCATGTTATCATGGTCATCATTTTGAATTTTTTCAAGCAATTTCAAATTCTCCCCCTCAAGCTCAACAACACGATTCTGGGTAACTCATGAAATTGACAAGCAGATAATGCAGAATCAGTAGCAGTATAAAATACATCTTGTGCAATACATCTAGCAATCAAATTCTCATTTGTGATGAGAATGTTCTTTCTTTCAATCTCACGAGTCTTAAGTTCTATCACATTTTGAGTTACCTCATTTTCCATATCTTTAAACACTACTTTCATTTCATTTATTTCGGTTTTAAGGGCAGTTTGCATCCCTTCAAAATGTTCTTTAAGTAGTTTAAAGAATGGCATGACCTCAGTTAAGTAACACCTTTTTGCATGTTCAAAACACCTTTCCCCCTCAGTAATTCCGGTTGGTGTGATTCTCTTCTTACATGTTTTATCAAAATCAGCAAATAGTTGCCAAAGCACATATAAGCTAATTAAGGTTTTGCATTCAGTGGGAAGAGACAAAGGAACCAAATTCCTAGGTGTATTGGGAGGATACACCGTTATGGACGCAACTTTTCTAATGTATGGGGTGTTGGCTTTAAGTTTATCTTCCTTTATCTTTTCAATATCTTGTGACCAAAATATCTGTTCAGGTGTTAACTTCTTTTGAGGTGCAAACACAGTCAAACGATTCTCCTCATAATAATCATGGGGCTTGACTATTATTCGTCTGGCTATGCACTCGGGATCCCTCATTTTCTCACTCATTTTTTCCCTCGTTCTATCACTTAACTGATCCTCCTCTTTAGTGTAGATATGCTCAGGCGGGTCATGATAAGGCATAAACATCACATTGGAATCATTTAATGCAGGTTGGGCTATCTTAGCAATCTCATGAATAGCTAATTTAGATTTACCTACATTGCTTTCACTATGCTTGTCACTTAACTTTCTGTGCTTATACATCATTTGGGCAGTCTGTCTGGTTTGGTCTTGTGTGTACAACTTATCCTCAAGCTTATTCTTTAAGGTTTTGAGTCTAGAAAAATCATTTAAGAGTTCCTTTTCTTTTTCTTTGAATTCTAGCTTAAGTGTAGTTATACACTTTTGTACTTCCTGTTTCTGTTTGACAGACTGTTCTAGCTGATTTTTCAAAGAATTCAACTCTTGTTTTAATGTTTCTTCTCTTACTCTAGACTCTTTAATAAGTGTACTCATTTGACCTTCTAATTTCTGCTCACGTTCATTAAGTTCAAACTTAGCACGCTGTTCATATAAGGCCACTTGTTCTTTATATATGTTAAGTTTAGTGGTCAAGGAATCATCAGGGACAAACACAGAGTTCTCATGCAGCACATAATCATCATTTAGAACAGAAGATGCACAACTAGGTACAACAGACGCTTCGTTGTGATTCACATATTGTTCATATGGGATAACATTGCTATTTCCCATATTAGCAATATCTGACTCAACAACGTTTGTCTGTTGTACTTTGACGGGAATCTTTTGTTCATGCAACACATTATCATTATTAATGACAGAAGATACCCCATTAGGTTCAGCCGACGCTTCGTTGTGTTTCTCATGTTGCACGTTGTTCCTAGCAGTATCTGACTCAACAACGTTTGTCTGTGGCTGATGAAGCTTGTTTCTTGAGAATTCGGGCACACAAAGTCTCTATTGACACCAACATAGTCAAACACGTTTATCTGTCGAACATCTTTGGGAATCTTTTGTTTGTCAATCATGTTGTACAATCTGAGTATCTCTGATATAGCAGAATCTGAAGTATTTGACATGATATTAACGTGCACGGGATTTTACAATTCTATGATTTAAGCCGAGAAATAGATTCTTTCGCGGGGTTTTACAAAATCAAGAATAAACCGTGAAATGATGCTTGATATGTGTTATGATGAAGGTCTGGTAGACTTGTTGATCTGTTTGGTATGGTTGTTGCAAGTTATTATGGCGAAATTTTGGTCTGAAAAACTTAAAACCTCAATAACTTCTTTTCGGAATGGTTTTGGGCCTCGAAAAATTCATTTCATGACTTTGTGTTGAAACCTCACAATATTCAGGCTGTTCCGGTCGTTTTGACAGGTATTTCGCTGAAAACGGAGTTACGGTTAAAAAGTTATGGCCGTTTGAAGTTTTGACGTAAAAAGTCAACTTTGGTCAAACCGCTGAACCAGAAGTATCAAGTCGCTGAAAGCAGAACCGCTAGAAGTTAAACCGCTGAGGATTAAACCTCTGAACGCTAAACCGCTGGAAGATTAAACCGCTGAAACTAGACACGCTACAATCTAACCAGCTGATAATTAACCCGCTGAACCTAAAGCGCTGGACAACTAACCCGCTGAGACCAAAACTGCTGGATGATTAACCCGTTGATACTTAACCCGCTGAACCTTAACCTGCTGATACTTAACCCGCTGAAACCAGTAAACCACTGCCACAAATCGACAAACCGTAAACCTCTGCTACAAAACGACAAACCGCTATGTGGAAAACTAGAAGGGGGTTTAATAGTTTTTACCGTTTTTCAAGTTTTTTTTGCTTTGTTACTCTATGTTAATTTCAAAGGAAACAATCACAAATAAATAATCACACAATGTAAACAAAAGATAAAGAGAGGAAAGATCAAACCACACGACACTGTTGTTTATAGTGGTTCGGCTACAAGGACTCTCTTCCTTGCCCTACTCCACTCCCCGAGTTTCCTACTCGAGAGTTTATCTTTCACTAAGAAACAAACTCCTTTTCTAGGCGGAGAAAACCTTTACACGTCGCTTACTTCCTTTTCCGGTACTAAGCTAAACACCGGGTTCTTTCACAAGGTAGAACCAACCTGACGTCGCCTATTTACTTTACCGACACTAAGCTAGATGTCGAGTTCTTTACACGGGTACAACTACTCCCTACACTCTTTGTGCTTTAAGGACTAAAGCACTAACCACACTCACTGATTACAAATGATAGATATGATGTGTGAAACAAACTACAATATCACACAGTAATGCAACTAAAGGATTACGGTTCTGTAGATCCTTGAATGCTTGATCTCTTTTCTACAAAATGAAAGATCAAAGTGAAATGCAACTATGAATGATGTTAGTAAGATATGTACTGAATGAATATGTGTGTTAAAGCTATATGAGTGATGAGAGAGCCAAATGATCAGCTTCCTATTTATAGGCAAGCTGATCTTCAGCTCACGGATCCCACGGATCCCTCACAAGGGATCCGTCCTTTATTGGATTTGGATCCGTGGGATGTGACAGCTAAGGTTTAGTTGTATCTTACCATATCTTAGTTGTATCTTACCATATCTTACCAAATCATCCAAGATCCTCAAATGTCAACTATGTATCTTGCAAATCTAAACAAGATATATCAAAGATATTGTATGTGATGTATGCAATGATGTCATGGAGTGATTTTAGAATTAAAGTTTCCTTTTAAGGAAACAAGTTACTAAATAAGCAAACTTGTAATTCTTGGTTATTATGTGGAGTGTAAAATGTGTACTTAAGAGACTTAAGCTAGTATTTATTATTTGCTAAAATATATTCCTTTTAATTGTCATTAACAAAACTAACAAAAGATCAAAGAATATAAATAACGTTTTTGAGACTCTATTTGTATTAACAATCTCCCCCTTTTTGTTGATGACAAAACATAGGGTATATTTTTGAGCAAGAGAATAAATATACTTTGATCTTTTGTCATCAACAAAACTAAAGTTTTGGTTTGGTGTCGTGTGTGGCTAAACTAAAGTTTACACTAATGTTTCTCCTAATCACTAGGTTCCATTAGTCCTAATCCAAGTCTAAGATAATTGAAAGGTTCTCGTTTAAGTGGTTTAGTGAGAATATCAGCAATGTTGTCCTCTGAGGAAACTTTCTCAATTGAGATGATTCCCTTCTGTACATTGTCGCGAAGGAAGTGATGGCGTATTTCAATATGTTTAGTTCTAGCGTGTTGGACTGGATTTTTGCTTAGATCGATAGCACCTTTGTTGTCGCAAAGAATGGGAATGTTGTTGAGTTCAATTCCATAGTCGACGAGAGCTTGTTTCATCCACAGTGCTTGTTGATACGCCTTTCCTGCAGACACATACTCTGTCTCTGTTGTTGAGATTGCGAGGGCAGTTTGTTTCTTAGCGAACCATGATGTTAGACAATATCCTACAAAAGTACAAATACCGCTAGTACTTTTCCTATCAACATAATCACCTGCGTGATCTGAGTCAGTATACACTATGGTTTCTACACCCGTTCCTTTGGGATACCATAATCCTAAGTGTGTAGTACCTTTGATGTACCTAAATATTCTTTTAACAGCTTCAAGATGGGACGTTTTTGGATCTTCTTGAAAACGTGCACATAGACAAACACTAAACATAATGTCAGGCCTACTAGCCGTAAGATAGAGTAAACTACCAATCATTCCTCTATATTTAGTACTATCTACGGATTCATTTTCTTAATCCTTAGTGAGTTTGGTTTCGGAGGACATGGGTGTTCTCATGGGTTTTGAGTCTTCAAGACCAAACTTCTTAAGCATATCTTTGATATACTTTGATTGGTTGAAGAATATCCCATCTTCTAATTGTTTAATTTGGAGACCTAAGAAAAAGTTTAGTTCCCCCATCATACTCATTTCAAACTCGTCATGCATGATTTTTGAGAAATCGTCACATAACTCTTGACAAGTTGAACCGAATATAATGTCATCCACATATATTTGGACTATGATAATATGTGATCCCTTTTTCTTGGTGAAGAGAGTATTATCTACTAGGCCCATGGTATACTTATGGTCAACTAGGAAGGTCTTAAGTCGATCATACCAAGCCTTTGGTGCTTGCTTAAGTCCGTATAAAGCTTTCTTAAGTTTGAAAACATAATTTGGTTTTTTAAAGTCGGCAAAGCCGGGAGGTTGTACAACATATACTTCTTCATTTATAAAACCATTTAAGAAAGCACTTTTAACATCCATTTGAAATAACTTAAAATCATGTGCACATGCATATGCAAGTAATATTCTAATAGACTCAAGTCTAGCTATGGGTGCAAAGGTTTCATCGTAATCTATACCTTCTTGTTGATTGTAACCTTGAGCTACTAGCCTAGCTTTATTTCTAGATACTATACCATTTTCATCCATTTTATTTCTAAAGACCCATTTTGTGCTGATTATGGTTTGGTTTTTAGGTGGAGGGACCAATGTCCAAACATCATTTCTAATAAATTGATTTAGTTCTTCTTGCATAACAATTACCCAAGATTCATCTTTTATTGCCTCGTCTATGATTTTGGGTTCAACAGTTGAAATAAAACAAAAATAATTACTTTCATTTTGAGCTTTGGATCTTAATGTTCTTTCATTAAGTTTTCCTATGACGTTTTCTAATAGATGACTTTTAGTTTCTTTAATATTGACTATTTCTCCTTTTACGGGTTCATTGTCATTTTCAATGTTTTCTATATCATTAACCATTTGACTTTCAACTAAGTCATCATCAACCAAAGGTGATGTCTAAGAGGGAGGTGGACTTTCGTTGAATGTTACGTTCAACGATTCCTCGACTCTTGATGTTTCTTTGTTTAATAGAATGTATGCTTTACTGTTTTGTGAGTACCCAAGAAATACACCTTCATACGACTTTGGGTCGAACTTAGTGAGATAATCCTTTGTGTTTAAAATGAAGCACTTGCTTCCAAAAATTTCATAAGGAGTTTTATTTAAAAATGAATATCCTAATGTAGGCTTTTTGCCTCGATAAATTTCATAAGGAGTTTTATTTAAAAATTGTCTAATTAAAACTCTATTTAGGATATATGTAGAAGTATCTACAGCGTGACACCAAAACTTTTGTGGTATGTTTTGTTCATTTAACATAGTTCTACTCATTTCTTGAATTGTTCTATTTTTACGTTCTACTACACCATTAGATTGAGGTGTACGAGGAGCCAAGAAATTATGAGTTATTCCATTATTATTACAGAAATTTCCAAATTGAATTTCATTGTCAAATTCTCGACCATGGTCAGTTCTAATAGATACTATATTACTTCCTATTTGATTTTGAATTTTCTTGCTTAGAATTTCAAATTTGTCGAATGCCTCATTTTTTGTTTTCAAAAACTTTGTCCATGTATATCTAGAGTAATTATCTACTATGACTAAAGTGTAAAAATTTCCTCCATAACTTTGTATAGCCGACGGGCCAAACAAATCCATATGTAATAATTCTAGGCATATAGATGTAGATACCATGTTTTTAGCCTTATGGCTATTATGTACTTGTTTCCCAATTTTGCAAGCATCACAAAAGTGTTGGTCATATTTCAATTTGGGTAGGTTCCTAACGAGTTCTTTGGATGACAAAGATTGAATAAGCCTCATATTAGCATGACCTAAGCGTCGATGCCATAGAGTTGAGTTTTCGCCCAAGGAGGTAAGACATAACTTATCTTTAGGTGTTTTATCTAATTTCATAACATAGACATTATTCTTTAAAACACCTTTTCCTACGGTTATGCCATCTTTAAGTATTTTACTTCCATTTTCACTGAAAAGGACGTTATACTTTTTGCAGCACAATTGACTTATACTAAGTAAATTAAATCCTAAATTATCTACATGAGCAACATCATCAATAGATAGAGAGTCATGAGAGATTGTACCTTTTCCGATGATTTTACTTTTAAGCTTGCTACCGAATGTGACATTACCTCCGTCATACACTTGATAGGTTGAGAAAAGATTTTTGTTTCCCGTCATGTGTCTTGAGCACCCACTATCTTTGATCCACTCATCAGGTTCAAGATCAACTTTCAAGCATACCTCTTCTGTGTCATTAGCCATAAGTGCCATTTCATTGTTCTTAGGCTCATCATCATCATCTCCTTCACTATCGCTCCAAGCTCCACTAACGAAGGCTCTTTGAGACTTGGTCTTTGGAGGCTTTGGACATTCTCCTATTAAGTGACTGGAGTCACCACACCTATAGCATTTCCTATCAACCTTACCTTTCTTATCGTCACGATCTTTCCGAGAGGATTTCTTTTCATCACGAGGTGGTTTTACAAACTTTCCTCGTCTTCTGAAGAATTTCTTGAAATCCCTCACGGCCATGGCATACTCTTCATCATCACTGTTTGAACAAGACTCATCATCATCACTTGACTCGACTTTGGCTTTCAAGGCAATAGACTTAATCTTCTCCTTTTTTCCTTTGACAATTTCTGAATCTTTTTCCATAATCATTTCGTGAACTTTTAGGTTTCCTATGAGCTCATCCAGTGTCATGCTTGAGAGATCTTTAGATCTTCAATAGCTGTCACCTTTGCTCTCCATTTCGGATGGAGTGCTCTTAGAAATTTCCTGACAAAATTCTTATTAGAAAAAGATTCATCAAGTGCTTTAAGTGATGTAATAATAGTATTGAACATAGCAAACGCACTATCAATGCTCTCATCTTCAGAGATAACAAATTATTCGTATTGTTGGACAAGAAGATCAATTTTGTTATCTTTTACTTGTGAGTTCCCTTGATGTGTGATAATAAGAGATTGCCAAATATCCTTAGCCGTTTTACACATAAAAACTCTTTCATATTCTTTCTTAGGTAAGGCATTATAAAGCATCATTTTGGCTTCATTGTTTTTGGCAATTAGTTTCTTTTGCTCATCACTGTGACGAGTAAGAGAAGCTCCTTCATCCCGACCACCCGAAATATTATTACTAATAGGTTTGTAATCACCATCAACTATAATATACCATAGATCTATGTCCTTTGACTTTACATAAGTCTCAAAGCGATTTTTCCAATAAATAAAACAATTTGGTTCAAATAGAGGTGGTCTCTGCATAGATTGCCCTTCTTTAAAGTTTTCAAAATCCATGGATCGTTTGAAGTTTTAAAATACAATATATTTTAAAGATCTTAAGTAACGTAGCTCTTGATGCCAATTGTGGAAAACTAAAAGGGGGGTTGAATAGTTTTTACCATTTTTCAAGTTTTTTTTGCTTTGTTACTATATGTTAATTTCAAAGGAAACAATCACAAATAAATAATCACACAATGTAAACAAAAGATAAAGAGTGGAAAGATCAAACCACACGACACTGTTGTTTATAGTGGTTCGGCTAAAAGGACTCTCTTCCTTGCCCTACTCCACTCCCCGAGTTTCCTACTCGAGAGTTTATCTTTCACTAAGAAACAAACTCCTTTTCTAGGCGGAGAAAACCTTTACACGTCGCTTACTTCCTTTTCCGGTACTAAGCTAAACACCGGGTTCTTTCACCAGGTAGAACCAACCTGACGTCGCCTATTTACTTTACCGACACTAAGCTAGATGTCGAGTTCTTTACACGGGTACAACTACTCCCTACACTCTTTGTGCTTTAAGGACTAAAGCACTAACCATACTCACTGATTACAAATGATAGATATGATGTGTGAAACAAACTACAATATCACACAGTAATGCAACTAAAGGATTACGGTTCTGTAGATCCTTGAATGCTTGATCTCTTTTCTACAAAATGAAAGATCAAAGTGAAATGCAACTATGAATGATGTTAGTAAGATATGTACTGAATGAATATGTGTGTTAAAGCTATATGAGTGATGAGAGAGCCAAATGATCAGCTTCCTATTTATAGGCAAGCTGATCTTCAGCTACAGATCCCACGGATCCCTCACAAGGGATCCGTCCTTCATTGGATTTGGATCCGTGGGATGTGACAGCTAAGGTTTAGTTGTATCTTACCATATCTTAGTTGTATCTTACCATATCTTACCAAATCATCCAAGATCCTCAAATGTCAACTATGTATCTTGCAAATCTAAACAAGATATATCAAAGATATTGTATGTGATGTATGCAATGATGTCATGGAGTGATTTTAGAATTAAAGTTTCCTTTTAAGGAAACAAGTTACTAAATAAGCAAACTTGTAATTCTTGGTTATTATGTGGAGTGTAAAATGTGTACTTAAGAGACTTAAGCTAGTATTTATTATTTGCTAAAAGATATTCCTTTTAATTGTCATTAACAAAACTAACAAAAGATCAAAGAATATAAATAACGTTTTTGAGACGCTATTTGTATTAACACGCTAGTTGACAATTTCTGACAAAACCGCTGCCACTAGTTGACAAACTGTCCTTTTCAGTACAGTTTGTCCTTTTCCAGAAACGGATAAGCTACAAACCGCTATTAGTCAAGCCGCTGAAGCAGAACAACTGAATATGGTAAGCCGCTAAGAAGAAACTCAAGCAGATTGTCAAACCGCTGCGAAGAAACTTAGTACGACCAGTAACCCGCTGGCAAGAAACTCGACAGATCTTCCACAAATAACTCACCAACACTGTTGTGACTTATCAAGAACGATCTAAGACACCTTAATGAACCTAAAAGTACAAGTATTACACTACTTTAACCACAAAACAAGATCAAACAAGGGTCTTTTCTTACCTATTTGTTCAAACAAAAAAAAAAAAACACCCAAAAACCAAACACGAATCTGAATATGCACTACACGAATCTAACCATGGCTCTTGATACCAATTGTAGGATATTCATGAACTAGTAAACACAAGATTGGGTGCTACATGGATCGAATGGTGAGTTGTAGAGAGAGAAAGAGATGGAACCTTTGTAGAGAGAGAAACAAATGTGTATTAGCTTGATAAGCAAATGAGGTCCAACCCTTCCCATGGGTGGGAAGGGTGTATTTATAGTCCTTACATATTGTGCCCCTAGTGGGCTGTGGAGCGAGCTGACAGTGGGTAAAGACCCGACCCACTCCACAATATTAATAATAACTAACCTACTAATAATATTACTAATTATCCAATGAGCTATGTTGTGCTAATAAGTATTCGGGGTGACCGAGTCTTCAACTGAATATTTATATTCCTAACAGTTTATATTATTAAATCGAATTGGAAATTAATTAAATAGAGGGGATTGTTTTGTAAATTATGAAAAATAAAGGGTATTTCGTATAAAAATTATGTAAGGGGTGTAATGAGTAATTTTTGATAATTGAAGGCTTAATGTGTAGATATGAATATTGTAAGGATTAAATTGTAATTTGATTAATTATAAGGTTTAATTTGTAATCTAATTAATTAAAGGGTTTAATTTGTAAAATTGTTGAAATTAAAGGATGGAAATTGTAATTATGGTAAACTTATGGATTAAAATGAATAACTTGTAATATTTGCATTTTGGACCTTAACTTTGGCATATTTACATTTAAAACCCTAAAATATGAAAAGTTGTCATAATGAACCCTAAACTATCATGACTTGCTAAAATGAACCCTATTTCCATAATAATAATTAATAAATGACTAAACCTAATTACTTTATGGAATTTGTCTGATTATGGAAAATTGCTATTTTTAGAAACTTGCTAAATAAGGAAACTTTCTAAAAATGGAAACTTACTAATTGAGGAAACCTGCTAAAAATGGAAACTTACTAATAGTGAAATGGGACAAACAAATTGGTATTCAAAATCATATCACAACTCGAATTAAGTTTCTGAAATTTGGCACTCGAATAATCTAGTGGGTTGTGTATGAGATGGTGCAAAAATATTCGTGAGTTGCGTTTAAAAATCGAGAGAACTCGAGCTGTTTTAGAGGGTGATTGGCTGGTCGAGTATATACATGAACTAGCAAAAGTTGTGTGGCTTGGAGTTGGGCTTTGACCCGTGTGATGGTGATGGTGATGATAATGGGCTGGATGAATGGGGCAGCCCATTTGGCTAGTAGAGAATTAGAGAAAACAATGTAATTAGTGAAAAATTAAGTGGTAACTAGTGAAATTTGTAATTGGTGTATATTGTGATTTAGTGAGATATAAAATTAGTGTAAGTAGGGAATTGTGAAAGTATTGGTTTTTGTGAAACATTTATGTTTCGTAATACCCGTCGTGAACCAGTGTCGTTATTCAGTAAAAGTCATGATATCGTGACGTGGTGGGAATAATATAATAAGTAAATAAAAATTTTAAATTTCCCCGTAAAAATGGGTTTTATTAAACAGTAACTTGAGTTTATCCTTGATTAATGAGTATGATTATAATGGATTTTTGTGGGATCTTACAAGAGTGATGACCTGTCCCGTCCCTGATTTGATTTGATTTGTTACGTAGAGGCAGACTTTGGCCACCTGGGGCGTATGGATGCATCCTAGATTTGTTATTTGGGCTTTGCCATTATATTATTTGTTATATTTGGTGACTGATGGTGTGTGCGATACACGTCTTTCACATATTTGGGAGCTAGCTACTCCACCCTTTGGAGGTATCCCTCATATGGCGTTTGGTACCGAGGTCTCCCCTCCGTACACCTATTTGATTTGATATTTGATTTGATTTGGGCTCGTAGTGGATTTCTGTTTACTTTACCTTATAACCTTGTACTTAGTATTTCGAGGTCACCCCTCCGAATACATACTTGACTTGATACATGACTTAACTTGATATGACTTGGGCTCGGGTTGGGATTACTGTTTCCCTTTACTCTTATCTATTGTAACCGTTTCTTAATTCCTGATATCTCTGCATAACCATTATATTCTTTCCTAACTCTTGTGATACTTTGCATTGTTTCACTTACTTCACTATTCCATCATTACTGTTTTGTTATCGTTATATCTGCTCACTGAGCTTTCGTAGCTCAGCCGCATTTCTTTTCCTGCGGCAGGTTTAGTTGGAAGCTGGGTATGAGTGGAGAGTACCTTGGACTTAGAAGACCTTATTAGCTATTTGGATTAGAGATGACTAGAAGAGCTTATACTCGGACTTAGTAATTATTGTATTTCTCATTTGTAACCTTGTAGTTTCGGATTTTCCATTGTAACAATTGAAATTCTATTGTATTATTTATGTCATATGCTTGTGTTTGTTCTGATGTGAAACCATTATTGTGACATCTCTACCCTTGTCGGGTTGGGGTGTTACAATAAGGCACCCCGTTAGCATAGAATTCCACATCCGGTGCTCTCCCCGTTTTGGATCATTGAAAATGGGAGATTTACGTAAAACATTGATGTCATTATTCATCCCTGCGACACCAAAGAACGCATGTCAAATCCATAAATCTTGTGAGGCGATCGCTTCCAATAAAATGAAAGGAGTAGACCCGTGATCACCCCTACAAAATTGAGCTTTTAAAGCATGTTGTCAATTCTCCCACAGCCAATCCGTACAATCAATGCTTCCTATCATCCCAGGAAACCCATGCCTTTCGTAGTGATGAGCATACAGTTTGTCAATGTCAGTAACCGTCGGCTTTCTCAAATACTCTGGACCATATAACTCCATGATGACCTCACAAAATTTTTGGAGACACTCACGAATTGTTGACCCACCCATTTGCACAAATTCGTCAAGAGCATCAGGATTGACTCCGTATGCTAATTGATGAATTGACGAAGTACACTTCATCAATGGAGAAATACCAAGTAAGCCCGTACAACTAGGAGTTTGTTGGAAATAAGGTGAATGATCGGTTACCTCTCGAACAATTCGTGTGAATAGTCTTCAGGTCATTCGGAAACGATCATGGAATGCTTGATCGCCGTAGATTGGGGTCTCGCAGAAGTAAGCAGCAACTATACGGTTATGAGCACCCAAACGATCTCGAACAATTTGGTTTCGTGAGACTTTTTGTGATGCTTGAAAAGCCTCCCAACACTCTTCTGCAAACATCATAAAATTGCTACTAACTTCATTTTCATCATCCGAGGACGAATCGGCAAAGAATATCTCGTAAGAATCCATAGTGTGAAAAAATTTAGAGAATGTGTGAAAAATAATGAAGTGTGAGATTTTAATTAGAGAATTGTGAGTTATTTTGGTGTTTGAAGTGTGTTGAATATGTTAGATATTTATAGTGGTTTGGAAGATTTTTTTTTTTTTTTTTTTTTTTCAACCTCAAACAGTAGGATTAGAAATAAATGGGGCAATATTCACTTTTCAACTAGATCGTCAGTGTGACCAAGTTCATGGAGATCGACATAGTAGATCGAGTCCCACACTAAGGGAATCGATCTCCCTACTCGATCGTCCAAGGCTCGATCGAATCTACTGCACTCAGCCTAAGTTATACCGGACCGGATGCTCACTTAAATCTCAATTTAAGAGAATATAAAATCCTATGCGGATAACACAACACTTTATTTAAAAGTTGAGATAAATATAGATTCAATATTTAAATCCAATAAACCAATCATGTTTATTCATTTTTTGATCAAAACAAAAAAATAAACTTTCATCATTTTTTTAAAAATCAAATATCTCGCAAACCGTTAATCGTTACGCCAAAAAAATCATACCATCGCGACGAGAATTAAATTATCTTTTTATAGATATGCACTTCTATATACTTTCGACTATTTTTTTTTAAAATTTCCGCCTAAAAAATAACATGTGACTCGGAAAAATCACATGTGATTTTTTTTAAAATCACATGTGATTTTTCTCGTCGGAAATTTTGAAAAAAAAAAGTTCGTCGAAAGTATATAGAAATACATATCTATAGAAAAATAATTTAATTATTGTCGCGATGGTGTATTTTTCGTAGCTTGAAGATTTACCGTTTGCAAAATATGTTTGTTTTATAAAAAAGTTGAAAATAGTTTTATATTAATTTTGATGAAAAATAGATAGATAAGATTGGTTTATCGGATATATAACAAATATGAGATCTATATTAATCTTTATTCTTTTATTCAACTCGTCACACACGTGTACACTCTTGTATATAATTTGCCACCATTTCATTCACTTAACCGGACAAGGTTGAAATGGTTGTTATTAAAAACACCAGGTCCAATTTATTATAATAACTCATGAATTTTAGTATCTTAATTCCCAATTTAAGTCATTTTCTGTTTCAATTGTATACGAGTGAAGCTACTATATGACAATTAATTATAAATTTACACCCTTGCAAGTATGCACAAACACAACGTCATCTTTCAAACATCATGGACTTGATATTGTTTCTATTCAATACTAGTATATGATTATAGAATTCAACAAAACTTGTACAATGCAGGCATAATGCAGTTGGGTGTTATTCATGAAGATGAGCCATCACATTACGATTAGGCATGTAGTCGTATGCAACTAAGCGCTCTTGTCCTTCTGCACAACACTAACAGAAATTCACCCCATTATTGTGCCAAACTCGTGAAAGTACTCCAACCTCAGCTGCAAATTCCATTTCAGCTAAAATGATCATCTTTACGACAATCTGCAAACACGGCAAAATTACTTAGAGGGTGTTTAGATATGCATTTTGTATGTTACGACGTTATCTTAGATTAAAATAAAATCAGATGATCAACTGTTACTATCCCTCCTTCACAAGTTAATTGTAGCATAATGCAATTTCTTCGGTGAAAATATTCTCCAGTTCCTTTTCCTGATAGTGACCCAATTGATGGGATTTGGTATTGATATCAGTGAGATTTATATAATGTTTCAAACCATTTTAAAACTGAAAGTCAAAAACTAGTTAGCACAAGTTTGAAATGAGTAAAAACAGGTGAAAATAAAAAAATCAAACATAATAATTTTCAAGTAGCTCGTTAACTAAGAGGTTTTGGTCCAAGTTGTGACAAAGTGTGCGTGCGTCTTTGCCTTTTAAAAAAGTAGTATTTCATGAATGGAGCTCATCTTATATGCAACTAAAGAAGGATCGGATATCCATAAGGTTACAAGCTCGGAATTAACGTAAGATGGCGATTAGGAAATTGCTTATTGGAAAAGTCAGAAGTAAGACTCATATTACAGTTTTCAAACCTATTTTGAACATTTTACTTTCTACTTTGTTATTTAATAATTTACACCATTTTGTAAAATTGAGGCGTTTAGCTAACCATGATAGACGAGTTCAATTTTGAATATTTACGTTAGTATTGATTTAAGTATGTGGAAATATTGAATTTCTGATTCTTTTAAGTGATATAGTAAATTTTATAACTACATGTAATTAATGATACCATATTGGTTTACCTCCACTTTGCAATAGCTATAGGTTTCAAAAGTTAACACTTTGTATAAACATAATATGTTCTTTCAAGTGGCCAAGTAGCGAAAACATAATACAAAAAGCACATCTTAATGGTTGTATATATGTCATCACCATTTCATTTCTTTAACCTGTGTGGGACAAGGTTGAAATGGTTGTTATTAGTAAAACCAGGTCCTAAACATTTATAATAACTCGTGCATTTTTAGTATCTCAAATTATACCACCTATGTTTTCTTACCAACTATATATCAGTGGACCAACTAAGATAACTAACTACAACATTCTACTCCCATTCTTTTGTGGTTTTTCAGGACGAAAGCATTGTGTGATTGTGGCTTTTAAATGGGTTAAAATCCATTTGCAGTTTTGCACACCCATAAGCCTTGGTAATATGACCATCATCATCACCGCCAATTCAACACCATGTAAGCTTCTCTCTCCACAACCAACATCACCACTAACATAGTGTAATGACACAATCAACTTCACCACCAAAACATACTCCACTTAAAAAAATTACCTCACAAAAACCAAAATCACACATAAACACACAACCACACCTTCCACAAGTCGGTCTTCACCATGGCTGACTTCTTCATTTTAGCATGAACTTTGTGTTGGTATTTTAGTGTAAAGTAAATTGTGTTTAATATACAAATAAGGGTCGACACTTAGTTGTATATTAACGGGACTAACTAGGTGCTAAGGTAATGCAGGTTATGGGTTATATAAGTTGGTATTGCAGGCAGTTGGTGATCCTGCTGCTAGGTGGATTTGATCCTGCTGGTAGTTGTGAATTCTGCTGCTATTTGAATTCGATCCTGCTGATAGTTATGTGAACCTGCTGCTAGGTTGATGTGGTTTAAGAATAACTGTTTTACAGTTATTAGGTGTTTTATAACCATTCATAACTGCTTATAACCGTTTATAACCGTATGGAACATATATAGTTGTCTTGGATATTCTCAGGAGAGGAGATATACGATATAAGAGAGACTAAAAACTTCTCTTAACCTTGTAATTTTCTGCAAACATACAATCATACACAAACTTGAATCAATTAGATTTTATCCGGTCGTTAATTGGTATACACTCCAATTTAATCGATCTGAAAGCGTACTATTCGTGACTTCTAATTGCTATCAGGATACCAATCTCACCCCAATTACCACAAATAAACAACAAAGATCGATTAAATTCGAAGATGATGGCAGGCGAATCAGTGCGAGATATGACATCGAAGTTTGTGTTGTTCGCCATATTTGAAGGGCAAATTTTTTGAAGTGGGCAGGAAACGATGCGGTTTTATTGACATGGTTGGTAAATCTTTCAACATATATTAAAGCCGAACTTGAGTCTGGTAATTATAGACGCTTGGAAACAGTATATATCTGGTACGTATTGTTTTGTGTTAGATTATTTTATGCGCTACATATTATTGGTGGTTTCTAAGGAATTTAATTGAAGGTGTGGATTGCATGTTTGCTAATAAATAGAAAGGAATTATTATGATTATGTTTCTGCTTATTGTTATAACATATGATTTTGGCGGATAACCTTTGTTATGTTTTGCCATAAATGTTCATTATAATTATAACAATGTTTTAGGATATTTGATCAATTTTATGTAGCCACATGTTATTTCAGTGATAACGGTTTATGATCAGTATAGTATAATTGCTTTCTGCTTGTTATACGAGTTGTTATGAATCGCATATTTTCTTGTGATTTTCTTGTGATCGATTTTGTATATACGATGTATTTTGTTTGTGGATTTTATGCGTGTTCTCTACTTCCTTGTGAATACTCTAAGTGCATTGACGAGTATGAAGGTTGATGTTTTAAATTGTTCAAAATTATTTTGTTTTGAATAATGGTTTGTGATCAATGATTGATCTATAACACCATGTGAACGGAATACTTATCTCTCATGTGATCATTTCAAGATCTGGATAAGGAATTTGACGATTCATAGGAAATTTGGCAGGTTTATGTGCCAAAAATGATGACGTTAAATTAAACTTTCTTTTAATAACATACATGCAGTGGACTTGTTATCATGTCTAAGTTAGTTGTCTATTGTCGAACTAACTAAATGTAAATTGCATAATTTGTTATTTAGTAAAACCATGGTGTAGCAGTCTTGTTTTGAATCAAACTTGTAGCAAAAGAGAAATAAGTCTTATTGAACTTTAACTGTTCATGGGTAATATTAAAGACATGATGCAAATTGCATGAAAACACCTTATCTGCACGTCCTTTTTAAAAAAGTGAGCATATTGGAACACGACATTTAGAATGATATGAAGTTATCGGTTTGATAACTTATATAATTAATGGTTTTATTCAATAGAATATTTTCTTTCTATTGGGAATGGGATGCATAACAATTAGTTGTGTTGGGAATTGTGTTAAACAAATTCTAATATCCATTCTAACGATCCATTTTGCTAGTGGGTAAGCAGATATTCATGAATAAAGGCACCATTTGTTGGATTATGAAATTGGTTCAATCCAATGCATCTTGTGCTGTATCCACTGTGGGTGTCTGTATTTATTTGATGTGATGAGGATTTATGAAATGAACATACAAGATATAACCCTCAAGGTTATGTGTTTGAAAGATATGTGAATTTGAAAATAAAAGGTTAGCGTATATCATTGACTGGCCATCAATGGTGTATTTAATTAATTACTTTCTAAATTACATATCATTCGTGTTTGCATATGTCTGGTTCATAAATTCCGCCAGTAATGAAATCTGCTTGATGGGTGATTTTTTGTCCAATGTCTTTAAGTGACTCCGGTCGATGGTCTATATGAAATGATTTTTTGAACATAACCCGCGGTTTTTGTGTCATCATGTTTCATATGCCATGATAGTGTTCCTTGAGTAAATTAAGTGTTGGATTTCACACTTGGTACAAGTTTAGTATCTTGTAATCAAGGAAAAGTTGTACAACGTATTTAATGATCCATCATGATTCGTTGTTCTCTTGTTCAAAAGAAGCAGGATGGTTAATGGACTTGTTATTAAACATAAGCTTATGTTTAAAAGTCAATGCTACCATGGTCGATGCTTCTTGTAGAAGAGATATAAATAGCTAACCAATTGGCAAAAGGGTTTTCCTAGGGACATAATTCATAAACCGGTAATAGGTTTATGATTGTGATGCTTTTCAACTTTACTTAGTTGAATGATCTAGGAATGAAATAAATTTTCAATATCAATATTGTTTCAATATTGATAAGGATCCAATGACATTTAGTGAAGCAATGGCTTCAAGGGACGTTGCTCTTTGGAAAGAAGCAGTCCAAGATGAGATGGATTCTATCTTGAAAAATAAAGTTTGAAAGTTGTCTGATTTACCTCTGGGTGTAAATGATGCGCGTGTATGTCGTTGCGGTTTAGCAGTATTAATGCCTACTCAAGTTTTAAATTTATATTTAGCCGACTTATCAATAACACACACACTTAACGAGCAGTGTACCCGGTCAGTATGAATATAATGGTAAGTAGAGTGTCGATCACTAAGAGTGGAACGTATTATCTAGTTATTCTAATCAGTATTTTAATAAATTAAGTTAGCTATACAACCTATTCTAACGCAAGGGGGTTCAGCCTGAGAGACTGACACGATTTGGTTGCAATTAAATAATAAACTAAACCAATAGGCACGAATCAGCAAGTAGCACACACGTACACAGATAAATACTTGAGACAATAAGAAGGCTGTCCTGATAGATAAGTAGTTTGTCACTTGTTTTATTGCTAGTTTTATATGAAGTGTATAGTTCGATGCAACGCACCGAGATTAAGTCCTTTCTCGTTGGTTCTAATCTTATCGGCGAGTAAACCCTTAATGATTACTTATGACTATCCTATTTATCTTTCTTCCTACTTTTCTACAGACCATAGAATGCGTAGGCGATCTAATAAATAGGCGAGGGCAGAGGCATGGCGACCCGATCAACGCTCAGCTAGACACAGAGGTTATCAATGCACTAATAAAAGTCACCAAAGACATCAAACATATAAACTTTAATTAATGAGAAAGCAGTTTTAAGGGAGTGCAATCTTTCCGTTGTCACATTACACAAGCCACCAATCTTGATGAATTAAAGTTTACTAATACAATAAAACAAAACTACTTAATGAATTAAACACATGCAACACCTTCTTACAGCTCTTGTATCTTCGTTTGGGTGTGTCTTGTGCTGCTGCCTTGACTGAATTCGTCCTAGGTTTCTGTACTTCGGTCTTCTGTCTAAACTTCGGAACTCTTAATTCGTCTGGTCTGTGGGGTATTTATAGTTTCTGTCTGAGGGTAAGATGCGACGCATCTAGTAAGTAGATGCGGCGCATTGACTTAACTTCGCGTGGGGTCCAAGATTATAATATTCAGGAATATTCGTACACCGCCAGAAGATGCGGCGTAACTTCATTTATAGATGCGGCGCATGTCCTCTTGTATCTTGGATCGTATCTGGTGAAATATTGATAGTGATGCGCCGTATGTGATAAGCAAGATGCGGCGCATCTGGAGCAGATTCGTCTTGATCTTGTCCATTTCAGCAGACTCTTAACTTCTTGCATGTTTTGCTCCATAATTAGTCCAAAATCGCCAAGTTTCACCAAATGCTTGTTTTTACCTGAGAATTACAAAAGTAAACGATTAAGTATCAATCCTCATACATAATATAATAAAACAAGTCAAATTAATAGGATAAATGATAGTAATAAAATGTACTTATTTGAGTTCATCAAATATCCCCCCACTTGAACTTTACTTGTCCCCAAGTAAACCTTAGAATTATTCTTATGAAAATGTATCCTAAAAGATATTAGGATTTATTTTTATATTTAAGCATGTATTCATTTTTGTCATAATCACACAACTAAACACTTAACGAATTAGAAGTAAAATAAAATAATTTGATAAAAGCAAATCTAATCGTTTAACTGTCCAGTCGTGACGAATATTCTATCTTAAGCTTGGCAAGTATACACATCTCCCCCACTAAAGCCAAGGAATAACAAGTCTAAAGCGGTAAAAAGGGTTTTTAGGCTTAAGGGTTAATTATTCTTCTTAATCTCTATCGATCTCAAATTCCTGAAAAGGCGACAAAATCACAAATACATGATCGAATCCACGAACACGATACTTGCAATTGCTCAAATCCTTAACTCGAACAGGCTAAAGATAGGTCCAAACTTCACCAATAATAATATATCAAAAAGGGCGACAAAATCATAAATACATAGCCGAATCCACGACTACGATACTTAAGATTGCTCAAATCCCTAATCTCAATAAATCAAAGGTTTGGTTGGATAAAGAATAATAGGGTATGGATAATATTTGGGATATAAATTGGTGTAAAAATGAAAAATAAACAAAACAAATAAATTAAAATCCTAAGTGTGGTTAATCACTATCCCAACCATCCCATGAATAAGACTCATATCATAGAATAACTCACGCTTTAACACTTGAAACACACAGCTTTAGGTAGACACGAATTATACTCAACAAGATCTTAATCAAAGAATAAACCTTAGTTGGCGTTCCCATAACTGCCAACTCTCATTCAATCCATAGATATAGTATACAACAAATAGTGGTGATATCGACCACTTAATACAAAACTTTACATAAGTTGGTTAAAACAAACATCCAACTTTTTTTTTTTTTTTTTTTTTTTTTTTTTTTTTTTTTTTTTTTTTTTTTTTTTTGAAACATAAACAAAGATGTGTAAAATTTCACCACATCACTATAATGATAATTCTGGATAACTTTTCCATACTTTTCATGACTTCAGAAATAACGGTAATAGTGAGAGTAGTAAACACACGAAAAATAAACTCAAAGATACAATATTTACTTTCACTCCAATTGCATTGTGCAATTTCCCGACCTAACCATAGATAATGAATTACGCACGCGAACACAGGTAATGTAAGGAAACGCACTTTGCCTATAGCAATTAACCAACCACGGATTCTAATCTACAGGGTAGGCTAAGGTGTAAAGGTGTTACGAAACATTTTAACAAAGGTGTAAGAAACGAAAGGAATGGCTCTGAGTGTTTTTCTAGGGGTATCTTACTCTAAAAATGAGAGTAACAAAAGTGTTTATATGGGGGTTAACTAACCAGTGTAGTTAGCTAATAACACATAACATATAAGGCTTTTTGGGTGTAATCCTAGAAATTTACCAATTTAGACAAGTCATTCTAATTATATAAATAATACTTATTATGGTGGTCTCGAATAGTATACAAGCCAAGTTCTAAAGTTTACAAGTCACCGGCACACTCATAGATTTGTGAAATTTGAAAAATCACAATTTTTGAAAATAACGTCATGTGTGCAGCTATGCAACTTAGACTTTAAACAAAAACATGCTAAAAAAAATTTTAAAATTTTGATATATTAAGCACATTTTAAGCATATTTTGAAAAGTTTAGGACAAGTAAGTGTTAAGTGTTCTAATTCTCCAATCCCCCCACTTAAGTTAAACAACGTCCTCGTTGTTTGTATCAAAGGTTAAAAACTGGAAAATAAAAGAATTAGAACAGAAAAACTCCCCTGAGATTTGCTCGGTATGATCCTCCATTAGTATAAGAGCAAAAATCATCTTTCTTGTGGATTAGAACGTTTAAGCTTCATAATCAATGTATCCACAGGAAATGCAAGAAACTATAATACCACCAAGTCTTTAAAACACACCTAAGTTAAGAAAGGTTCAACTTGCATAACACATTAGTAGTTAGATAAAAATAAAACATAAAAATTAAAAATGAAAATTATCAGGTCAGTCGATGCGCCGTATCTTATGGAAGAAGATACGCCGTATCGAGCCTGGAATAAATACCGAATAAAAACAAAATAAAGGATAGGATGCAGCGCATCTGTTGTACCAGATGCGGCGCATGTGTTCACCAGACAGACTGTTAACAGTCTGTTTGTAAAATGGCACGTTCCATGGTTTTCTCTCACGTCCTCTCGTACTCTCATGCTGAACTTAATGCCAGTCTTTGTCAAGCACATTAAGAAATATAGACTGAAACATCAGATGCATAAATGATAGTATCGATTAGTACATTCCAAAAAGAATAATAATAATGTGCATGGAACAATGTCAATAAACACGTGGAATCAAGAGATCAAGGGTCAGTGTGGTCGTGCGGGTGGGTCCCCGAAGTGCTGGCATCGTCAGTCCTAGGTCGGACTCTGCGAGTGTATCCAAGTGTCACTCCAGCAACATGAGTACCATCTGGGCGAGTGTGAGTAATACCCTGCTGCTCCAAAAGTCGGCTCACACTCGTAACCAGCCACTTTGAGTCCCTCCTCATACCATCCACAACGCCTCTCAAGGCTCTCAGCTCTCCCTCGACTGCCTCAACTCTCTGACTCACAGTGCGTACAGGGACTGGTGGGGGTACGGGTGCCTGCGCCTCCTCCTGATGGGCTGGAGCAGCAGCCGGAGCTCCCTGGGGACCTCCCTACTCCGCCGCTGGTCCTGCAGCTCTAGCAGGCCCCAATGCTACCCAAACATAATCTCCCATAGCCAACTGACAGATCCCAAGTCTAACCAAATAATCCCTGTCAATAACCGGGAGATGGGTCACCACAACCTCCAGCCCTGCTGGAATCTCCGCTCTAATCACTCCAAAATGGCGGGCCAGCCTAGAAACAAAATGCCCGCCAGTCATATGGCTCCTCCTATCTCTCCCTGCGGCTGATCGGTGGAGGTAATGTGCCAAAAAATGGGGGATGTTCACCGACAATCCCTCATCCATGCTCCTCCAGAGGAAGAGGTCCAGAGTGGTCACCTTCTCAGGTGACTGTCCTCTCCCAGCAATGGTAAGTGCTATCAGCCTGTGGCACAGCCTCCTCATCGGCTCCCTGATCAAAGTGTAAGAGGGGGTGGAAGTAGTGATATCTCCCCCCAAAGAAATCCTGTCCCAGTAATCACTGAACAATCCTCTGTCAGGGACCGCTCTCAAACTATCATCCCAATATCTGGCAAACCCGTCAGAATCAAGCTCCTCAACCGTATGCAAACCCATGGCTAAAATGAACTGTCTCATAGACATCTGCCTAGGTACACCACCCAGTCTAAACACAAGGGTGTCAGCAATATCTAATCCAGTATCCGTCTCTCTGTAGTAGACTGTACTGAAAAACTCCATCATGAGCTCCCGTACCAAGGGCTCGTCAATCCTGAACAATCTCTCCCAAGCACTAGATCTGAATACCACCTCCTCATCATCACCAGTAACTACCATCTCCATCCTACGCTGTAAACTCTCAGCAGCATGTCCTGCCCCAATCAATCCCACATCAGCAAAATCCAAAACCTGTACCCTGAATATCCTCTTAAAGTAAATCGACTCAAGTCTCCGTAAGTAATCCTCCAAGGTGCCAGGGGTTAGTCCCATATTCTCGAAACGTAACCACTGATGTCTTTGCTCAACCTCTGGTAATGCCATCTGAAAAAAAATTTCAAAGTTAGTAAACAGTCTGCAATTCAGGTAGATACGGCGCATCTGATTTAATCAGTGCGGCGTATCTGCACAAGTTATAAGAGATGCGGAGCAAGAAATGAGATGCGGCGTATGGAGATGCGCCGTATCTAGATTAAGTAATACGGCGTATCTAGAATTTTTATTAATTTGGAAATAGGTCGTTACGCCGCATCAATTAACCTAGATGCGCCGCATCTAAAAGCATATCAGTATAAATAAAGGGGATCAGGCATGCTTTTCAAGAATCCATATCCGTGACGTAAACTCCCACTAAATATCAAAGTATCATATACTCATTATAACAGTTCTAAAGGCTCATTACATTCTACTAATCCATCTTCCCGCTAAATATTCAAAATCGAATTCAAAACCCAAATTTTCGGTCAAATCAAACTAGGTCAGAAATTCGATGATTTACGCAAGTTAAACACGGGGAAGATCATCTATTACAAGTCCTAATCATATCTCTATATCATTTAAGCATAAATCAAATTAATCATATAAACCCTAATTTTCGTATTAACCAAGATTAAATCGAAATAGAATAATTACCTTAATTTGATGATTAGGTGATGGATTATAGATCGGATTAGAGGCGGATTTAAGAAAAATGATCGGAATTAGAGTATAACTTTTACTGTGTGTAAGTCCTTAACTGTGTGAGTTTTTGTGGTAAAGATTTTAGATCCGGCGCATTCCCGTCGTATTTATAGGGCAGAACGATGCGCCGTATTGAAAATTGGGATGCGCCGTATCTATTTAATTTCGTTGACTAGTCAATGAGTCCTGTTTAATCAGAGATACGGCGCTTTGGATATTTAGATCCGCCGTATCGCTAAGTTAGTGAACGAAATTTAAATAAGGAACGTACCTTGGCCTCCGCAACACGATTCTTTATACATCCAATTGGGGTAAAACGGTCACACCATACGATATAAATGAATTCAAAATAAGAGCAATAGGTATAAACGTTTTATTAACAATTGTAATCTTATAGTTTAGAGGATAAGGATTTATTCCGAGGTCAGGAACAAATATCGTTTTTAAGCATACAAAATTAAGATTACAATTTTAATCAGATGTATTATATGGATAATAAAATTGAGATTATATTGTAGAGAACTTTCCTTTGGGCTGGTTGAATTATCGTTGAGGTTACCTGGAGTTCTATTTCAAGAATTTAAGACGTTCAATGTTACCAGTACCGAGTTTTCCTCCACTCTCGTAGTCATAAGTTTGACCCTTCCAGCTAGCGTCTCTCGGTTTTGTTCAGAACGTAATCTTTCATGGTGATGCTTGAGTCATCATTTATCCTGAAAATAAACAACTTGCAAACGAGAGTAGCGGACCAATCAAAGTAAATATCATAAATCAACTATATTTATCAAATTATATTCGTCGTATTAACAAAGGTTAATGCGCCGTATTTTCGTTACGTTTCAAAATATAAGATTTTTGATTCAGAAGATGCGCCGTATCGATAAAAGTCGATACGCCGTATCTGTTTAATAATTCGAAAACTGTTTTTAATTAAAATAATAGATACGCCGTATCTGCTAAAGCAGATGCGTCGTATGGCGTTAACGTTTAGAAATTTTTTTTTATCAAAAACAGATACGCCGTATCTTGGGGAAAAGATGCGTCGTATCGAATTAATTAAACGCGTTGTATTTTATAAAAATTAAACGCAATACGCCGTATCTGAGAAATCAGATGCGCCGTATCGTTCGATTTAGCTCAGTACAACGATAGCAGAACACAAAAAATACGAAAAATTAAAAACAAATAAAACACAAATAAAAGCAAACAAATAACACACAAAAACAGAAAATATGCAAAATAGTACAATGAATGCAAATTAATCTAATACACAACAGAATTAGCGGTTAGATAAAAAAAATTAAAAACCTAATTAAAATACTAATCAAATTAACAGATAATAACAATTCACTCCCCGGCAACGGCGCCAAAAACTTGATGCGCGTGTATGTCGTTGCGGTTTAGCAGTATTAATGCCTACTCAAGTTTTAAATTTATATTTAGCCGACTTATCAATAACACACACACTTAACGAGCAGTGTACCCGGTCAGTATGAATATAATGGTAAGTAGAGTGTCGATCACTAAGAGTGGAACGTATTATCTAGTTATTCTAATCAGTATTTTAATAAATTAAGTTAGCTATACAACCTATTCTAACGCAAGGGGGTTCAGCCTGAGAGACTGGCACGATTTGGTTGCAATTAAATAATAAACTAAACCAATAGGCACGAATCAACAAGTAGCACACACGTACACAGATAAATACTTGAGACAATAAGAAGGCTGTCCTGATAGATAAGTAGTTTGTCACTTGTTTTATTGCTAGTTTTATATGAAGTGTATAGTTCGATGCAACGCACCGAGATTAAGTCCTTTCTCGTTGGTTCTAATCTTATCGGCGAGTAAACCCTTAATGATTACTTATGACTATCATATTTATCTTTCTTCCTACTTTTCTACAGACCATAGAATGCGTAGGCGATCTAATAAATAGGCGAGGGCAGAGGCATGGCGACCCGATCAACGCTCAGCTAGACACAGAGGTTATCAATGCACTAATAAAAGTCACCAAAGACATCAACATATAAACTTTAATTAATGAGAAAGCAGTTTTAAGGGAGTGCAATCTTTCCGTTGTCACATTACACAAGCCACCAATCTTGATGAATTAAAGTTTACTAATACAATAAAACAAAACTACTTAATGAATTAAACACATGCAGCACCTTCTTACAGCTCTTGTATCTTCGTTTGGGTGTGTCTTGTGCTGCTGCCTTGACTGAATTCGTCCTAGGTTTCTGTACTTCGGTCTTCTGTCTAAACTTCGGAACTCTTAATTCGTCTGGTCTGTGGGTATTTATAGTTTCTGTCTGAGGGTAAGATGCGGCGCATCTAGTAAGTAGATGCGGCGCATTGACTTAACTTCGCGTGGGGTCCAAGATTATAATATTCAGGAATATTCGTACACCGCCAGAAGATGCGGCGTAACTTCATTTATAGATGCGGCGCATGTCCTCTTGTATCTTGGATCGTATCTGGTGAAATATTGATAGTGATGCGCCGTATGTGATAAGCAAGATGCGGCGCATCTGGAGCAGATTCGTCTTGATCTTGTCCATTTCAGCAGACTCTTAACTTCTTGCATGTTTTGCTCCATAATTAGTCCAAAATCGCCAAGTTTCACCAAATGCTTGTTTTTACCTGAGAATTACAAAAGTAAACGATTAAGTATCAATCCTCATACATAATATAATAAAACAAGTCAAATTAATAGGATAAATGATAGTAATAAAATGTACTTATTTGAGTTCATCAGTAAACCATTAGGAAGTAAATGAATCTTCAAAAGGTAAATGAAGGTGGATGGTACTATTGACAAGTACAAGGCAAGGTTGGTGATCCAAGTTGGGAATTGATTATTTTGATTCTTATGCTCCGGTTGCTAGGATATCTACCATTAGATTGTTATTGGCTTTAGCTGCCATACACAATCTTGTAATTACCAAATGGATGTGCAAATTGCATTCTTGAATGGTGAATTAGATGAAGAGATTTAAATGAAACAACCTGAATGGTTTGTTATGCCTGGACGTGTAACAAAGTCTTTCAATTGGTTAAATCTCTTTATGGGTTAAAACAAGGTTGTATTGTCAAGTGGTTTTGTTTTAAATCAAGCTGACAAATGTGTTTATAGTAAATTTGATGATTCTGGAAATGGAGTCATGATATGCTTATATGTGGATGACATGTTGATCTTTGGTATAACCAAGATCAAGTTGATGAGACAAAGGAATTCTTGTCATCTAAATTTGCTATGAAAGACATGGGGGAGGTGGAAATGATCTTGATGGGGGAGGTGGAAGTGATCTTAGTTATCAAGATCATTTGTGAGAACAAAGGTACCTCAATATCTCAATCATATTATATTGAGAAGATCTTGGATAAGTTTAATTTCAAGGATTGTTCTCCCCTATGTACTCCCATGGATCCAAATCTTAAGCTATTACCAAATAAAGGTAAAGCAGTGTCTCAACTTGAATACTCAAAAAGATTACATGGTTAATGTATGCCATGGTAAATATAAGGCCTGATATAGCATATGTGGTTGGAAAGCTTAGTAGGTTTACTAGCAATCCTAGTACATTTCATTGGCATGTTTTAGATTGAGTATTCTAGTGCTTGAAAGGAACGGTTGATTATCAATTAACTTACATTGGGTTTCCTTCGGTTATTGAAGGATTTAGCAATGCAAGTTGGATATCCAATAAAGAAGATCATTCTTTTACATTTGGATGGGTGTTCCTTCTTGGGGGAGGTGCCATTAGTTGGGCATCAAAGAAACAGACTTGCATAATAAATTTAACTATTGAATCTGAATTTGTTGCTTTGGCAGCAGCTGGTAATAAGGCTGAATGGTTAAGGAATTTACTTTATGAAATTCCGTTGTGGCCAAAACAGATTTCTTCTATGTCTATCAGGTGTGATAGTCAAGCTACTTTGGCTAAGGTTTATAGTCAAGGGTATAATGGCAAGTCAAGACACTTAGGTGTGTGACACAGCATGGTTCGTGAGCTCATAATGCATGGTGTCAAATTTGTTGAGTGGATTACAACTCATCAGAATTAAGCTGATCATTTAACCAAAAGGTTATGAAGAGTACTCGTGAAAGGATCAGCTGTGGGATTGAGGTTAAGTCCATATGAAAACTCTCATGTTAAGATACCCAATTCACCACCTAATATGACGTTAGGTGCTGAATTTTAAATGTGGAAAGCTTAACATCTAGAGTTTGGAACACAATATTAAATAATCCCAAGGTATGTGTTCGGATCTGCAAGATAAGGAAGGTTGAAGTGTTCTTCTTAATAGTTCTTTTGAAAAATTGCATTTGCAGGTGCGAGATTAAAAGAACTACCTATATGAGTACGAAGTTTAGCTGCTTCAAGAAGTTGGGACTTGACTTTGATGTACTCATGAAAGGATAGGGACATAGGCTAGTAAAATAATGTGTCAAGTAAGTTTTGTGTATGAAAAATTAATGTGTATATTATCTTCAGGTATTCAATAGTAATATTACAAGGTTCAATCTTTCGGGAAACCTTGATATTCGAATATTTGGAATGTGTAATATACTAATGTGAAATTCAATCGTCTCGACATTTCATTTATGCATTAGTTTGATTGTTTGCTGTAAATAGTTAGTGATTTATGATTACACTAAAATGGGGGAGGTTTGTTGGTATTTTAGTGTAAAGTAAATTGTGTTTAATATACAAATAAGGGTCGACACTTAGTTGTATATTAACGGGACTAACTAGGTGCTAAGGTAATGCGGGTTATGGGTTATATAAGTTGGTATTGCAGGCAGTTGGTGATCCTGCTGCTAGGTGGATTTGATCCTGCTGGTAGTTGTGAATTCTGCTGCTATTTGAATTCGATCCTGCTGATAGTTATGCGAACCTGCTGCTAGGTTGATGTGGTTTAAGAATAACTGTTTTACAGTTATTAGGTGTTTTATAACGATTCATAACTGCTTATAACCGTTTATAACCGTATGGAACATATATAGTTGTCTTGGATATTCTCAGGAGAGGAGATATACGATATAAGAGAGACTAAAAACTTCTCTTAACCTTGTAATTTTCTGCAAACATATAATCATACACAAACTTGAATCAATTAGATTTTATCCGGTCGTTAATTGGTATACACTCCAATTTAATCGATCTGAAAGCGTACTATTCGTGACTTCTAATTGCTATCAGGATACCAATCTCACCCCAATTACCACAAATAAACAACACTTTGTTGGGTGTCCCTAACAGTGAATGACGCGTCTTCGAGGTGCCACGGAAGCAAAGCACGCGTCCTAACACCCCTTATTACCACTAGTCTTAATCCTTTATTCAGTCTAATTTTCAAGAAAGAGGTAAATGAAAACAGTAACATTGTAATTTAGGCTTAACCTTATTTTTCATGAGGTATTAATCTTAACCAACAAATTTATAATGATATGTTGCATTATTGCAAATTTATAGTGAAACCAGTTCAAACGACTCTGGTTTAGCATCTTTACAAAAAAAAAATAGGAAAATTTACATTAGCTAATTCGTGTTATGCCTGCTATCATCTACATGAACTGAAGGTAAAATACGCATGCCAACACACCAATTCAGATTATACAAAGTTGCACGGTCAAAAAATAAGTCTGTTATTCTTTCAATGCCCATGCGCAAAGAAGAGAAGGAGCATTCCAGGCTTGTGAACCAATGCATGTCCTAATCCCTTTGCACATAGGCATTATAAGAAAAATAAGACAATTTACTCAGAACTCCGTGGACTTAGTTTTAAAGCCATGGAATGATTGTTCTCCCATCAATGTGGGACAAGTTCCACTTCCATTTCCTTATTTCAGTTAAATATCATTTCTCTTTTGCATATATCATACACATCAATTCCAATTATACATATAGTATAGGCACCAATATTTACGAAAGCCAATGTACATGTGTGTTTTTAAGGCCCATTTTAAAGCTTGATTAAAGAAATTTTATGCAACCGCTCATCACAATTTTAGTTTCATATTACCAGCGCATTTAACGACCGTTAGTATCAATTAATATTCTCTATATAAAGTCCAACAAAAGAAAAATATATCATAAACAGCTTTTTGTTGGATTGCTATAGGTTTTTCACTTTTTTGTATATATTCTTAACTATTTATATCAGCTTTTGGCAGAATTATTCGAGCTTTTCTCATCGTTAATTCGATATTAAAACCAAAATTGTTTATTTAGGGGTAGATGAGATTGTTTTTATAGATTTTATTGCAACTAATTACAATTCTTTGATCAGTATACAAGTTATATCAAGTAATTACATCAGTTTTGGATTTAAGATGTGTCTATTGTTCAAACAATAAATAAGCATCATGTTTGCTAATTCTTTTCTGTTTTTATCAAAAAGTATTTGTTTTAGACATAAAAAATTTAGATATACAAATTATACAAGTTAACAACCATCCTATCATATTAACTTTTTTTATTTATTTTTATCTAATAGTTTACTACACTAATTGATAAGATGCTTGTTAACATAATACTTATCTCTTAAAACATATGTGTACATTGGAGTAGTATACAATAATGGTACAACCATGCTTACTTACTCAAATATAATACAGCTTGTGATTATATAAAACACATAATTAAGTACATTACTAACTGAATTATGCCTAAACTATAGCTAACTGCACTGTTTGCTATCGACTTTGTAGCCGGGACGGGGTCACCTTCATTCGACGTGGCAAAGTGTTGAACCATTTGAGCTGGCCCCGGTTTAGGCATGTCACAGTGACCAATATCCGAATCTGATAACAAGCCCAAATCGTCTCCTAACCCATTTCGACCGTCGTAGCATAGTCCTAAGTTATTCTGAAGCTTCAACTTTTTTCTCATTTTCCAAATCATTTCTTTGCCAAATGGAATTGGCCCGATCAACTCGTTATCGTTAAGCCTTAACTCACTTAGCCCATTTAGATTTCGGTAACTTGTTGGTATCGACCCATTTAAACGGTTCCTATCGAGGTGGAGGATACGTAAGTTAGGTAATCGGGCTATCGATTCGGGTATTGGCCCGTATAGATATGTATCCGAGAGAATAAGGACCATCAAGTTTTTTAAGTTGTTGAATGCGGTGTCTGGGATCGTTGAGCCCATTGGGTTGCCGTTCAGAACTAAAGCTTGAAGGGAATTTAGGCCTTTTAGGCCCAATGGAAGTGGGCCTGAGAGGCTATTGTAGCTTAAATCCATCAAGATTAGACTCGTCAACCCGTTGATGGAATCGGGTATTTGGCCCGAGAGTCTGTTACGACTTATATCGATTTTCATTAGTGAAATGCAATTTCCAATGGTAGTCGGAATTGAGCCCGTTAGGTGGTTTTGGTTGAGGTCGAGTATAGTGAGTTGAGGAAAGTTGAGACTCGGAATTGAACCGCTTAGTTTGTTGCTACTCAAATCTAACGACTTTAAACCTGTAAACCGGTTAAAAGAAACTGGTATTGAACCATTGAGATTGTTTTTGTGAAGATCAAGAACTCTTAAACCGGTTAGATTACCTAGCCCAATAGGAATTGGGCCTACATGCCCATTTTCTCTAAGAACAAGCGTTTGCAAAGTAGGGCCCAGTTGGCCCAAAAACGTAGGAATGGGTTGAGGCTTGTCGCTAAAACACCGGTAAAAAAACAAGGTACGAATGTATGGTAATTTAGTGATGGAATGTGAAATATAGGAGCGTGTCGGGTCACATGTAGGAAAAGCTGTGTCATCCGACAATGCCCCGAAAGATAAAGAAACAACGTGGAAAACATTATTTTGGTCGGGCATGCACTCGATACCATGCCAACGACCCCTGCAAACATCAGGGATTTCAGTGGCCCATTCGTTACCCGTAGCTTTCATGATATCATAAACCGCTTGTTGCTCTTCTGGGTCGGTTTTAGCCCCGTTGTTGTTAACCGAGAAGCCCGTTTGAGGGGCATCTACGAGTGCAGACGGGACCCCCGAATCGGACATAATAACTGTAAACGAGAGGCATGTTGGAATGAGCAATATGGTAGTTAGGATAGAAAAAAAGATGGTCATTTTGTGATATAAGAATTTTAGTGACATGGAATGGTTTATAGTATTTGAATTTGAAAGAGTAATAAAGGGTGTCACGAGGAAATGAGGATGTGAAATAAATGTGGGGTGCATCAGTAAATGTAATTCACGAGTAGTTCACTTTGGTTTTCAGTGTTTGTAAGTTGTGGGGTTTGGCTATTTAATGGACATGCTTCGGTTCTGGTTCTTGCATGTAAACCCGAGACCAGTCTTCACCTAGCCCAATTACATCCTGAAAAGCCCGACTATAAAAGACCTAGACCAATCCTTGGTTCTATTATGGTTTCGAAGTACAGCTAAAGCTTAAGTCTTTACTTGTGAAGCATGACTTGATTAGAACCCGCTAACAGTGAACCTAACAAGAGCGAGTCAAGGACTGAACCACCAAGTCACCTAATAAGCCTATTATCAGTTCAAAGTCTAGTAAAAATGCGAGTTTTACAAAAGAATTATCGCCGGTTAAAAGCGCGTCTAACTGCAAACATAAATTTTTCGGGTCAATGGCCTAACCACCAAGTCACCTAATGAGCCTAATTATCAGCTAATCAATAGTGCTAGCCAAGGTGCAATCTTGTGAATTTTGGCGGCCATGTATCATACAAACATATTAAGGCTTATCAATTTTTGGTTAGACACATTCAAAGAGAGAAAGTTTTGCGTATCTCGCATCGACAAATTCGATATTCTGTGATTTTTTAGCGACCCGACCTAAAACTTTTTTACTCTACAACAAATTTTTACTCTGAATAAGTTTCACTTTTCTTTCAAGAAAAGAAAAAGTAAGTTTCACTAGAAAAATGAAATTATTGACTAATCTCCAAATTTCAATACCATGTTAATTTAATGATAATAATTTTGGAGTAGTCCACTCGACAAATATGGAATTGCTTTTCGGTGATGTATGTCACAAATTGATGGCTCGTGGCAACATGTATTGCTCCACAAGTTTACATGATTGATTAAACATTACACATGTAAACTACTGACTTTAGTCCCTTTATAGTATCAAACACAACAACGTGGGCACATAATGCAAAAGCTAAGACAAATATGTGTTGAGTCACCTCGAGGCGTAAAGATCAATCCATTGTTTCGGTCAATATCTAAATATGCCAATGTTTTAAAAACCGGGTATTGAATCGACACGATCGAGTTATCGGGTCATCGGGTTACCAGTTCAATCGGTTCGACCGCTGGGTCAACCCAGTTTTCTATTTAAGTATATTGCAATATTTCTGCTCATTTAACAACTATAAAACCTTAATTTTTAATACCAAACATACAAAAAGCCTAAAAAGTTTAATATCATTCACATTATAGGTTTATAATATATTATACAACACCAAAAACATATAATTCAACGTCGATACAAGTTTTTAACTTAAAAACAACATCATCCATCATCAAGTTCAATCCAAACTTATCATATACATTTTTAAAATATAAAGAAAATAAAATATCAAACACGGCCGACTTTGGTGCACTGGGTTGATTCAGGCCACATGAAACTCGGTGAGTCAAACTGGATTCTCAAGCCTTAAAAACCCGGTTCATTTTGACCCATTTTTCAGCTAAAAATGGTTCAACCAGTCAGGTTGAACCACGTTTCAAAACACTAGTTATAACATATGGACCATAGTGATTGGATATTTTAGCTTAAGACTAAGTGTATGCATTAAAAATCGATTAACAAATTTCGGTTGTACAATCAACTAGCTAGTGTTTATCTATTTAGCATTATGTTTATTTTGTTATAATTATTTACACATTTCTTATTTTAGGTTACACTTTTGACGATTTCCTAATAGACACATGATCAGATAGCTTGTTTTAGGCTGTAGCTAGACGCATTAAGTCGAACGTACAAAATATTGTTGCCCGCTTGCCTGTCGTTTCAGTGTAAAAATTTTTCTTTGAGATATTATGGAAAATCGATTGTTCATTATTTCTTACAAGAATAAAAGAAAAATAAAATGGATGTTTGTGTTTTAATAATACCTTATTTTGTGTAAAAACTCATCAGTTAAATAATTGTTACTTCAAGTCTTACTTGTTACTTATTACACGTGAGACATATTTGTTTTGTATATATGTAAAATTGTTAATTGCCCTTAAAAAAGTAAAATCAAAAAAATAAATATTTGACATCTCAAATTGACAAATATATGTTACACTTTTGACAATTTTAACGAATGATCTACGTGGTAGCTTGTTTTAGGCCCCTCGCTAGACGCTTTAAGTCGAGCATGAAATATAATCACCATTATTCACTTTTTTTTTTTCTTAAAAGTGATGCACGTATGAAGATGTGACACTAAACTCACTAGGTGTCATGACTTAAATCATTACTTTTATTATTATTATTATAATTATTATTATTGTTATTATTATTGTTATCATTATTGTGTGACATCAATTTTTTCATTTTATATCTTTTTTATTTACACATCTAAAAACACCATCTCTCAAGCAAAAACACATTTTCTGTGACTTATAATTTTATTTTATTTTTCATTTTTTAAAACCAACTAAATTTTCGTTTACTAAAATTAAAAATACTTTATATGTAAATACTAGACTATAGACCCGCGGGTTTCGCGGGTGGCAATAAAAAAAATTGTATTGTAAGTAAAACAAAGTCATATTTTAAAAAACAACTAAACTATCTTGTTTTGACAGCAAAATGCAGCAACCAAACTGCCATTTTGACAGCACAATAGAAACAAAATATTCCCACTTTTGACAAATAAAATTTTGTGCGTCGTCATAAATAGTCCTGTCTGTGACTAAATTCGAGCAGAAAAAATAAATTAACGTACAACCATACCACATTGGCATCAGTTGGAACAGATGGCTCCACTCGAGTTTTCATCCAGGTCGAACCACCCAATTTCGAAAGTGAGTATCTTTGACAACATCCTTTCTTGGACACTCTTTGTTAACTCCTCACCCATGATGGCAAAATTGTAATGTTGAATGATGTTAGTTACCATCGAAAAAAATCCCCAATGCAGTAAAGCACAATGAATAAAACACAATTTTGTGCTTTAACTCATCTTTATCCTCCAAGAAATACACTGATATGATTGACCCCATTGAGAAAGAATAAACTGGCTGAACTGCACCAAAAAGATATGCGGCCACAGTCCCAAACAAAGCTTGCTTCCATTCAGGACTGTTCAGTGCTAAAAGCCTCTTGAAGGATGGCACCGGAAGTTTTTTGTCTGTGTCTAAGGTAAAGTTGTGTCCTTCACCGCAAGAGATGGAATTTGACGAGCTCGAAGGGCTCATTATTGACTTGTTTGTGTTGTGGCCATCAAATGGCGAGTAGGCGGATGTAGATCCACCCGGGTAAGTATTTTGGGGTTTATCATTTTGTTTGGTTTCTTGGAGGCGAATGAGTGAAGCATACGAGCCATTTTCAAGTTGAATGAGGTCATCATGGGAGCCTGACTCGACTACCTGGCCATTCTGGACCACCACTATTACATCTACATTTCTGATAGTGGAAAGGCGATGAGCTACGATAATGGTGGTTCGATCAATGGTTGCACGATCAAGAGCTTCCTGAACGACTCGTTCTGATTATGTGTCGAGTGCACTTGTTGCCTCATCCAAGAAAAGGATACGAGGGGACTTGATTATTGCACGGGCAATTGCAATCATTTGCTTTTGCCCACCAGCCATTTGAACTCCACTTTCACCAACCTATTGTGCAAAACAAATTTACAAGCATCAAGTAAAAGAATCTACAAAACAATTAAAAATTATTAGTTTCATATTGTAATGATCTTAAAGGTTGTCAAGCAAGCATATAATATGATTTTTAAATAGTGATATAAGAGTAAATATCAATCAAGTTATGTAAATCATTTATTTTCTCTCAACCAAAAAAATTTCGCCTACGAGAATGAGTCATGTAAAATTACTGTATAAGATACCAACTTTCGATTCATGACTCATGAGATTCTCTTGTACTTAAATATCGGCATTGACCCATACAATAAGGAGATGTGATCATCAATAATTAAAATAGATTTCAATTTTATGCTTGTTGTGCTTACCTTTATGAGTACTCATTTTACTATTAACTAAATACATAATCGGCTAAGACTAAGGTACATCTTCTTGGCGTTTCTTGGTATATTTTATCAGTGTAAAATAATTCGCACACAAGTTTCACAAGATGGAAGGATTGAGAAAGAACCTGAGTGTCATAGGCTTGAGGCAACTGAGAGATGAAGTTATGAGCATTTGCAGCTTTTGCAGCTTCAATCACTTGTTTCATGGTAGCGTCTTCCTTGCCGAAAAGTATGTTTTCTTTTATTGTGGTCGCGAATAAAGCCGGCTCTTGACTCACTAAGCCCATTTGTGATCTTAACCATTTTAGTTGAAGCTTTTGAATCCTCACCCCATCAACACTGATCTCTCCTCCTTGAGGATCATAAAATCTTTGCAACAATGCAATTACCGTTAACTTACCAGATCCACTCCTACCAACCAACGCAACGGTCTTCCCAGCTGGAACGTGTAAATTGAAGTCTTCAAATATTACCGATTCTGGCCTTGGTGGGTATGAAAATGTTATGTTTTTGAATTCGACCTCCCCAGAGACTTGTTGTAATATCTCCCCTTCCATGTTTTCAGAATCAATGTCAGGAACTCTTATGATAACTTCCCTTATATGCTCGCTGGCAGCCATTGCATCAGAAAAGTACTTCACATCTGATAATGCAGAACCCAATGATCTGAGATAATTATTGTAATTGTTAGGATGATCTTAGAATCCTCCATTAATTAAGAAACGACAACCTATGAAAGAGTAATGTAATTGTAAAATATAAAACCTATGGAATAATACGATAACTGCTTAATAAATGTCTGAATGAGAATAAAAAAACGTATTGTCCGCCAAAGGTGATGGCAGCTCCAACAGAAAATACGGTACCTCCCCTAGCTCCATGATACATCACCAATCTGCTACTATACCAACACAAGAAACACCATACACAAAAAACGACTCCTTTGCTGCCAATAGCTAGTCCTTTAGCCAAACCTTGCTTTAAGCCAAGCTTCACAGAATATTTTCACCTACAAATGAATAAACTACACTGAATGAAGAAATAGCCTGTTCTACCACCGCACCAGCCTTATTATACTCCTTCCTAATCATTATTGATAAGCGCATCCGATAATCAAGTTGAGAAGATCAGTTGAAATTTTAAACTTATTTTTAGTGAAACATTATCTAATTTCACTAACAGTTAATAATCAAAACAAAATTAGCCATATCAAGCGTCTTAGGCAAAAACCCCAATTTGATTAGGGTTTATAAAAATTGAAAATAAAAAAATACAAACTACACATACCTGTATGAAGAGATAAGGGTATAGAACAAATTAGAGATGAGGTATTGACATCAATTACTGATAATATTATAATGCTTGATGTGGTATAGAACAAATTAGAGATAAGGGTAGCAAAAAAAAGGGGAAGAAGTGAAGGTCGGTAGAGATAAGGGTAGCAAACAAAAAGGTAAGAAGTATATATGACGTCAGTGTATGACGTCATAAAAGAGGGGTTGTTGCATTCAAAAATCTTTTCTTTTATTATATATAAAGATATACATAAAAATATAAAAATTACAGTAAGTTTAGATTAAATTTGCACTTTGTTCGCTGATTTATATATAAATTTCATAGTTTAGAGGTTTAAATTGAAAACTCAATAGAGTAAATTGAAAAAATCGTCCTTGTGGTTTGACCAAATTGCATGTTTCGTCCGTGTGGTTCCGAAAGTGCAAAAACCGTCCGTATTTTGCACTGTTTGGGATCGTTTAGTCCTCCGGCACTAACTGGGTTAATGTCTTTCCGTTATCTTTTGCACGTTACTACGTTAGCCCATTTGGCTAACGATCGTTGCAGCGCTCATCCATTAAACTAAAGGCCGTTTATAATTTTAGATTTTCGGTTTATTTAAAGTTTTTTGATTTTTTATATACGTTTTTATATAAACATATACGTTTTTCTGTACATTTTTATACGCTTTTATTACGTTTTTAAATACATTTTTATATAGTTTTTATATATGTTTTTAAATACGTTTTTAAATATATTTTATGTACGTTATTACAAAAACGCTCTTATAATACGTATTTATATACATTCTTACATACCTTTTATACGTTTTTATATAAGTTTTTAAATTTGTTTTCATCCGTTTTTATACATTTTCATCCGTTTTATATGCTTTCAGCCGTTTTTATACGTTTTTATCCGTTTTCGCCCGTTTTTATACGTTTCCATCCGTTTTTATACGTTTTCGTACGTTTTTATACGTTTTCTTCCGTTTTTTATACGTTTTTGTATGTTTTTATACGTTCTCATCCATTTTAATATGTTTTCTTCCGTTTTTATACGTTTTCATACGTTTTCGCCTGTTTTTATTCGTTTTCATATGTTTCTATACGTTTCCGGCCGTTTTTATACATTTTCATACCTTTACATACGTTTTCATCTGTTTTCATACGTTTTCACCCATTTTCACCTGTTTTCATCCATTTTATAACGTTTTCATCCGTTTTTATTTGTTTTCGTACTTTTTATTACGTTTTATACGTTTTTATACATTTTCATCTGTTTCTATACGTATAAAAAAACTAATTATAAAAAACGTATAAAAGCGAACAAAAACGTATGAAAATGGATGAAAACGTATAAAAATGCATAAAAACATATAAAAACGGATGAAAACGTATAAAAACGAACAAAAACGTATAAAAATAGATGAAAACGTATGAAACGTAAGAAAATGTATAAAAACGGACGAAAACATATAAAAAGAGATGAAAACGTATAAAACGGAAGAAAACGTATAAAAACGTATGAAAATAAAACGTATAAAAACAGATGAAAACGTATAAAAACGGACATAAACATAAAAAATGATGAAAATGTTAGAAAATGTATAAAAACGGATGGAAACGTATAAAAACGGATAAAAACGTATGAAAACGTATAAAAACGGACGAAAGCGTAAAAAAACGGATGAAAACGTATAAAACGGACGAAAACGTATAAAGAACATATTATAAAAACGTATTTAAAAACTTATATAAAAACGTTTAAAAAGTATATAAGAACGTATATAGATACGTGTATAAGACCGTTTTTGTAATAACGTATATAAAAAATATATAAAAATGTACATAAAAAATATATAAAAACGTATTTAAAAACATATTTAAAAAATGGGGTTTTGCTATTGTGATTAAGAATACAATTTTTATTACATGATTACAATGAATGATTATGATTGGATGAGAATTCCGAAAAAAGCGAAGACAATCCCTAAAAACACGGATTTACAACCAACATGTTGATATAAATAATGCCTAAACACGTTATTAATATTTTTCGATATCTCTACGTTTTGATAATAACAAAATGTAAAATCATTAATTGGAAAATTATGACGTAAACAAGTATTTAGTTGTTAATATCTATTTCTACAACTCAAATCACTTAAGGTATGAATGAACTAATGCTTAATGCAATATATGATCAAAGGAACATTTTCTTAAACACTAGATTTTTTATAAAATGTCAAAAACATGTTATATCTTTTAGAAAAATATTTTTGGTAATAAATAAAAAGGTTTAATTCATTATAAATTTATGAATTCAAATTTTCAACCAAAATCAGTAAAAATATTCCAGAAAAACCTTCCCCACAAAAAGATAAATCTGGGCAACGGCTAGGGAGGGGCGGCCCCTTTAATTATACTAGGTGGCCCCCTTAAAATTAAGGGGACCGCCCCCCTATTTAAGGGGGCCCGTCACGCTCCTGTAGGTTCCAGCTGTCCAGTTTTTCTGCCTATAAATACCAGCCTTCCCCTGGATTTTTACTCACCTTTTGCACACCCAAACATTCTGTTTTAAATCTTGTAAATCCTTTCCAAAAACCCTTTGATCACATTATCTTAAGCATTGGTTTCTAAGTGATCTAAGCTTCCACCATCAAAGTGCAAAAGAAGAATACTCCTTCAACTAGAAAAGAAGTATTATAGCTTAACTCATATCATCATTGTAGTTGTGTAAAGTGTTGTATAGTTGTGATAAGTAGATCTAAGTGTAAGTAACTAGATGTGTTGTAAAGAAGTAGTGTAGAAGTAGTTGTGAAGTAGTCGTGAAGTAGTCGTGAAGAAGTATTCGTGAAGTAGTCGTGAAGAAGTCGTGAAGCCGTCGTGAAGAAGTCGTGATTAAGTTGTGTAGAAGTTGTGTATAAGTTGTGAGATTGGTTCTAGCTACGATTAGAACTCGACATCTAGCTTTGTGTCGTTAAGCCGGTGTAAGCTAAAGTTGTGTAAGGTTTTCTCCACCATAAGGGAGTTTGTTGACATAGTGAAGAAAACTCTCGAGTAGGTGACTCGAGGAGTGGAGTAGGGCAAGGAAGGTGTCCTTGTAGCCGAACCACTATAAATCTCCGTGTTGTGGTTTGATCTTTCCATCTCTTTCTTTCATTTCATTACATTTACTTTACTTGCATTGCTTGTTTATATTTGTTCATATTGATCAAGAGTTGAATTCACATAAGATAGAATCGAAGTTTTAAAAAGTAAACAAAAGTTTTCATAAATTAAAAAGACGTAAAACTATTCAACCCCCCTTCTAGTTTTCCACAATTGGTATCAAGAGCCAGGTAAAACAAGATTTTTAAAATAAACTGTATTTTAAAACTTGAAACGATCTATGGAATCTGAAAAATATTTAGAAGGGCAATCTATGCAAAGACCACCACTATTTGAAAGTGATGGATTTTTATATTGGAAAAATCGATTCGAAACTTATGTGAAGTCAAAAGATCTAGATCTTTGGCATGTTATTACTAATGGTGATTTTTTACCTATTCAACATAATCTTGAAACTAAAAAGGATGAAGTTGTACCTTTTGAAAAACAAAGTGATGATTTAAAAAGAAAACTTTCTAAAAATAATGAGGCTAAAATGGTTATTTATAATGCGTTACCACGTAAAGAATATGAAAGAATCTTTAGGTTCGTGATGCGTGGTTTTGCGACCTTACAACAGGTTTTACCTCTCGAGGGATCTCAAGAGGCTTGCAATCCCCACCAGGCAGTGTACCTGACCGATGTAGTATAGTGTACTGGCAAGTACCGGGGGATTGATCGTTCTCTAGGGGAATAGTGTCGTTAGGATTGAAAACTACTCTAATAGGTCTAAGGGTGATGAAAGATTCTTTTTGTATTTTTTTATATTTTTATAAAAGCAAGTAAAATCTCGGGTTTGAATGAGTGGGCGGAATTAGTTGCTAGTCAACTAACCCAAATTGTAAAACCCTAAAATCTGAAAACGTGTAAAAAGACCAAAATGCCCTTACAATCTAAAACTTTGATTAATATGTTTATAAAAGTACCGAATTAACCCCGAATCTCTGGAAACGAACTACAAATCAAGTAAAATAATTATGAGGCAAGCTCCCAATATTTTCACAAGTACAAAAGTGTATTATTTACACCAAAGTATTACTTGGCCGATTTAATTTAAATACAAATTATAGTTTATGTTTTTAAATACATTTAACTTTCAAAATTAAATCATAAAATCATGTAATTAAGGAAGATTGATTTGTGGTCAATTAGGACCGATTCTCTAGCCTAAATCACTCCCTAAGAACTCGGCATTCCACCAATATAATAAATCCTCATCCCTTTTCTCTCCACACAAAACAAACCGAGTATACCCTAACAAATACACACAAAGGTGACGGCAGCTCTCATATCATCCAAGAAAGAAAAAGGGTGCGAAGGTGTAGCAGGTAGAGATCGGCTTGGAGTGGTGATCGTGGGTGTGTTTATCAGCTTGGTGTTGATCAGTGCTTAGGTTATTGGTTGTTTCGTTCATTCATCGGTTTTGGGTTTCTTCATCGTCCTTGGTTTGTTTTATCCGCTATAATCGACTATGTAACCATTCAATCGCTTGGGTTTTATAACCCAAATGTAGATCGTGAACCATTAAAACGATGGAACTATATCTAAATGTTGTATGATCGTGAACATGGAATATGAAATATATCTATGCATAACCATAACCTATTCTATACTTTGAATTGAAACCATATGTAGACTCCATTCTGTTTAATCAGTTAACATGTAAAACCTAAGCCTTGTTTCTGTTTTAAATTATTCGAACCTGTTGGAAATATATTATACGTGCTGAAAAACTGAAAGAAAACATAAGTATGTAAAACGTGGTCGATCTCTATTCGGTTTTACTCTTCGAATAAGTACGATATATAATGAATCTGGTAATTCGAGACGTTTTTATGGCGACTAAAATACGCTTAGAACCTGGTTATAAACGTAAATAATTAAGAAGAGATATGCATATCATGGTTAATTTTGTGTGATCGTTAAGTTGAGCTTATGGGTGTGTCGAAGGTGTCGTAAACAATAAAACAAGTTGTGAATCGGATTAAAGAGTGGTAGTATAGACCTTTGGTCTTGTTAAGTTGCATGAGAACATGATTAATATATACGTCGACCTTCGTTCCAGTTTTGCTATTCGAATATGCTTGTCCTTTACGCATTTGATCTGGTCATTAAATCCTTAATACGCTCCTTAAATATGATATTTGTTACACAACTAGAACTTGGATATATAAACTAAAATATGAAGATGAGGCATGCATGTGTGATTACGTGGTTAAGAGTTTAGTGATGCCATGCCTCCTATTTGAGTTGTACGTGTAAGAGTTGATATATGTCAAGTCATATGTGTGAGTGTATATCGTGTGAGTAAAAGGCTGTTTTGTACGAATCGTTTTCGATATATGTATTATACGAAGAAGATGAGATTGTGTGCATGCATGTTATTTTCTTTCTGTGACTACGTTCGAATCACAAATCACATGGCAAGAGGTGCGAGTCGATTCGGCTTGTGCAAATTAATATATGTCATATGAGGAGAATGTAATATACATGCATAGTAGTCCTTTTTGCTGCTTCCATTTTCGAAATAAAATAAAGGAGTAATTTGGGTTGTTTTTGTATAGTGAGATTTGTAAAATTAAGAAACTTAATATATATTTGTATAATTTACTTTTGGACCTTAAACTTTGTAATATTGACACATTAAACCCTAAAATTACTAAAGGTGTCATATTAAACCTAAGCTAAAATATGTATCATATTAATTCTAAAATTATCTAATTGGCATTTTTAACCCTAAACGTTATTATATCGGAAAACGTGTTAAAAATAGAAAGTTACTTAAAAGGTAAAGTACCTAAAGCGGAAACTTACTAAAAATGGAAGGTGTCTATATATATAAACCTGCTAAAAATAGAAAGTTATCAAATCTGGAAAGTTTCTTAAAATGGAAAGATGAACTAAAAATGATAATCTGAACTTGAACCCCCCTTAGTAATTTGTCTTCTACTTTCTCTAGGTGTGAAGAGAGAGAGGTCTTGATCCTTCTCAGTACTTTCTGCTTTTGTTCTTTGTGCTTGCATTTGAATAAGGTACAGATACTCTGCCCTTTTTCAGTAAGGGCGTCTTAATCCCTTGATATGATTTCTGATTTCTGATTTGTTGTGAACCATTGATATGATTCGTTGCTTTGTAAACCTTGATCTGCTAGACTCTGATTTGGCCTTTGGCATATTATATCTGATACATCTGTTCTGAACTGTCTGTTCTGAACTATCTAATTTGGACCTTTGGATATGACCTTCTGATTTGATTTGACACCTGACTCTTAGTTTGATACCCGAGCCAAAATTTGTGACCCTAGCCATGAAGGTAACATGGCCGTGTCTGTGATGCACCACTGGCATGACTAGTGTGTAGCCCTAGTGATTTGGTTACACCGTCCCTTTGATTTGGTCTGCATGTGATTGGGTAGGGGCGTATGGATGCATCCTAGATCTGTTTCTGTTTAGTGGATTTGACTGTATATGATATGATATATGATTTGTCTGGTGATTGGTACTGTGTGCAATACATGCCCTTCACATTTCTGAGAGGTCGCTCCTCTATGGTTACTGTATGTGATATGATCTGATATGTTTCTGGGCTCGTGGTGGATTACTATCCTATCTTACTCTTTTCCTTTTATTGATTGTACCTTATGATACTTTCCTTTGCACCATATAATATATCTGTTTCGTTATCATTTAATCTTCGCCATGATTCGTTCTTCATTATTTCTGCTTATTATATGTATCTGTTCACTGAGCTTTTTAAGCTCAGCCGCACGTCTTTTCTTTTCGTGTGCGGCAGGTATCTAAGCTAGGAGCTGGGGACTTCTGCTTTGGGTTTGAGAGATTATAGCTTTTGGTTGGAGCTTTTACCTTAGATGACCACCCTTATATTATGACCTTTGTTTCGGGATTTTGTTTCTTTGTTTATTCCTTTGGTTTATCTTTATCCTTTGAACTCATGTAATTTTGATTTAAGCCGTGTTGGCTTGACTTTTCTTATTGATTTTGGTTTATGGCTTCCGCTGTGTATTATGTATGCTCTGATTTGTCACCGTGATGTGACACCTTTACCCTTGTCGGGTTGGGGTGTTACAACTATGGTATCAGAGCCAGGTTGCGACCTGTAGTACATAAGCCATGACCTGTGGATCATGTGGACCTTAGGATTTGACCCTTAAGATTTGAGTCTTGACTGGTGAGGATTTGGGTAGACATAGGTTTCGGTTTCGTCTTTCCTTTCGTGCTTATTCTTCCTATGTTTTGCTAATCATTTTCGTGATCGTTCAGATGGTGAATACCCGCTTTACTCAGTACTCTAATGGGGAGGATGGCCCCAATTTTGAACAGATGATAGCCGCCGCTGTGGCTGCTGCTATTCCGCAAGTGGTGACTCAGGTCACCAATAACATCAGGGACGGTGCAGGTTCTTCTGGTGGCGGCGGTGGCGATGCTCCACCCCCTACTCCACCCACTGCTCCTCCCGCTGCTCCTCCTGTTGGCATTCATGTGTGGATCGAGAGGTTTAACAAGCTTAAGCCTCTCTCTTTCAGGTCCGCTGCTACTCCCCATGAAGCGGAGGACTGGATCACACACGTCGAGAAGTTGTTTCGTGTTCTGGGATGTGCTGATGAGTTTAAAACTCGGTTGGCCACATTCAAATTTGAAGGTGATGCTCAAAATTGGTGGACTGCTCTTATTCAGGCGAAAGGGGATGATTTTGCTGAGACTTGTTCGTGGGCGGATTTCATCGAGGTATTTTATAAGCAGTATATTCCTATGTCGGAGCAGCTAAGGTATGAAAGAGAATACGGGTCGATTCGTCAGGGTGATCAGGAGTCGTCAGGAGAGTTTATGCAACGGTTTCTGCGTCTGGCCAGTTTCGTTGGGCCAGAAGTCACTGGTGATGCTATGCGGCAGGCTCGTCATTTCAAATGGGCTTTAAAGGGGTGGGTGTTAGACCGGATTGTTAACACTCCGTTCGAAGATGTGGCTGGAGTTCAGGACGCCGCGCGTAACATCGAGTTATTACACGCAGACCGGGATTCTAATAAGCGGGATAGGGACGGTAATCGGGTAAACTCCAGGGAGCAGGGCCGTCAGGGCCAGAGTCGGGAGTATAAGAGTTATGAGGAACGAGATCGGGCGGACCGTGGTCGTGATCAGCGAGGTCGGGAGTCGAGGTCAGTTTCTAGGCGGGATGGTGATCGTCATGAGCAGAGGAGGACTACTGAGGCCTTACCTCCTCCACCTCTGTGTGCTACTTGCGGGAAGGCGCATCCGGGTACTTGCTTTAGGATTACCGGCGGTTGTTTCTCATGCGGCTCTACTCATCATCGGGTGAAGGACTGTCCCAGGAAGAACCATACTGTACCGACGGAACCGGCTAAGCCAGCACCCACTGTGGGACGAGTTTATGCTTACACTCGTGATCATGCGGAGGACTCATCAGGTACCATTATCGGCTTTCTTTTCATTGTGATCGTTTTGTCTTTGCATCATTTCGTCATATCTAATCCGTTTGTCAAGAAGCTTAATCTGAAACCAACATCATTAACTAATCGTATCCTTATCTCTGCGTCTATGAAATCATAATCGGAGCTATTTTAGTTATCCACGTTTCGTGTTCTGATCTGGTATGCCTTTGTTTTGTTTTCCGTTCTGTTTCGTTTCCGGCTCTTCGCAAATTTCGAGGACGAAATTTTTTTTTAGGGGGGAAGAAGTTGTAAAACCCTAAAATCTGAAAACGTGTAAAATGACCAAAATGCCCTTAAAATCTAAAACTTTGATTAATATGTTTATAAAAGTACCGAATTAACCCCGAATCTCTGGAAACGAACTACAAATCAAGTAAAATAATTATGAGGCAAGCTCCCAATATTTTCACAAGTACAAAAGTGTATTATTTACACCAAAGTATTACTTGGCCGATTTAATTTAAATACAAATTATAGTTTATGTTTTTAAATACATTTAACTTTCAAAATTAAATCATAAAATCATGTAATTAAGGAAGATTGATTTGTGGTCAATTAGGACCGATTCTCTAGCCTAAATCACTCCCTAAGAACTCGGCATTCCACCAATATAATAAATCCTCATCCCTTTTCTCTCCACACAAAACAAACCGAGTATACCCTAACAAATACACACAAAGGTGACGGCAGCTCTCATATCATCCAAGAAAGAAAAAGGGTGCGAAGGTGTAGCAGGTAGAGATCGGCTTGGAGTGGTGATCGTGGGGTGTTTATACGCTTGGTGTGATCAGTGCTAGGTTATTGGTTGATCGTAGGTTCTGGTTTTGGGTTGTGGTCAGTCGTGCTCCTTGTTTCGTTCCTCTAATCATCCCATCCGACTGAGGTATATCCTTCAATCGTCCTTGGGTTTTATTATATCCGACTATGAATCAGATATGTACGCATTAAAACGATGGAACCTAATCTAAATGTTGTATGATCGTGAACATGGAAATACGAATATATATCTATGCATAACCATAACCTATTCTAATACATGAAATATGAAAACCATATGTAGACTCCATTTCTGTTTTGATCAGTTAACATGTAAAACCTAAGCCTTGTTTCTGTTTTAAATTATTCGAACCTGTTGGAAATATATTATACGTGCTGAAAAACTGAAAGAAAACATAAGTATGTAAAACGTGGTCGATCTCTATTCGGTTTTACTCTTCGAATAAGTACGATATATAATGAATCTGGTAATTCGAGACGTTTTTATGGCGACTAAAATACGCTTAGAACCTGGTTATAAACGTAAATAATTAAGAAGAGATATGCATATCATGGTTAATTTTGTGTGATCGTTAAGTTGAGCTTATGGGTGTGTCGAAGGTGTCGTAAACAATAAAACAAGTTGTGAATCGGATTAAAGAGTGGTAGTATAGACCTTTGGTCTTGTTAAGTTGCATGAGAACATGATTAATATATACGTCGACCTTCGTTCCAGTTTTGCTATTCGAATATGCTTGTCCTTTACGCATTTGATCTGGTCATTAAATCCTTAATACGCTCCTTAAATATGATATTTGTTACACAACTAGAACTTGGATATATAAACTAAAATATGAAGATGAGGCATGCATGTGTGATTACGTGGTTAAGAGTTTAGTGATGTCATGCCTCCTATTTGAGTTGTACGTGTAAGAGTTGATATATGTCAAGTCATATGTGTGAGTGTATATCGTGTGAGTAAAAGGCTGTTTTGTACGAATCGTTTTCGATATATGTATTATACGAAGAAGATGAGATTGTGTGCATGCATGTTATTTTCTTTCTGTGACTACGTTCGAATCACAAATCACATGGCAAGAGGTGCGAGTCGATTCGGCTTGTGCAAATTAATATATGTCATATGAGGAGAATGTAATATACATGCATAGTAGTCCTTTTTGCTGCTTCCATTTTCGAAATAAAATAAAGGAGTAATTTGGGTTGTTTTTGTATAGTGAGATTTGTAAAATTAAGAAACTTAATATATATTTGTATAATTTACTTTTGGACCTTAAACTTTGTAATATTGACACATTAAACCCTAAAATTACTAAAGGTGTCATATTAAACCTAAGCTAAAATATGTATCATATTAATTCTAAAATTATCTAATTGGCATTTTTAACCCTAAACGTTATTATATCGGAAAACGTGTTAAAAATAGAAAGTTACTTAAAAGGTAAATTACCTAAAGCGGAAACTTACTAAAAATGGAAGGTGACTATATATATAAACCTGCTAAAAATAGAAAGTTACTAAATCTGGAAAGTTTCTTAAAATGGAAAGATGAACTAAAAATGATAATCTGAACTTGAACCCCCCTTAGTAATTTGTCTTCTACTTTCTCTAGGTGTGAAGAGAGAGAGGTCTTGATCCTTCTCAGTACTTTCTGCTTTTGTTCTTTGTGCTTGCATTTGAATAAGGTACAGATACTCTGCCCTTTTTCAGTAAGGGTGTCTTAATCCCTTGATATGATTTCTGATTTCTGATTTGTTGTGAACTATTGATATGATTCGTTGCTTTGTAAACCTTGATCTGCTAGACTCTGATTTGGCCTTTGGCATATTATATCTGATACATCTGTTCTGAACTGTCTGTTATGAACTATCTAATTTGGACCTTTGGATATGACCTTCTGATTTGATTTGACACCTGACTCTTAGTTTGATACCCGAGCCAAAATTTGTGACCCTAGCCATGAAGGTAACATGGCCGTGTCTGTGATGCACCACTGGCATGACTAGTGTGTAGCCCTAGTGATTTGGTTACACCGTCCCTTTGATTTGGTCTGCATGTGATTGGGTAGGGGCGTATGGATGCATCCTAGATCTGTTTCTGTTTAGTGGATTTGACTGTATATGATATGATATATGATTTGTCTGGTGATTGGTACTGTGTGCAATACATGCCCTTCACATTTCTGAGAGGTCGCTCCTCTATGGTTACTGTATGTGATATGATCTGATATGTTTCTGGGCTCGTGGTGGATTACTATCCTATCTTACTCTTTTCCTTTTATTGATTGTACCTTATGATACTTTCCTTTGCACCATATAATATATCTGTTTCGTTATCATTTAATCTTCGCCATGATTCGTTCTTCATTATTTCTGCTTATTATATGTATCTGTTCACTGAGATTTTTAAGCTCAGCCGCACGTCTTTTCTTTTCGTGTGCGGCAGGTATCTAAGCTAGGAGCTGGGGACTTCTGCTTTGGGTTTGAGAGATTATAGCTTTTGGTTGGAGCTTTTACCTTAGATGACCACCCTTATATTATGACCTTTGTTTCGGGATTTTGTTTCTTTGTTTATTCCTTTGGTTTATCTTTATCCTTTGAACTCATGTAATTTTGATTTAAGCCGTGTTGGCTTGACTTTTCTTATTGATTTTGGTTTATGGCTTCCGCTGTGTATTATGTATGCTCTGATTTGTCACCGTGATGTGACACCTTTACCCTTGTCGGGTTGGGGTGTTACACAAATAACTACAATTGCAAATAAAATAAAATAACTGAAAATAAAAAGGTTGTGGAACTTATATGGAGAGAAATGTGTTTACTTAGATTTCCTTACTCCCTAACTATCTTTTACCGGTTGATTAGTGTGTATTAATTGCGTGGATGACGGGTGTATTCCTTAATACCAATCGTGGGGTGGCGTACGTACTTCCCCAACTCTATAAGCTCCTACTTCACTCCTATGTCGAGCCGGCTAAGAAGCTCCTAACATGGGATCACTAGAATTCGCTCATGCATTAAATATAACCATAAAAACCTTAGTACGCATTGGTTCATGTTTCTTAAGACGTTCAAGCAAGTTACCGTATAGGAGGTTAGCTAGTTTTCTTAAGCCTAACATCGATAAACAATCATCCAATACAATTAATAACACACCAACAACCAATAATCAATAATTAGGTTTCATTAGATCTAAGCAAACACAAGATAAATCTAGCCTAGCATGTTAAATAAAAGACAAGAACAAGATATAATCAAACAACACATAGACATATTGAATGATTAATTGATAACTTATCTTCAATTAAACATGGGAGATCCAAGGGTATAAAACCCTTAAAAGTAGCAGAAAAATCGTCTTAGGGTTTCTCCTCACAAAGTTGCACACTAATTACTAAAAATTATGAGAATATATATAGAAAATCAGATCTGACGGCGTCACGTTATAGAGCTGACGCCGTCACCTTGCCGCGGTTAGGGTTTCTTGATGGCCTTCTTGACACCGTCCCCTTTTAATCGTCCAAAATCCTCTCTGGCGTGTCAAGGGTTGACGGCGTCACAATGGAGCTTGACGCCGTCACAGGTACTTTTCCAGCAGATTTTGAGACTTTGTCGTTTTCTTCACTTTTATGCTCCAAAAACGTCCAAAATGCTTCCTTTTCCAGATTTCTTCTCCAAAGTACCTAAAATGACAAAAGGAACGATTTAGGGCAATATTTGATCAAATAAATACGATTTAGGGCTTAAATGACCCCCTAAAAGCGGTACACTTTTCGTCTCATCAAATATCCCTACACTTGGGATTTGCTTGTCCTCAAGCAAATGAGCTTTTCCACCAATCAAAATACAAGTTAGGGGTCATTTAACATTAATATAAAAGTAATTACAACAAATGATCGTTCCACTTTAGTCAAAACAAGCACGAAAATTATACACTAGCACCTCACATTAAGTGTTTGGATACTCTCATCTCTCGGGTGTTGTAAATTTATATATGAAAATGGAGAAATATCACTCATTACCTGTCATAGCAAATAGATTACCATAGGCTTGGGAAAGGATCAAAACCTCCACCACATTGGCGTAAGCACCTAGGATAAACTATCAAAGAGGTCTTTTAAAGGGTTGTAACGTTAGGTGTAAGGGTATGAAAAACACGGTTTGTTGGATAAGAGATACTTTACTGGTGGCAAGTCAATTGTCTTAGTCAATTACATGTAAAATGAGGCGTTGCTAAGCCAAGACTCGACTCAACTTAAGCTACTACGACTCTCTTTTTGTATATTTTTTTTTTCAAGACACTATTTCGACTTAAACAATAAAATAAAAGAAACGGATGGTAGCCCGTATGTTTTTTTTTTTTTTTTTTTTTTTTTTTTTTTTTTTTTTTTTTCATACATTTTTACTCTACCATCCAAAATAATACATCAAAGGGAGCTTGTTTCCTCCCTACACTTGAACTTTTACATACTTTACAAATGACTATGCTAATGACTCGAATCAAGAAAATTAAAACACTTGGAGTACTTTTAAGATATTAACGCACATACGGGGTAGTAAATGATGTTCTTCCCCATTACTCCATAACACTAGTATGTTGCCCATGAGTCCCAATCGTCCCAAAACAATATGTACAAGATATGACTCGACTTAGCAACCATGTAACCAATTAGACAATTAACTAAGGGTTTAACACATATGACAATAATGCACTAAAGATAAGTGCATACAAGGTGGGCTAAGGCGATTTGGGTGTACATTTGGGGTGGATTGTAAACAAATTCTTCCTTTAAGTAAAATGCTTAAAGTTAGAAACGAAAAAAATAGGCTCTGAGGGGTGTACTAGGGGTATCGTGTACTAAAAATGAGTACATCGCAAAGGTGTGGGAGAATTACTTGACCAATGTAGCCAACGTAATTATAATACAGGTGTAAAACAAGGGTTATCCTAATGCCTCTTATCATGTAGTAAATCCTAACTACATGAATGTAGTCTCACTAGCGGTCTCAGCATGCATCACTATCACAAGTTCTAGAATCTAAATACTACCGGTACACTCACAAGCATCAACAATGAATGCTTTTTCCTACAGATCTAGGGGCGAACCTCACATAATTGGGGTGGAAATTTTTGAGTGGTACGGTTTTTGTGCTAGTCATATAATTCCTATCCATGAGACGCTTATTAAGACCAAAGTTTCACTCCTATATGTTGTAAAAAAAATTAAATTTGGCACTAAAATTGCCCTAACAGGTATTTCTCTCAGTTTTATTACACATCTACCATTAAACAAACGAAAAATCAAGCGTAATAACATTCTCTAAGGTATCGTACTTTACCCCCCCCCCTTACACTTAAGATGAACATTGTCCCCAATGTTCAAATAACAAGATGTAAAAGTAAATAAGGTAAAAGAATGAAATCAAATACTCCCCTGATTCGCTCGGTGGATAAAGAGGTAACATGGTTAGATCTTCTTCCAAGGTAATGTTGAAACTTCAAGATTAAAGCAGCGCCAAAAGCTAGATTCCACATACATCCCCTTGTCCAAAATGACCTGTTAAACCTGAGAAAACAAACACGAAAACCTGCATAACATCGGCGGGATAAATCTGTATAAGGATATAATGCTTGTGGAATGATAATTTTGCAGATTCCTGGAGTTTATAAGTTAGAGATTTAATAAAGCATTTTATGATTCCGGAAGAAAAACACAACTTTTTTTAAAAAAAAAATTCCAGAAAACTGTTCCTGACGCCGTCAGACTGGGGTCTGACGCCGTCAGAAGTGATCTGACAGATTTTTCATGTTAAGTTTCCGGAAAATTTCTGGAAAAACTCAATCCTTATTTCCTGGAAATCCTGCAAAATATCATTATGACTCGATACAAGCATTTGACTCAAACAATTACTAATATGTATATTAATTTAACATTGTTATGATTCATGTTCATTTGTTCTAATAAACCGATTTGGATTTCCTTTACACTTATCTTTTGCAAAATACCTTTATATGTAGTTAAGACGAAGTTAAAAACAAGATAAAGCATTTTCACAATTTAGTTTCGAACATGAATCAATAATAATAAAAATTAAACATACATACGGAAGCAAATAAAATCAAACAAACAAATAAATAAACACACAAAGCAAATAAAGCTTGGGTTGCCTCCCAAGAAGCGTTTTTCTTTATTAACGAGTCTTCTAGCTAGACTCAAAGTCCTTTTAACCTATGTAAGTGAGATCGTCATCGAGGACATCTTTAGGGTTAAGCTTGGATTGAAGTTTTCTATTGGTCCGCATAGTACGATATATCTTTTCAAACCTCTCTCCATCCGGGTCATACAATGTCATCTTAATATGCCATGACCCATCTCCATCTTTGGGTGGTTTGTCCCAATCCCACTTATGATCATTGTCTTCACATGTCCACCTATTCATCCCTAGGTTAATTGGCAAAACTCCTAGGAAATCAATCAGCTTCCTAAAAACTAGAGGGTCTTCAAATGGATCCAATTCGGTGTCCATAGCCAAGAGTTGTTCTACCGTATGTGTTGTCTCACAAAGTCCTCTTCTAGGTAAAATGGGCGTTGGGGTCCTATGAAGTCTCCATCGATCCAGGGTCCATATCTAGATGGTCTCCTATTTAATTCTAACCAATGGGGTGTTGGTTCCTCACTAGTATCATAGGCATGTTTATTCACATCATAGACTGACCAAGTATCACCTTCTCATATCGCTATCTTAGATTCCTTACAATCAATCATAGCACTAGCGGTCGCCAAAAATCCTCTACCTATCAACAAGGGGCATGTAGGGTCGCTAACCATATCAAGGACGTGGAAATCGGCTAAAATGGTTAGTTTTCCTATGTGTACTAACACGTCATTGACTACTCCAACCGGGTAAGCAACACTTCCATCCGCTAAGCCTATTATTACCTTGGTTTCTTCAAGTTTCCCTAGTTTTAGAGAGGTGTGGAGAGGTAACGGAAGTAGGTTAAGGCTTGATCCAAGATCGGCTAATGTGTCATAAGCCTCCGAATTACCGATCTTGCAAGGTAGAACAAATAAGCCCGGATCATCTAACTTCTTAGGTAGTTTGTTTTGAACGAAGGCGGTCCCTTTGTCACCTAACTCGAGCTTCTTCTCATATTTTTCTAAGAGGGCATTATAATAGGGGGCTCGTGCTAATACATCAATAACCGGACGTTCAAGGTGGAGCTCCTTGAATTCTTCGTCAAGGTTTTGAGTGGGAGGTGTTTCAACTATGTTGTTGACCAATTTAGTGTTGGCTATCATAACTTCTTGGTCATTTTGAACGACTTGGGTTTGTTTGAAACACGAACTCATGGAATTGACCGAATAATATTGTGGAAAAGAACTAGGAGACGAAATCGATGAAATGGCGTTGACGTTTAGTTTCGGGTTCTTGACCGTGTTGCTAGGGAGTGCTCCCATTTCTCGGTCATTGAGGGTTTTCAATAAAGTGTCAATCTTATTGGTCATTTCGCTTTGTTTTTGTTTGAAATCGGCTTCAAACTTTGCTAAACGAGCTTCTTGAGATGTCACGAAGTTGGACATCAACCCTTCAAGATTATTGGTACTACCATAGTTGGAAGGATTGTTGTTGAAAGTACGGTTCGAGGATGAACCGCTTGATTGAAAACGATTAGGTGGGTTGGAAGAATTGGTTTGTTGTGCGTTTTGGTTTAGTTTCTACCTAAGGTTTGGGTGATTTTTCCATGAGGGGTTGTATGAATCACCGTAGGGGTTTGGCTCTGGTTTGAAAGTGTACCACTTGTCTCCCGCTCCGTCGGTACGCGAGGATGCGTAGTCCGCAAAAGCTTGTTCGGGAGTTCCACGCAATCACGAGTGTCGTGGGGACCACTACATAATTCACACGAAGAAGTGATTTTGTTCACTTGGCTTGAAGGTTTAGGAGCCTCGTAGGATTTCATAAGAAACTTGACTTGGTCTTCAAGTTCTATGATCCTACGGTCGGAAGTGCTTGAATTGTTCGAAGGCAAAGATATTGCCTTGACCGTTTTATTCAAATCACGGGGATCATTCCAACTTTCGTTGTCATAAAGAGCAAGATCTTCCAGGAGAGCCCATGATTGTTCCGCACTTAGATCAAGTAGCTTACCACCGGCCGATTGGTCAATGGTTTGCCTCGTGGAGAGATTGAGGTGGTCATAGAAGATTTGGACTTGGAGCCAAAGTTCTATGCCATGGTGAGGGACTTTTTGGAGTAAGTCCTTGAATCGAGTCCATGCCTCGTAGAGGGTTTCGCCTTGACGTTGTTGAAACATCAAGATATTATTCCTTAGCTTGGTAGTTCTTCTTGGTGGGAAAAACTGAGCGAGAAAACGAGTGGTGAGATCATCCCAAGAGGTGATGGATCCTGCGGGTAGACGCTCTAGCCATTGACTAGCTTGGTCCCGCAGAGAGAATTGAAAGAGACGCAGTCGGGTCGTCTCTCGAGTGGCAACATCAAGGTCTATGGAATCAACGATTTTGAGAAAGTCCTTGAGATGTTGATTAGGATATTTGGAACGAAGTCCATGGAATGCGCATCCGCTTTGCACCAACCGGATGGTGTCGGATCGCAAGGGAGTGACATTGGCTCCTTGAGTGAGCTCAATGGTGTTTCGATAGCCATGGTGGCTAGGACGAGAGTAGTCTCCTAAGGTACGGGCTCTAGGAGGTGGGTGTTGTTGTGGTGGTGGGTTGCTGGGATCGAGGATATTACCACCTTCCATGATGTCGGATGGTAATGGTTACGAACAAAGAAACGAAGAAAAAAAGATAGACTAAAGAAAACCAAGAAAAATAAAATAAAAATCTCACTAGAAAGGAATCTAGTGAGTAGACCTAATAAAATAAAAATTCAACCTAAACAATAACTATTCACCCCGCAGCGGCGCCAAAAACATGATGCGTGGTTTTGCGACCTTACAACAGGTTTTACCTCTCGAGGGATCTCAAGAGGCTTGCAATCCCCACCAGGCAGTGTACCTGACCGATGTAGTATAGTGTAGTGGCAAGTACCGGGGGATTGATTGTTCTCTAGGGGAATAGTGTCGTTAGGATTGAAAAACTACTCTAATAGATCTAAGGGTGAGGGAAGATTCTTTTGTATTTTTTTATATTTTTATAAAAGCAAGTAAAATCTCGGGTTTGAAGAAGTGGGCGGAATTAGTTGCTAGTCAACTAACCCAAATAACTACAATTGCAAATAAAATAAAATAACTGAAAATAAAAAGGTTGTGGAACTTATATGGAGAGAAATGTGTTTACTTAGATTTCCTTACTCCCTAACTATCTTTTACCGGTTGATTAGTGTGTATTAATTGCGTGGATGACGGGTGTATTCCTTAATACCAATCGTGGGGTGGCGTACGTACTTCCCCAACTCTATAAGCTCCTACTTCACTCCTATGTCGAGCCGGCTAAGAAGCTCCTAACATGGGATCACTAGAATTCGCTCATGCATTAAATACAACCATAAAAACCTTAGTACGCATTGGTTCATGTTTCTTAAGACGTTCAAGCAAGTTACCGTATAGGAGGTTATCCAGTTTTCTTAAGCCTAACATCGATAAACAATCATCCAATACAATTAATAACACACCAACAACCAATAATCAATAGTTAGGTTTCATTAGATCTAAGCAAAAACAAGATAAATCTAGCCTAGCATGTTAAATAAAAGACAAGAACAAGATATAATCAAACAACACATAGACATATTGAATGATTAATTGATAACTTATCTTCAATTAAACATGGGAGATCCAAGGGTATAAAACCCTTAAAAGTAGCAGAAAAATCGTCTTAGGGTTTCTCCTCACAAAGTTGCACACTAATGACTAAAAATTATGAGAATATATATAGAAAATCAGATCTGACGGCGTCACGTTATAGAGCTGACGCCGTCCCCTTGCTGCGGTTAGGGTTTCTTGATGGCCTTCTTGACGCCGTCCCCTTTTAATCGTCCAAAATCCTCTCTGGCGCGTCAAGGGTTGACGCCGTCAGAATGGAGCTTGACGCCGTCACAGGTACTTTTCCAGCCGATTTTGAGATTTTGTCGTTTTCTTCACTTTTATGCTCCAAAAACGTCCAAAATGCTTCCTTTTCCAGATTTCTTCTCCAAAGTACCTAAAATGATAAAAGGAACGATTTAGGGCAATATTTGATCAAATAAATATGATTTAGAGCTTAAATGACCCCCTAAAAGCGGTACACTTTTCGTCTCATCAGTTCGAAACCGCAAAAGAAATTTGGAACTCTTTATTAATAACTCACCAAGGTAATAGTCAAGTCAAAGATAATAAAATAGATCTTCTTGTTTAACAATATGAACAATTCACGATTCCGGAAGAGGAATCAATTGATAATGCGTTTGCTAGGTTTAACACAATCATCACAAGTTTAAAGGCACTTGATGAGAGTTTTTCTAGTAAGAATTTTGTCAGGAAATTTCTTAGGGCTCTTCATCCAAAATGGCGAGCTAAAGTTACGGCGATTGAAGAATCGAAGAACTTGTCAACTCTTCAACTTGACGAGTTGATTGGCAACTTGAAAGTCTACGAAGCAATAATCAAGAAAGACTCCGAGATGGTCAAAGGAAAGAAAGAGCAAAGCAAGTCAATCGCGTTGAAAGCTAGGAAAGCATCAAGTGACGAGGATAGCTCAACCTCCGATAGTGATGACGAAGAATATGCCATGGCCGTAAGAGACTTCAAGAAGTTTTTCAAAAGATGAGGAAGATTCGTTAGAAAACCACATGACGAAAGAAAGACACTCCAAAGAAACAAAGACGACAAAGGTAGCAAGAGCGAGAGGAAGTGCTTCAAATGCGGTGATCCAAATCATCTCATCGGAAGATGTCCTATGATGTCAAAGGAGCAAAACCAAAAGGCGTTCGTTGGAGGAGCATGGAGTGATAGTGACGAAGACGAGAAAGAAACTACAAAGGAAGAGAAATGTCTTATGGCTAAGACATCAAGTGAGGTACATTCCAAAACCGAATACTTTAGTGATGAATATTTATCATTAGATGAAAAATACTTAAATAGCGAATATAATAAATTATGCAAACTAGGTCAAAAAGTAATGAGTAAAAATAAATCACTAAAACATGTAAATAACCAATTAGAAAAGGAAATACTAGAATTATAAATTAAACTACATAACTTAGAAAAAGGGAAAAAAATTTTTTAATGTAAAACATGTCAAGAAACTAAAAATGAAAATGAAATACTTAGGAAGGAAATTTGTAAACTTAATAAATTCGAAAATAGTAGTAATTCACTTAGGGAAATAATAAGTATTCAAAGAGTATCAAGTGATAAAACCGGATTAGGATTTAATTCAACTAAGGATTCAAATAGTAAAACTAAAAATGTAAAATTTGAATGTGAAACTAGTGAGCAAAAACCTTAGAGTCAAAACCTAAGTATTTACTTATGAAAGATAGAAAAATACCCATAGCTAGTGATGAGGACGTAAAAACCTTTTATAAACCATCTTTAAAAAATGAAGTAGAATACTCTAAACCAAAGTTAAGGTCAAAGACACCACCTCCTCCTAGAAGACCACCTAGTCCTCACCCTCGGCCTAAAACACCTCAACCTAGAAGAAACCAAAATAGACCAAACCGTCAAAATAATACTCACCCAATGTGGAATTATTCAAATCCACCAAGTTTCAATCCTTGGGGAATACTTCCACCATATATGCATCCTAGTCAATTGCAAACCATGTTCGGTCCAAACAACTATGGACAAATTGAACAATGGGGACCAAGTGGCTAAAGTGTTCACTCATCGGGAATTTCGGCATCTCTCCATTGATTGACTTCTATGAGTCAACATAAACTTTTTGAAGTGCTTGAAGACTACTTATTGAGGACTAAAAGGTACGCCTTTCTTTCATGTCTTACTCTATGTTATATGCTTAGGACTAAGGAACTAGCAAATTGCATGCCCCCGTAAGTTTTAATGCCTAGTTTAGTTGGTTCTTGCGTGTTAGTTAGAAGATAATCTCTTATACATATATCTAATATAAATACATATATAAATATACTATATACATATATAAATATATCCGCACATAACCTAGATACGTCATTTGTTGACTATCTAGAACTAAAAGAAATTGTTCGTCCTCGAACCTTTTCTTCCCCCTTTGCCTCTTTTGAACTTTAACGTTCAACACGAAAATCTTCCGTGTCCACTATCACATAACTCATGGTGATGAAGAGAAGTGAGTTAAGTGGATTAACGTAGAAGTAGCTCTTCGACCGTCGAGTCAAGAAAACTATGGATGAACAAACTCCCATCGCCGTCAGCACCTATCTCCGTCATTACCTCATCATTTCTCGTCTCTATTCAACATCTCAAGTTTACACACAATATAAGTATATATATATATATATATATATATATATATATATATATATATATATATATATATATATATATATATATATATAACACACACACACACACATTTACTCTCACTCCCTAAAATCTTTGTCGACTTGACATCTTGATCATTTTATCCAAAATTCTCAAGAAATATTTTCTTAACGAAATGTTAATAAAATGTCGAGTATTCCTTCCTCGTGCCAATAAAACCCAACGTATTTTTGATATATAATAAATCTATCTATATACATAAAAATATTTGGTAATCAGAAACTAAACCCGACAAAAATTTCATTTTGGCAGGCGGCCCCCTTAATGTTTAAGGGGACCGGCTAGTAAACGGGGGCGGCCCCCTTAATGTTTAAGGGGCCCGGCCATCTGATGCTACCAAAATGGTTTTTCCTTCTAAAATTTTTGCCAAACATCCCATTTCACAAAACACTCTTTCTCCCCCTGCTGTGAACGACCAAAACCTCAAAAACCATTCACCAAATCACCACTTCCAACTAGTTTCGCAAGGGGCAAACACTTGTATCTTGATTAGCAACACATTTTGTAAGTTTTCCAATTCACATTTCATCTAATTTCATTCAATTTTGAGTCTAATCATAATTAGGTCTTTTACTCAATTTTCTTTTAACCCGAATTTTGTTAAAATTAAGTCTAGAAATCTTATAACCAAATGCTCCCTATAGGATTAGAATGCTTAATCAACCTAGAAACTAAGTAATTAAAAACCATTATGTCAAAGTTTTGATAAACTAATCACTCCTTTTCAAAATTAATCACATTGTTGAATTATGCCATAAACACTTGTTAAAACTAATCACATTAGTTTATTACAACTCACTAATCCTAAAAATATATTTTTCGAATCATAAAAATGTTTTTAAATATAAGAGAGTGTTTGAATTAGGAGCTAGAATCATCAAAATTTAATCAAAATTAAGTTCACAACTACTTGTCAAGTTTATAAACACGCAATTAGTTGTTTTGAGTCATCAAGATACATAATTCATATGTATATTGAAATTTTAGTAGTTAATTTTATAATTAAGGGAGCGTTTGGGATAACATTTTGAAAGAAATTTTTGAGTCAAAATCTAAGTTTTCACCTTTTTCAATAAGTTACTTAACATAAACACTCGTAAGAAATAGCTAGATATACAATCTAATGTTTGTCTAGCCACATTTCAAAGTAGTTTATGACGTATAAAGGAGCGTTTGGATATTTTTGATTTCTTGTCATAATATCCATGTAACTATTCTTTAACATCATAAAATACATTTTAAGCGAGTTAAAAATTAAAACAAAGGAACATTGTAAAATACTTCTTAGGATTAAAGTTTTAGAGTCGAAGTATGTTTACGTTCCACATAAGTAGCATATATAATATATGCATGTCATTTTCTTTCTTTTTTTTTTGTTGCTTTCTTGTATAGGTGAAAATGCCTAAAGCTACAGTCGGTGATCTTTCCAAAACTAAGGCCTACATTCCAAAAGTCACTGAAACTCCCAGCATATCTCCTTCTATTGCATGTTTCTATCGACCCATCGAAAATAGAAACATTCACGAAGGTAGAGTTGTCGATCCATCTTTCTATCAATCCGATCAAATTGAGCGAATGTTCTCAAATGTTCGTCTCGATTGTCTCTACAAAATAAATGAGCCAATCATTCCTCGCTTCGTTCTAGACTTCTATAGCCAAGTGACGGTGCAAACCGATTCATATGACTATATTCTTATTTCCTTTATGATCCAAAACGAATTTATCACTCTCGATCTAGCTCAGTTTGGTCAAATTCTCCAAATTCCTTACAACGGTCAAGCCGTTTTCTCAAATGAATGGGATCTCTCATCTCTTGAGAAAAATCGGCCTCAGAATGGTCCGTACTATTCTGATATTCCTTCTCCTGACCAGATCCGTGGACTTCTCGAGCTAGAACGTGGTACGACTAGCCGAAGGATCAAGTCAAAAAATGTCGAAATTCATGCAAACCAAATCATTCTTAAAGAGTTAAGCCCCGACATGAAGCGTTGGGAAGAACTCATTCGTGAGAATGCATTCGGTACCGGTGGTCACCGTGATCATCTCACGGCGAGCATTGCTCACATGTTGTATTGTATTGTTGCAGAAGAACAATACAATTTGGCTTACCTCTTTGTCTATCGCATCATGTCAGCCAAAAACACTCCCAACGCCAACCTTCCCTATGGCATGTTCCTCACCCGTCTCTATCGTTATGTCATGGAACATTTCCCTCATCTTGAGAGTGATGATTACCTATTCGTTCATCTCGTCCTACGCCCTCTATCTCGTAGCCAACTTCGTCGATCTCGTAGTGACAAGGGCAAATCTAGACACCCTAATATCTACGCACCTCGTAGTTCCACATGTCATCGGGGAGATGATGATGAGGAGGAGGAAGGCACCTCACGTGTCAGTACTCCATCTCCCACGACGTTCGTGGATAATCTCCCGGCACTTAATTATTCCGATTATCAAGTTCCTCGTCCTTCCGAACAAACCGAACAAATACTATTTGAACGACAAACCTCATTACTCAACACAACTCAACAGATGCATCAAGAAGTTAGAGGTGGTTTCAAGTCGATAGGAAAAGCTTTCAAGAATATTTTCGGAAAGAAGAAGAGATGAGATGTGGAAGTTGGCTTCTTTGAACAATATTATGTTTAGACATTTTATTTTATATTTGAGAATTATTTATTTCTTGCATATTATAGTATGTTAGTATCTATTTTCTTGATTAGTTCTTAAATGCTATGCTTAAATTGATATGCTTGTTAATGATTAAATAACATGCTCATTCTATAATAAGATTAATTTTAGTCTAAATGTATACATGCTTATTTAAACATGTTTATTGCTACTATATAATCATTCTTCATGTACATGATCCAAATGAAGTTTACTGCAAATACACCCTAACAATGACCCTTTTCTGGAAATTTTTCAAATTTGGTCGCCTGGGAAAACAGCAGATGGGCGGCCCCCTTAATTCCCTAGGCGGTCCCCTTAATTTTAAGGGGGCCGGCCAGCAATTAAGGGGACCGGCCATCTGGACAGTAAAATTTACTGTTTTCTTTTGCATCATGTGACCCCTTTTATCTAGCCCCAGCTACCATTTCTCCTTATGGACGAACTGGTATTGGAATCTTACTACAAAACCTCAAAAATTAACCTAAACCAACCACATTTTCATATTATAAATTCCCTCCATATAATCACACCTCTTGATGCTCACTTCTCACCATCACCAATCCCACAACCATTCTTTCCCATACCTTGGGCATTGCTTGAAGCCCATGGTGACAATTGTCTTTGTTGCATCCATAACCGGACCATAATCTTTGGTCTTAGAGATGAGATACACTACATGTTTTCATCACTTGAACACATGATTACCAACCCACCACCACCACCACCTCCACCACCTTCACCCACTACACCACCACCACCTCCATTTTCACCCAATTAAGCATATGCAATGCTTAAAAATAATTTTCAAAACCTTTTTGTATGCAAGCTCCATGGAAGATCATGTACTCCTAGGACGATTATGTAGTATCATTAGTTGTTTTTGTTTGAATATTTGCATGCCTTATGTTGTAATCTACTTGGTTGTGTACTTTATACACAACACTTTTATTAAATGAATGTTCTTATTCTACATGCTTGCTTATTGTTGTTACATATACTTGTGCTTCTAACATTTTTCTTGCAAGCGTTCCATAGCTCGTTTCCTTGGTGCCTCCAAACGAGGGGGAGTACACATCAAGGGGGAGTTCTCATACGACACTTTTACACTTAAAACTTGTCGGTTAAACCTTTTTGATTCTACAAAAAGGGGGAGAAATAGATGTAAACTCACTAAATACTTGTCTAAAAACTAATTTTTAGATTTAATGAGTTTAGATTTTGTAATCATCAAAAAGGGGAGATTGTTGATATAAATAATGCATAAACACGTTATTAATATTTTTCGATATCTCTACGTTTTGATAATAACAAAATGTAAAATCATTAATCAGAAAATTATGACGTAAACAAGTATTTAGTTGTTAATATCTATTTCTACAACTCAAATCACTTAAGGTATGAATGAACTAATGCTTAATGCATTATATGATCAAAGGAACATTTTCTTAAACACTAGATTTTTTATAAAATGTCAAAAACATTTTATATCTTTTAGAAAAACATTTTTGGTAATAAATAAAAAGGTTTAATTCATTATAAATTTATGAATTCAAATTTTCAACCAAAATCAGTAAAAATGTTCCAGAAAAACCTTCCCCACAAAAAGATAAATCTGGGCAACGGCTAGGGAGGGTCGGCCCCCTTAATTATACTAGGCGGCCCCCTTAAAATTAAGGGGACCGCCCCCTATTTAAGGGGGGCGGCCACGCTCCTGTAGGTTCCAGCTGTCCAGTTTTTTTGCCTATAAATACCAGCCTTCCCCTGGATTTTTACTCACCTTTTGCACACCCAAACATTCTGTTTTAAATCTTGTAAATCCTTTCCAAAATCCCTTTGATCATATTATCTTAAGCATTGGTTTCTAAGTGATCCAAGCTTCCACCATCAAAGTGCAAAAGAAGAATACTCCTTCAACTAGAGAAGAAGTATTATAGCTTAACTCATATCATCATTGTAGTTGTGTAAAGTGTTGTATAGTTGTGATAAGTAGATCTAAGTGTAAGTAACTAGTTGTGTTGTAAAGAAGTAGTGTAGAAGCAGTTGTGAAGTAGTCGTGAAGTAGTCGTGAAGAAGAAGTCGTGAAGCCGTCGTGAAGAAGTCGTGATTAAGTTGTGTAGAAGTTGTGTATAAGTTGTGAGATTGGTTCTAGCTACGATTAGAACTCGACATCTAGCTTTGTGTCGTTAAGCCGGTGTAAGCTAAAGTTGTGTAAGGTTTTCTCCGCCATAAGGGAGTTTGTTGACATAGTGAAGAAAACTCTCGAGTAGGTGACTCGAGGAGTGGAGTAGGGCAAGGAAGGTGTCCTTGTAGCCAAACCACTATAAATCTCCGTGTTGTGGTTTGATCTTTCCATCTCTTTCTTTCATTTCATTACATTTACTTTACTTGCATTGCTTATTTATATTTGTTTATATTTGTTCATATTGATCAAGAGTTGAATTCACATAAGATAGAATCGAAGTTTTAAAAAGTAAACAAAAGTTTTCATAAATTAAAAAGACGTAAAACTATTCAACCCCCCTTCTAGTTTTCTACACAACACTTGATTCTGATTGGATGATTTAGTTTCCTACAACCAATTGTAATAAAAATTCACTTCTTAACCACAGCCCTTAGGGCTGTCATTAGCAAAACCCTTATAAAATAAATAAAAATGTATTTAAAAACGTATATAAAAGCATATAAAAAACGTATATGTTAATACAAATATCGTCTAAAAAACGTTATTTATATTTTACGATCTTTGCTATATTTTGTTAATGACAATTATAAACATTATTTTTAGCAAAACACAAATATAGTTATGTCTTTTACATATATAGTCACAAGCTTCATAAACTCATAACATCATCTACATGCTACATATATAGTCACTAGTATATACATGTTACATATTCATATACATTTTACAAGTTACATTCATATACATTTTAATTCTAAATTTGGAAAATGTACTATGACATCATGGCATGCATCACTTTGAAATCTTTAAGAGATTTTGAAGATCATATGAATATCTTGCTTAGATCCTTACTCAATGAAAAGATATGGAAATATCTTGGTTAGATTTGGTGAAGATTATTGGAGATTTGCTGTCAGGTACCCACGGAAACAAACAACAACATGGACGAATCCCTTATTTTGGATCCGTCCCATCCGTGGCTTGTTGAGGCAGTTGGCCTATAAATAGCAAGTCACACATTCATGTTTTCTCATCACTCATAAGCATAAACAACATCATACATTCTTTCATTTATATCTAACCCATTCATATTTCATATTTCATTGTTAGTGATCTTTTCTTTGTAGCAAGAAGATCAAAGCATCACAAGCTTCAACAAAGCGTTGCAAGACTTGTTAGTTAGTCATTGTGTGAATTTGTTGTTTTTCACAAATCATTGTTTGTACCAAACAATCATAATACCTTTGTAATGATCGGTTAGTATTTTAGTCCTTAAAATACATAGAGTATCGGGAGTGGTTGTGCCCTTGTAAAAGAACTTGGTATTTAGCTTTGTACCGAAAAAAATGTAAGCGACGTTTGTAAAGGTTTTCTCCGCCGAGAAGGGAGCTTGTTTCTTAATGAAGAAAAACTCTCGAGTTAGAGGCTCGAGGAGTGGAGTAGGGCAAGGAAGAGAGTCCTTGTAGGCCGAACCACTATAAACAACCATGTTGTGGTTTGATCATTTCTTTCTTTACTTGCATGTTATTTATTGTTTATTATTTGCATTAGTTGAAATCACACTAAGTATTCAAAGCAAATTAATTTTAAAAACGGTAAAACTATTCAACTCCCCTTCTAGTTTTCCACAATTGGTATCAGAGCTACATTACTCAAGATTTTTAAAATATATTCTATTTTAAAACTTGGAACGATCCATGGATTTTGAAAACTTCAAAGAAGGGCAATCTATGCAAAGACCACCACTATTTGAATCAAATGGTTTTATATATTGAAAAAAACGCTTTGAAACTTATGTGAAATCAAAAGACATAGATCTATGGTACATTATAATAGAAGGTGATCATAAAGCTATAATAAAAGATATCTCAAGTGGTTGGGATGAAGATACTTCACTTGCTTGTTATAGTGATGAGCAAAAAAAGTCGATTGCCAAAAATAATGAGATTGAAATGATGCTTTACAATGCTTTACCTAGAAAAGAATAGGAAAGAGTCTCTATGTGTAAAACCGCAAAAGAAATTTGGCAATCTTTAATTATCACTCATCAAGGAAACTCACAAGTCAAGGATAACAAAATTGATCTTCTTGTTCAACAATATGAACAATTTGTTATCCTTGAAGATGAGACCATTGATAGTGTATTTGCTAGGTTTAATACTATCATTACTTCTCTTAAAGTACTTTATGAATCTTTTTGTAGTAAGAACTTTGTCAGGATATTCCTTAGAGCACTCCATCCGAAGTAGAGAGCAAAGGTGACGGCCATTGAAGAATCCAAGGATCTTTCAAGCATGTCACTTGACGAACTAATCGGAAATCTCAAAGTTCATGAAATGGTAATGGAAAAAGATTCAGAAATAGTTAAGGGTAAAAAGGAGAAAGTCAAATCCATTGCCTTAAAAGCTAGAGTAGATTCAAGTGATGATGAAGAGTCTAGTTCGGGTAGCGAAGATGAAGAATATGCCATGGCCGTAAGAGATTTCAAGAAGTTCTTTAGAAGATGCGGAAAGTTCGTAAGACAACCTCGAGAAGACAAGAAATCCCTTCGAAAGGATCGTGATGACAAGAAAGGAAAAGGGGAAAGGAAATGTTTTAGATGTGGAGATACAAGTCATCTAATAGGAGATTGCTCCAAGTAGGGATGGCAACAGGGCGGGTTTGGGGCGGGGCGGCCATCCCCATCCCCAAACCCGATTACCAAAGTTCTCCCCAAACCGTCCCGATCCCCATCGGGGATCTAATCGGGGCGCCCCGTTGGGGCGTGATTGTCCCCCAAACCCGCTCCGTATTAATCGGGAATTTTATCTGGGTATCCTCTTTGGGTGCAATTCTCGACCAAAGCCATATCATTTCACATTTATTGTTATTTTTAGACCGTTAGCAATAACGAACCTATTAATAATCAATTATAAACAATCCTTGTTAAGTTTTCAAAGATAGTATTATACATAAAAATGATAAATTATACCGTCAAAAATTAAAACTTAAAAATATAACATTAAACGAGTTTCTATAATCACAAATTTTCATTCTTACAAATATAAAAAAAACTAAAAATATTAGAGTGATATTTTTCTATCACGTAAATACTAACAAAATACTATATAAGTATAGATATATTTGTATATGTGTATATATTAATCGGGCGGGGTGGGGCGGGGCGAGGATTTCCCCGCTCCCCGCCCCAAACCCGATTAAAATCCCCGTTTAATCCCCAAACCCGCCCCGTAACCCGATTAGCATGCCCAGCCCCGCCCCAATTAGTTCGGGTTTCGGGTTTCCCCGTCGGGTTCAGGTTTTTTTGCCATCCCTAGCCCCAAGCCACCCAAGAAGAAAACTCAAAGAGCTTTTGTAAGTGGTGCTTGGAGTGACAATGAAGATGATGACGAAGAGCCTAAGAATGACGAAGTTGCTCTTATGGCTCATGAATCAAACGAGGTACACTCTGACTCATCTTATTATTCTATTGATGATGACACCTTGCAAATAGAATATAACAAACTCTGTGAACTTAGCTTAAAAATCATAAAAAAAAAAAAGTTTTTGAAAACCAAAATGGAATTTTTAGAAAATGAAGTTTATGATTTAAAAGAAAAAGCTAAACAATTAGAAATGAGTAAAGCTATTGACGAGGTATGTATATCATGTCAAGAGCTTAAGCTTGAATTAGAGAAACTTAACATCACACAGGACGCACTTATCAAACAAAAATCTAAATTCAAAAGGTTTGATAAAAATATTAGTTGTGTAGATGAGATAATGAAAATTCAAAAATTACCACATGATAAAACTGGACTAGGCTTTATGAAATTAGGAGATTTAAGTAGTCTAAAGAAACAAGCCGTAAAAGTACAAGAAACTGTTCCAACAGTCTCAGAAACCCACGGATCAGACGGAACCAAATCCTTGGTTCCGCTAGTAGTGGAGAAGGGATACATGGGAACTGTTGCTGAACAGAAAGCTTGCACCTCGGCTCGTACAGAGTTTGTTAAAGTCACAAGGAAACCTAATACTAGTCCAACTGTAAATAAACAAAAACCAGTTGTTACTGTAAATAAACAAAAACCTAATACTAGTCCAACTTGGTAAGAATGAATTTAGAACTAAAACTACTCAACAAAGACCTAGGACGACTATTCCCAAACGCCCCTTTCCAAAAAGCAACTACAACACACAACCTTATTATCAAATCAGTAGGAACCCAAACTTACTTAGGAATTATCAAAGTCCCAACTACATGCCATGGAACCCATATCCACCATTCCCATACATGAATCAAGTTAATGGGATGTTTAACCCAAATGGACCCATGAGATATTGGGGACCAAATGCTTGAGTTTTTCTATAACTTAGGTATGCTTGAAAGTCGGTTTGGAACCAGATGAGTGGATAAAAGATAGCGGGTGTTCAAGGCATATGACGGGAAACAAGAGCCTTTTCTCTACCTACCAAGAATATGAAGGAGGTAATGTTACTTTTGGTAGCAAGCTAAAAAGCAAAATCGTCAGAAAATGTACTATCTCTCATGACTCTCTCTCTATTGATGATGTTGCTCATGTTGATAACCTAGGATTTAACTTGCTTAGCATTAGTCAACTATGCCGTAAAAAGTATGATGTCATTTTTAGTGAAAACGGAAGTAAGATACTAAAAGACGGTATAACCATAGGTAAAGGTGTTTTGAAAAATAACGTATACGTTATGAAACTTGATAAAACATCTAAAGATAAACTTTGTCTCACCTCTCTAGATGAAAACTCAACTCTTTGGCATAGACACTTAGGCCACGCCAATATGAGACTCATACAATCTCTATCATCTAAGGAACTCGTTAGGAACCTACCCAAGTTGAAATATGACCAACACTTTTGTGATGCTTGCAAAATTGGGAAACAAGTTCATAATAGCCATAAGGCTAAAAATATGGTGTCTACATCTAGGTGTCTAGAACTTTTGCATATGGATTTATTTGGTCCATCCGCTATACAAAGTTATGGAGACAACTTCTACACTTTGGTAATAGTAGATGATTATTCAAGATACACTTGGACTAAATTTTTGAAAAGTAAAAATGAAGCTTTTGAAAAATTTGAAATTCTTAGTAAGAAAATTCAAAATCAACTAGGAAGTAACATTGTGTCAATTAGAACGGATCACGGTCGTGAATTTGATAATGAAACTCAATTTGGAGCTTTTTGTGATGCTAATGGCATAACACATAATTTTTCAGCTCCTCGTACTCCTCAGTCAATCGGTGTAGTAGAACGTAAAAATCGAACACTCCAAGAAATGAGTAGAACAATGCTTAATGAACAAAACATACCACAAAATTTTTGGTGTAACGCCGTTGACACATCCACCTATATATTAAATAGAGTTTTAATAAGACCATTTTTGAATAAAAATTCATATGAACTATATAGAGGCAAAAAGCCTACATTGGGATACTTTAAAGTTTTTGGAAGCAAGTGCTTCATTCTAAACACTAAGGATTATCTCACCAAATTTGACCCAAAGTCTTATGAAGGTGTGTTCCTTGGATATTCGCAAAATAGTAAAGCCTATATCGTTTTGAACAAAGAAACCTTAAGAGTCGAGGAATCGTTGAACGTAACATTTGACGAAAGTCCACCTCCCTCTAAGACATCACCTTTGGTAGATGATGACTTAGTTGAAAGTCAAATGGTTGAAAACCAAGAAAATCTAGATAATGACAAGGAAGATGAACCTTTAAATAGAGAAATTGTAAATGTCAAGGAATCTAAAAGTCATCCATTAGATAATGTCATAGGAGAAATTAATGAAAGAACCTTAAGATCAAAAGTTCAAAATCAAAGTAACTTCTTTTGTTTCATTTCAACCATTGAGCCCAAAAATATAAATGAGACCATAAAAGATGAATCTTGGGTTATAGAAATGCAAGAAGAATTAAACCAATTTGTTAGAAATGATGTTTGGACATTAGTTCCTCAACTAAAATGTCAAACCATAATTGGAACAAAATGGGTCTTTAGAAATAAAATGGATGAAAATGGTGTAGTGTCTAGAAACAAGGCTAGGCTAGTAGCTCAAGGCTATAATCAACAAGAAGGTATTGACTACGATGAAACTTTCGCTCCGGTTGCTAGGCTCGAGTCAATTAGAATATTACTTGCATATGCATGTGCACATGACTTTAAACTTTTTCAAATGGATGTCAAAAGTGCATTTCTTAATGGTTTCATAAAAAAGAAAGTGTATGTATCACAACCTCCCGGCTTTGCCGATTTTGAAAAACCAAATCATGTCTACAAACTTAAAAAAGCTTTATACGGACTTAAGCAAGCACCAAAAGCATGGTATGATCGACTTAAAACATTCTTAGTTGAACATAAGTATACCATGGGACTAGTAGACAACACTTTATTCACTAAGAAAAAGGGATCACATATTATCATAGTTCAAATATATGTTGATCACATCATATTCGGATCAACTTGTCAAGAGTTATGCGACAATTTCTTAAAAATCATGCATGACGAGTTTGAAATGAGTATGATGGGAGAACTAAACTTTTTCTTAGGTCTTCAAATAAAACAATTAGAAGATGGGATATTCTTTAACCAATCTAAATACATAAAAGATATGCTTAAGAAATTTAGTCTTGAAGACTCTAAACCTATGAAAACACCTATGTCCTCGGAAACTAAACTCACCAAGGATGAAGAAGGTGAATCCGTAGATAGCACTAAATATAGAGGAATGATTGGTAGTGTACTGTATCTCACAGCTAGTAGACCCGACATTATGTTTAGTGTTTGTCCATGTGCTCGCTTTCAAGAAGATCCTAAAACAACCCATCTTGAGGCGGTAAAATGAATATTTAGATACATTAAAGGTACTACACACTTAGGATTATGGTATACCAAAGGAACGGGAATTGAAACCATAGTGTATGCCGAGTCGGACCATGCTGGTGACTATGTCGATAGAAAAAGTACAAGTGGTATTTGTACTTTTGTTGGGCATTGTCTTACCTCATGTTTCTCAAAGAAACAAACGGCTCTAGCAATCTCAACAACCGAAGCCGAGTACGTGTCTGTAGGAAAAGCATGTCAACAAGCACTTTGGATGAAACAAGCTCTTGTCGACTATGGGATTCAACTCAACGACGTCCCTATTCTTTGCGACAACAAAGGAGCTATCGATCTTAGTAAAAATCTAGTTCAACATGCTTGAACCAAACATATAGAAATCCGTCATCACTTTCTCCGTGACAATGTTCAAAAAGGAAACATCTCAATCGAGAAAGTATCCTCAGAAGACAACATTGCCGATATCCTAACGAAACCTCTTAAGAGAGAACCATTTAATCTTCTTAGACTTGGTTTAGGATTAATGGAACCAAATGTGTAGTTAAAACCTTAGCTTAACCAAACACGACAAAAATGACCAAAACCCAAAACTGGTCCCAAGGAACCCTTCGACAACAAGGACGGAACCAAATATTTGGTTCTGCCCCATCCGTGGGTTCCTGGGATGGTTTTTAAATATGTTAAACAAACGCTCCTTTTATCATACACATAACACACAAGTAACTCAAACTCGTCCCATAGCACACCATTCTCATAATTTAGGCATCTCCTTCAACAAATTTGTGCTCTAATCCACACTGTAAGTTTCCCAACTATATTTACACTCCTGATCTAAGTCTAGGGTTTCTATTTCTTGCACAAAATCTAAACTTGGGGATTATGCATCTTTTTTATAAATCATGAAGTACATTTGCTAAATTGCATAACTAATCATGTTTCCCTCAGTTAGGAATTGCATATTGTAAGACATTATCATAATTTACCAAAAACCCCATGTCAATTTTTTTGTAAAAAGCTTCTCACTATTAGGAAAAATGATTTTTCACATTGTTCATACAAATAAAAACATTATGTTTAAAACATCATTTGCATAATGTCTCTTGAATGCTAAAGGAAATACATAACTAATATGTATTTTCGGGTACATTCAATCGAAGCTACATTGAATTAGGAGCGTTTGGTTTATCTCTTGTTTTGTTACAAAACTTGCTAAATGAAATCATTTTTATGCATTAAAAGGAGTCGAGATAACCGCACCTCCACATTGTCCTCATATAGGCACACACACTAGAACATTATATCTAAACTCTCGTTAGTTTTAACTAAAGTATGTAATTTTTGTATCTAGGATCAATCATGCCTCCCGCGACCTTCTACGACCACAAGGATACCCTAAACTACCTTCCAAAACACCATAAAACTAAGGGACTTACATTGGCACAAGTGAAAATCTTTAAGGCCCTAGAGAAAAGATATGTTCACGAGGGTAGAACCATAGACCCTTCCTTTCTAGAAGGAACAAATATTCGCCAAGAAATAGCGACCATTCACTTTGATGGCCTCTTGGACATTAACGAACCAATATGTCCTAGATTTGTATTAGAGTTTTATGCTAGTGTTATCCTCACCACAAATGATTATGGTCTCATCTCTATCCAATTCAAAGTCAATCAAAGTGACTTCAACATACCTTTAAACCAATTTGCGGAAGTCCTTGGAATTCCGTGTGAAGGTGCATGCCTTTACTCGGATAAATGGTCTTTATCAACCCTTGATTCTCTTGTCGATCGTATGCATCCATACGACACTCCTTTGGTTCCAAAAGAGATAATTCGAGACCATCTCTTCCTTCCTAGAACTTCCAATACAAGAACAACCTGCCAAGGAAATGAAGTCAACCGAGACCCTTTTGGCATGTAGCTAAATGAACTTAGGCCACAATTCAAAAAGTGGGAAGAAATTCTTAGAGCCAATGTCTTGTGTACCATAGGCAATCGCGATCATATCAATGCTTGCCTATGCTACATGCTTTATAGCTTGTCAACTCATCAACCTTTCAACCTTGCCTACTATGTAGCCAAAAGGATGGCGGACATACCAATGTTAGGAACCACCACTCTTCTATACGGGATGCTTCTCACCCGTCTTTTTAGAGCCTTTGCACCTATCCCACCAAATGCTAGAGGTTTTTATCCCAACTACTCCCTTGTTAACCACATATTTGTACCTTTGAGTGATAAGAGAGTAGCTAAAACACAAGGTAAACGCCCTCATCCACCTACTTCCTCATCATCATCATCTATGAGCGAGGATGATGGACTTCCAAATTCTAGGTTTCCACCTCTCGAATACATGCAACAACTTCCGGCCATTGACAATCAATCGGAAGAATTCAAGCAAACCAGAGGGATGTTCAAGTGCATCAGAAGATTCCATACGAAGATAAACAAGAAACTAGATAGGCAATGAGAGGTTTCATGAGTGTTTGGTACAATTGTTTCTAACAATGACGTGTGATGTATTTTTATGATCGTAGGATGATAACTTATCGTTGAAAAATTATGTGAACTAACATTGTCATGCAGGGAGATAACATTATGATGTTATCAATTTTCTATTCTCAAGCCACTGTTTGGCACAACTCACATTACTAGTAATATCATTAGCCCCGGTTTGATCTACGTGGTAGCTTGTTTTAGGCCCCTCGCTAGACGCTTTAAGTTGAGCATGAAATATAATCACCATTATTCAATTTTTTTTTCTTAAAAGTGATGCACGTATGAAGACGTGACACTAAACTCACTAGGTGTCATGGCTTAAATCATTACTTTTATTATTATTATTATTATTATTATTGTTATTATTATTGTGTCACATCAATTTTTCATTTTATATCTTTTTTATTTACACATCTAAAAACACCATCTCTCAAGCAAAAACACATTTTCTGTGACCTATAATTTTATTTTATTTTTCATTTTTTAAAACCAACTAAATTTTCGTTTACTAAAATTAAAAATACTTTATATATAAATATCATACATAAAAATATAAAATTAAATTACAGTAAGTTTAGATTAAATTTGCACTTTGTTCGCTGATTTATATATAAATTTCATAGTTTAGAGGTTTAAATTGAAAACTCAATAGAGTAAATTGAAAAAATCGTCCTTGTGGTTTGACCAAATTGCATGTTTCGTTCGTGTGGTTCCGAAAGTGCAAAAACCGTCCGTATTTTGCACTGTTTGGGATCGTTTAGTCCTCCAGCGCTAACTGGGTTAGTGTCTCACCGTTATCTTTTGCACGTTACTATGTTAGCCCTTTTGGCTAACGATCGTTGCAGCGTTCATTCTTTAAACTAAAGGCCGTTTATAATTTAAGATTTTCGGTTTATTTAAAGTTTTTTGATTTTTTATATACGTTTTTATATAAACATATACGTTTTTTCATACATTTTATAACGCTTTTATTACGTTTTAAAAAACATTTTTATATATTTTTTACATACGTTTTTATATAATTTTTATATATGTTTTTAAATACGTTTTTATATAATTTTTATATATGTTTTTAAATACGTTTTATATATATTTTATATACGTTATTACAAAAATTCTCTTATAATACATATTTATATACATTCTTACATACCTTTTATACGTTTTTATATAAGTTTTTAAATTTGTTTTCGTCAGTTTTGATACATTTTCATCCGTTTTATACGCTTTCGTCCGTTTTTATCTGTTTTCGCCTATTTTTATACGTTTTCATCCGTTTTATACGTTTTCGTACGTTTTCATAGGTTTTCTTCCGTTTTTATATGTTTTCGTATGTTTTTATACGTTCTCATCCATTTTTATATGTTTTCATCCGTTTTTATAAGTTTTCATATGTTTTATACGTTTTCACCTGTTTTTATTCGTTTTCATATGTTTTTATACATTTTCATACCTTTCCATACGTTTTCATTTGTTTTCATACGTTTTCAACCATTTTCATCTGTTTTCATCCATTTTTATACGTTTTCATCCGTTTTTATATGTTTTCGTACATTTTATTACGTTTTATACGTTTTTATACATTTTCATCCGTTTCTATACGTATAAAAATAATAATTATAAAAACGTATAAAAGCGAACGAAAACGTATGAAAATGGATGAAAACGTATAAAAATGCATAAAAACATATCAAAACGGATGAAAACGAACGAAAACGTATAAAAATAGATGAAAACGTATGAAACGTAAGAAAATGTATAAAAACGGACGAAAACATATAAAAAGAGATGAAAACGTATAAAAACGGACGAAAACGTATAAAAACGTATGAAAATAAAACGTATAAAAACAGATGAAAACGTATAAAAACGGACGTAAACATAAAAACGGATGAAAATGTATAAAAACGGATGGAAACGTATAAAAACGGATGAAAACGTATAAAAACGGACGAAAGCGTAAAACAACGGATGAAAACGTATAAAACGGACGAAAACGTATAAAGAACATATTATAAAAACGTATTTAAAAACTTATGTAAAAACGTTAAAAAAGTATATAAGAACGTATATAGATACGTGTATAAGACCGTTTTTGTAATAACGTATATAAAAAATATATAAAAACGTACATAAAAAATATATAAAAACGTATTTAAAAACATATTTAAAAAATGGGTTTTGCTATTGTGATTAAGAATACAATTTTATTACATGATTACAATGAATGATTATGATTAAATGAGAATTTCGAAAAAAGCGGAGACAATCCCTCAAAATACGATTTACAACCAACACTTGATTCTGATTGGATGATTTAGTTTCTTACAACCAGTTGTAATAAAAATTCACTTTTTAACCACAGCCCTTAGGGCTGTCATTAGCAAAACCCTTAAAAAATATATAAAAATGTATTTAAAAACGTATATAAAAGCGTATAAAAAACGTATATAAAAACGTATATGTTTATATAAAAACGTATATAAAAAATCAAACTTTAGATAAACCGAAAATCTTAAATTATAAACGGCCGTTAGTTTAAAGGATGAATGCTGCAAAAGGGCTAACCGAAAATCTTAAATTATAAACGGTTTTTGCAATTTCGGAACCACACGGACGAAACGTACAATTTGACCAAGCCACATGGACGAATTTTGCAATTCACTCAACTCAATATTTATAAAAGATTTAAAAAGGAATGAAAACACAACGTTGTTCATCTTCTTCATCCCGTTTCACACACACAGAGATAAGGGCACAAACGCGCGCGCGCACACATGCATACACACACTTAAAAACACAACACAGACAAAAACCCATTTTTAGTCGATAAAAAAAAAATAAAAAAATCATTTTGGCTCAAGCCAAAGTCTTAACGCCGCCGATGTCGCTGTCCCCTCTCAGTACCATGGCATCGTCATGGCGCGTGCACATGTAGGATTGGCGCCATGTAGGGGTGAGCATCGGGCCGAAACCGACCCGTCCCGACCCGAGCCCTACTCATCCCGAAACCGATAACCCGGAATTGTCTAACCAAGTCCCGACCCGAGTATAGCTCGGTTTGTCCCGACTCCCGACCCGAGTCCCGAATTCTCATTCGGGTGTGTGGTTTTCTTTGTGTTTTGTCGGTTTGTCCCGACTCCCGACCCGAGTATAGCTCGGTTTGTGTCGGTCGGGGTCGGTTTCAGTCGGTTTGTGTCGGTTTTCGGTCGTCAGTCGGTTTTGGTCACCCCTAGCGCCATGTAAAAGTGATGGTGCCTGTGCTCTAAGAGCATCATGTGTCATGGATCAAGTCATGACCTCTTTTTTTAGTGTCACGTCATGCCACATCAATTTTTTTCCCTTTCAAGAGCATCATGTGTCATGGATCAAGTCATGGCCTCTTTTTTTAGTGTCACGTCATGCCACATCAATTTTTTTCCCTTTCGCATCCCTTTTCACTCACACACACCAAAAAACACTCTCCCTCATCACTCAAGCCAAACACACCTCTCGACACCATGGCGCCGCCATGATGCGTGCACACATAAGATTGGCGCCGGGTAAATGTTATGGTACCTGGTGTTGTAAAGGTCGTTTGATATGACTTAATTTGTGTTAATCGATAAAGTTTCTTAATTTGTCTGTCTGAGATTGTTTGTTAGTAAAAAAACAGTACCACTATTGATGCTCTATAGCTCCATCTAAACAGTTGAAAAATGGCGACATAACGTACAAACGTATTGATTATAAAACACATGAATGTATTAATTTGGGATAAAAACTTCCTTGCTAAACCTATCACTCTAAATTTATTAAGATACGTGATATTTAGGACATTATAAAAATTTATATAAAACATGTATCTTTTGATTAATACTTTCAATCCATTTGATAAACAATTTCTATAGAGCCGTTCTTTTTATACTAACGTGCTTAATTCGCATTTAATAAAAATGCTATCATAATTGACATTTTTAATTACTCTCTTCATCTCAAAATACATATTTCACTGTCATATTGTACAAAGTTTTAAGATTTCACACTAAAAGCAACTCTAATACAATATGTGCTTTATACTTTTAAGCTATTCCTCAATCTATTACTCCAATGGTCCTCAATCTATTACTCCAATGGTAAAATCCTTTTCAACTCAATCTTAACCTATTCATCACACACATAACCAAAAATTCAATAGGTTAACAATAGGTTGATGTATATCAAGTTATCAACTTATTACAAAAATAAGCAATGTTTTAAAAACCAGGTTTTTAATCGACCTGATCGAGTCACCAGGTCACCGGTTCAACCGTCGGGTCAACCCGGATTTCTATTAAAATAAAACTATTTTTTTTTCAACCTGGTCAACCGGTTCGACCACCTGGTCAACCCGGTTCAACCGGTTCGACCACCAGGTCATCTCGGTTTTCTAATAACAAATATGAAAAAAACAAAACTCAGCCGGGTTTCGAGAACCGGGTTGACCCGGGTCACTTAAAACCCGGCGGGTCTAACCGGTTAACTAGTTTTTAAAAACCCGCTTTTTTACCCCTTTTTTTGGCCGGAACCGGTTTAACCGATTAATCCGGCCAGGTCGACCTGGGTTTCAAAACATTGCAAATAAGTCATCCTTAACCTTTTACTCCAATGCATCAACCTTTTTTCAAGTCTTTTTTAACTCATTTCTAACTTTCTCAATGGAGATGCTCTAACTATACTCTCTACTAATCAAATACGTATCATTCTTACCCACTAAAAATCAATTTTATTGATTGAAAGATATAGCGGACATTTATTTTGAAACATCCAAAAATAGAAAAGTGAGAACGAAAGGATTAATATACATGTTCATCTACGGTAGCACGTATTAACTTTTTTGGCCTAAATTAAATTCTTTTAGGCTTTAGCATGGAAAGCATAACGATAAATATGCTTTAGCACAAAAAAAATACTGCACCAAAATAAAACATGTTTTAGCATGGTGGTAGATCTCTTTAATTTTAGAAGTGCCAGGTGCAGTGAGAGTTATCTGTCAAGTTATAGCTGCGTCATATCAGCTTTTAACCTATAGCATTTTTATGGTATGTTTGGCAAAACTAGCTGTAAGTTGTATGTTATACGTTGTAAGCTGTAAAGCTGTTAACATGAGCTATAAGTTATATATTTTTTTCAATAAAAATGTTTAGTAAGTTGGCTGTTAAATGTAATTATAAGATGTAAAATGACATAAAAAACATATGTATAATTGTAAACAAATGTTTGGAGGGTATATCAGTAATTTAAAGTTTAACAGCTCCAAGATGTTTAAAAAACTTCATGAATCAGCTTTTCATTTAAGAGCTATTTGTTTGAAACAAAAGCTTAAAATTAATGTATCCAAACGGAGCTATTTATTTGATAGGAGATTATTTTTGTAACAAAAAGCTAACAGCTTTCCAAAAAGCTTATACCAAACAGGCCCTAATAGTAATAAGACTAAACCAAAACCACCCCCACACCGCCACATCAGCTTTCTCTCTCCTAAGACCAAACAAATACCAAACACTCGTAGTAAGGAAACCAAACATTTTTTTTTTTTTTAATTAAAATTTCATTTAACTAAAAACATTACATTAATACTTCAAATAAAATTAAAAACATTACATAAAATAACTAAAATAAAATTAAAAACATTACAATAAAATTTCATTTTGTTGTTGGAACAGATGAGAAAATGGATTATTTGTGCACATAGAAGGTTGATGCATTGATGTGTATGTGAAACTAGGGGGACAAAAATTAACCGGTGGTGATTGACCGGTTAAGATGAAATTGGGGTCCGTTGTTGTTGGAACGTTTTGTTGTCGTCGGGATTTCGGTGTTTTGCTTATGAGAGTTTTGGAAAACATTTTGTGAGTTGGTGTTGGTTGAAGAAGATGAATTTATGGGAAAAATGAGGAAGGGGATGATGAATATATAGGGAAAAAAAAGATTGGGTGTGGGGTGTTTTTTGTTTTTTTTGCTTTCAATTATATAGCCGTTTGTCTTATAACACAATACCTCAAAAAACACTCTCCCCGTATAACCAAGGTTATAGATATACGTGGGTCACAACTTTTCTTTTCATTTTTTCTTTCATTCTCTTTTAAACAAACACATTTTATTAAAATAAAAATAAAATTACATAATATCAAAATACAAAAACGTACAAGAAGAAAACAAATCGCAATTCATATAAAACTTACAGTTTATAAACAAAAGAAATCAAAATACCAAAATGTACAAACTTAAGGGACCTAAATATTAGTGAATAGATATGGCCCAAGCCCGATTGAGGGTTCGAGTCCGGGTTTCATTATATATTTGTCTTCTTCCTTATTTTTTTAAGAACAACACCTTAAAATATAGATATATAATCTACAATTTATTCTCTTTTTTAAAAAAGTTTATGAATATTAAATTTTGTATTGATGTTTTATCCGCCGCTTTCGCATGTCACTTTATTGAACGCTCTTCGGACCCCAAAAGTTCAAAGAAACGAAAAACATGTAAATCATAAATTCATTTCGACATATGAAAAATATATCAAAGTTTCTTGCAGCAATGCACAAGTTTACTACTATAATTTCTTGTTATAACTATATAAGAAAGCTTTAAGAATGTTAACCATATAACATTGTATTATGAGTAAACTACATTGTTCGTCTTTGTTGTTTGTGTTGACCGACAAGTTTCGTCCTTTAACCCAAAAAAATGCAACATTCATCCTTAAATGCGAAATGTTATATACCGTTCGTCCTTTACTTTAACGGGCCACACTAACTTTCGTTATGTGACCACAACTGAGGGTATTTTCATCTTTTTAAGTTTGTATATGAGGGTAAAGTAGTCTTTTGACCATTATAACTCACTACCAAATAAATAAACTTTTAATATTTAATAGTGGCCCCACCACTAATCAAAACAAATCTTTATATTTATCCACCACCACCATCCACCACTCCCACCACCTTCATAAACCTTAACACCAGTCCACCACCACCATCGTCCACCATTTTCGACAACCTTAAAAAACCCAAAATCAACACCCATCTAATTCTCAGATTATATATAAACACCAACACATCATCTTTGTAAACTCAAACACAAAATCCAAACCGCATATCTAAACTTAGTAGTACAAAAGATTACTTATCACTACATATAACAAAACCAACGCCACCCTTTTCTCCTTTTAATTCACATATCAGTCACACACTCTTGTGTTTCTCTATACCTTATCACAAAACACTAAACCACAGCATACCCTTTTAGTTCTTTCTTTGAATTTAACGAAACACAATCACAAATTAGAATACCTTTTACTTTTAGCCACCAACAAAACAATATCTATTGGTTCCCTTTTTTCTGAATAACAAAACACAAATGCAACCCTTTTTGTCATTCTTGCTTTTCCCAAATGAAGTAGAGAATATCAACAAAACAATATCTTATGGGTTTCTATTCTTGATTTCTTTGTTTCTTGTTTGAAACATCAATGATGGGTTTTGTGGATCTTTAAAGATATATTCTTGAAAATAATATAACATGAAATATTGTTTTAATTTTCTTTTGGATTTTGTTTTTATACTCAAGATCAAGTTAGTGTTTCTTTGAAACGAGTTTGGGTCATATTTTTTAAATATAAAATCTTTGTTCTTGGTTGCTTTGTTATATTCGGATTTTTTTTATCGGTTAAAGATTGATGATGATGTTTTTTGAAATCTTGGTAGACAGTGAGTAAATGATGGCTTTTTTTTAAGTCACTGCGTATTGTTTTTTTAATTGATGATAAAGAAGAAGATGAAGATGATAATGGAGTGAGTGAAAAGACAATAAGATGGAAATAATAATGGATGGAGGATGGTGGGTTAGTGTTTGTGGAATGAAGGTGTTTGTTTATTTTAATGAATATGATGGGTTTATGTTTGTGGAAGATGATGTAGTCAAGCATAAAATGATGAGATCAACTTGAAAGTGAATCGACTATTTTACACTCATGTGTTATGACTTAACGAGCGTTAACCATCTCCGTTAGAGAGAGGGACTAACGGTACACAACGTTTCGCATTTAATGATAGACGGTGCACTTTTTCCGGTTAAAGGACGAAACTCATCGGTCAACGCAAACCATAAGGACGAAGGATCTAGTTTACTCTTGTATTATTGATACTTTAAATGCATATATTAGACTAATAGTAATGGAATACGAAAAAAGCAACCCAGACACTGTCATATCAACGTCACATCAGCTTTCTCTCTTCGTAGACACCAACCAGACAACACCTAAACCAAACTCACATAGTAAGGGGACCACAAACACAACAAAAAACATACCCCACAACATAAAAAAAATAAAAAATCTTTCAATTCCTTTGGTCCGGTAGTAGACCAAACGAATTTGGTGTCTTGGGGGGGGGGGGGGACACGTCCGGTACTCCTCAAGTAGGAAGGGTGGATACCAAAGTTCAGGTGGACAATAAAGTTGTCTGGGGGTGGACACCCATTACGTTTAGTCTTAGTAATTACGTAACTTAACATTTTTTGTCCATATCTTTGCACAAATTTTATGTAGAACATGCACCATGACCAACCTTCATATTAACTACGTGTGTAAACGTGTGCAATAAAACCTTGCAATATATATCCCAAATGTACATATCCTTTGTGTATACCATCTTTTTCTCCTTAGCATGATCTCGACCACCTTCCTATAAATAGCCTATCACACCGGCCACCACCTATTTCCAACTCGGACAATGGACGGTGACACTCTCCACCACCGCTCCCCAACCCACGCCACCACCACAACCACCATCAACCTAGACAACACAACATTTTCTAGTACTAGTCTTAACAAGACCAAAAAGAATGTGTCATTATGGTTGCAACGTACGGGTGATCCGTTGTTCATGAAATGGACGATGGACGATGTCTGGGTGGTGCTCAGACAACACCCAGTACCGTGCTTGCTAGTAATATTGGTGCTGTTTTTTATGTGTGTTGAGTATACACTTAAAATGGTTCCATCATCTTCGCCACCTTTTGATATCGGGTTTGTTGCTACTGTTGGCCTACATCGCGTTCTTGCCACTAGCCCTGCGTTAAACACCGTTCTTGCTGGACTTAATACGGTACTTAAATATACTTATGCTAACTATATTATTTGTATTTTTTCACTTTAGATGATCACAATATTGAGATTTAATTTGTTTCTCATTAGTTAGTGAAATAAACATTTCTTATTAATTAGTGAGGTTGTATGGAAATATTTTAGGGGTTATTCAAGTATATTTTTCAGTTTTGTTTATGCCAAATGAGCAAGAAATCATGCTAGATTAATTATGAATGTATTTTTAAACCTTCTTTTGGATCTGGTACATAGAAAGTGGACACAAGCTTGAGGTATTATAACTGTTTGAAGATCTATAAGTACTATATTCTAAAACCCAACTTGGGTTACTGTAGCAACAGTACCCACGAAAGTTTCATGTTTGCCAATTTTAGCCCCCGAGGTTAGTGATCAATTGCGAAGTTAGTCCTTAACGACCGTTATCTAACAAACGTGGACTAAATTTGAAACGGAACAGTAACTTCAGGGGCTTTTTCTGTGCAAATAATAAACAAAAACAGTCCCTAAGGTTAACTTTGTTTTCACCGTTAGTCCCTAAGGACTAACTTTGCAAAGAACGCCACGTTAAGGGACTAAAAGCGAAAATCACGTTGCTACAGTACATAACAGTAGTTGCTACAGTAAAAATCAGTTTGTAATAGTGCATGTACTGTAGCTAAGGATTTTACGCTTTTAGTCCCTCGGTTTAGCTAAAAATTGCACCGTTAGTCCCCCGTTAGCGACCTTTTGCAAATTTAGTCCCTAAAAAAAAAATAAAAAAAAAAATTGATCGTTCTATTTCGAATCCCGCAGCAACGCGCGGGTACACCGGCTCGTTAAAACTGTTTGAAGATCTATAAGTACGTTATTCCTTTAATAAATGATTTGATACCACATCCGTCTTAAAATAAATGTCCAGTTTGACTTTTTAGAGTCAAATTGGTTCAACTTTGACCTTATTTATTTTTGCGGGTGTTATATAATACTTGATGCAAAATATATTAATGGATTGGGTTTTAAGTTTATTTTTCATTGGTATAATTCTTCATCAAGTATTATATAACACAAAAGAAATATTTAAGGTTATTTTGAGACGGAGAGAGTACTTATTTATATACTGTATTGTAGACTATCTCACTACTATACATGAATTGTTAAATTGTTAACAACGAATCCCAAACTGCTTCTTATTAGATTTTGTGGAAGTAATAATTTCTGAAAAAAAGCTCTATCTATTCAATGAAACCATCCATTAAACAAATGTATTTTTTTATTTTATTTTTATTGCCAAACATACTCATAATAGTAAGATTACTCCCCTAATTATAAAGCTTGCACAAGCACTCCCTTAATATGATTTTGTGGTGTATGGAAAAATATATGAAGGTGTTCGTCGCAATGCAAACAGTGTATATACTCGGTACATGGGTGGTGGAGGGGCGTCCGAGAGCTACTATCGCGACACTGCTAATGTTCACTTTCAGAGGCATTTTGGGCTATTCTACACAACTTCCTTTGCCTCAGGTATCATCAAATGCTAATCTTACATAAAGTGGCGGAACAAAAAGTATGTACGATTTTGTTATAACGATCAAAATAAATGAAAATCTAGTTTATTTTCACCAATTAATGAACTAACTTAGCAAGTACTATAAACACAATTTTTTGAAACGGGTCCATTTGAAAACACTACGTTTTCTTCTTTTACAAAAATCGAAACTATCAAAATAAATTTTTATTGGACCTACTTCCACCACTGCGTACATATAGATATTATCAAATTATTGAACCTTACAAAAATGGTTTGAAACATGGCTGCACAAATTACCACAGTTTTGGATACTATCTAACAGGAGTACTTAGGTTCGGGTGTTGATTTTCCAGTTGGGAACGTATCATTCTTCTTGTTCTACTCGGGTCATGTAGCCGCGTCAGTCATAGCATCTCTTGATATGAGAAGGATGCAAAGGTTGAAACTAGCTTATCTATTCGACATCTTCAACTTACTGCAAGTTGCAAGGTTATTAAGCACTAGGGGTCACTATACCATCGACCTAGTTGTCGGCGTTGGTGCAGCCATCTTGTTTGATTCCATAGCTGAAACATATAACCAACAAATGAACAAGACACTACTACCACAAGAGGGAACTAACATTAATTGTCAGTGTCGTTGTAAAACCTTTTCGAAGGTCGAAAATGGCACACAATCAGTGTCTCTGATCTAATTATCCATATGTAAAAGGGTTTTCTGCTGTTCTGCATATATTATCAAGGTACTTTTTCATTTGTCCCGCTTTAGTTATTGTACATATTAGTCCTTTAAGTGGTTTTGTGTCTCGTTTCAGTCATTTTGTAGCAAAAAATAAAAATAAAAACAAAATCTTAGGACCCTGTAAAAATGTGAAAAACACGGGTTACAAAATGATCCAATCGGGACACAAAAACCATCTGTCAATGATTACAATGTACCTAAAACACAGTTGATAAAACTAGACGAATGAATTTTATGCAAAAAAACTTGTATGTAAATATAGAACCTTAATTTGCGCGCGTGTGTTCTAATTTACTAAACGTTTCAGAGTTACATTCTCAAGTTGAAACAAATCTTGATCATACAAGCAAAAGATATAAGAATGTAGTTCATAAGTATATTGTATTCAGAACATATTAACAAAAAGAGGCGTAACCATTAACACATGCCTCTTAACTAGGACTTCAATTCACATATCTATTTGTGCGTTTGTGATTTTTAATCTTCGGAATCTGAGTAAGGAGGGCAGGATCCATCATCTACGTTTGCAAGAGGGTTATATTCGGGAGAGCCTGGATCTGTGCAACCTGTTACCAAATCAAGTTCACAACGATCACCCTGCACCAAATATGACATCGTAGTAGGTTAGCAAGGGTTACTCAATATTCGATGGTAGAGGTGGAAAGATAGACACAAAAGACGTGCTTGGGTAACATTTCAAACGGGCTGTGGTTGAAATATGCTATTTAAAAGTTTGGATCTTTTCAACCCATTTGACCCATTCGTCATTCAACCAGTTCCCATTTAGGCTAAACATTTTTATTTGACCAATCACCAATCTGAACTGTCCGAATACCCATCCATAAGTAATGGTTTAATGTCAGCACCTCTCATATGAAAATAAACCGGTTACTCTTATTTATACAAAATCAAATGATTCTTTTACGTACCCCTTCGCTGGTCAAGTTACCCAAGATTTGACATCTATCGATAACAATGCTTGTGTCAGGAAATATTGCTTTTTCACAAGCACCCTCTCTGCTTAGCTCCTCCGTGAGACCCTGAATCATCCATTTCCATAAATTAATTTCTATCCATTTTAATCACGACTAAAAAGGGTCAAAATGTCAAATGACCAAAAAGAAGTCTATTTGTTGATTAAACAAGAGTCTTCTTTACCTGATTAAAGAAGTCTATGTCTCGATTACGCCATGCCTTTGGCACTTGAAACTGAAGTCTGTAAGGACCGTCCCATTCACCACCGTTTGTGAACGAAAATATCAAGTTCACAGCTGCAATTACAAGCTAGTCAACACCATGAATGGGTACGAAAGAGCATTACAAAACAAGAGATGCTAGAGTGGCAAAAAGAGTTCGTTGTGTCATGGGTTAGATTGGATTCAGGTTGAAACGGGTCATTTATAATACTGGATTGATCCATTTGACCTTTTCTGAAATTAGTTTATATTTATATTTTTTCATTTTCCCCAACTGACCCGTTAAAGTTCAGCACAACCCAAATTGGCTAATTATAGATAAACGGATCGAAAATGGAACCAGTAAAACATACCATGTTTGGGGACACATATTTGGATGGTGTAAATAGGAGAGTCAGCTTTTCCACGATCTTTACGAAGCATTGCTCTTGGCTCACCGCCACACATGATTGGTTGATTAAACCCACCTATAGAATTATATATAAATATCACACTTTCATAATTGATCGGCTCATCTTGAGTTAATAATGATAACTGAAGGTACCATTAAAAGCGATGCCGAATTCTTCATTTGGAGTCAGTTTGGTTGCAGCTGGATTGTAGAATAGCTTCAGTCTTTGACCCTGCAAGTTCCACATAAGACTTAAAGGTTTAGGAATAGTTGTCAGCTCGTGTTTCGGCTCTTGAATGAAATTATGGACTTACAGAACTAGGAGGAAGGCCATTCATTGTTTTCCAGTATACTGGGGCACGGCCAATGTCGAAGTCAGCCCATGAGGGAAGCACAAAGCTAAAAAGAAAAACAATTTGTGAGCTACCTAGCTAAGTAACATAGATTGAACAAGTGGGAATTACATATATGAAATAGGTTGAAACATGTTAAATAAGACCCAAATTTCATCATTTGGAGCTCCTTAGCTTTCCCGAGATTTCAACATTATTTTGGTTATAATTTATATTGTTTGTAAGGTAAATCGCGTAAAATCCACAGGATATCCATCAATCAAGGGCTAGCTTATGTAGTGAATTTTAGCTATTTATGTATGGTTCCGAATCTTGTTTGAAAGAATTACTAAAATTTGCATCTTCCTATGATAAGTCTTTCAAAACCAAATTTTTTGAAACTAGTTGTGCTTTCGTTGTGTGCTAAATATCAGCTTATTGCCTTATAGAAAAGCAGTTTTTGTTAAGCAAACTCAATCTGTTTATCTAAAAATAGCTAATCTCATGCATCCATATGAACAATTCAAAACACCCTCGATCAAAAGTCAAAACTACCTATCAATGCATCAAAACAGCTTATCTGATGTATCAAGATGTAGTGAACCACTTAAGCTATCTAAACACTCATGATGACGAAAAACGACACTAGTAAATGATGTATAAAACAATATTAAAAAAAAAATATAAAAAATCACAAACTAAGGAGAGTGCATGGGAACATACTCTTTTAATTCCTCAGCAGGAGGTGCTTCAACGATAGCCGCAGCCTTTATCTTCCCACTCGTCTTAACCGAACTCTTCCATCTTTGATGCTCTTGTAAAGAAGCACCCATAAAACTTTTTCCAACTATTAGTATACAAAAACATTAGCATAATTCAAATTTAAACATATAATCAATATTAAAGTGAGAATAAAGTACCATGCAAGTTTCCTATGGCAGGATTAAAGTTACTAGTACTGGATGTTGCACAAGTAGCTGATATAATTTGTGTCCATGACTGGAAAACTGGAGTACTTGTTGTAGCCATTGTTACTAAGAGATGGTGTGCATCTTTCCATTTTTAAAGGATAACAATTTGATACTAAAAAACAAAATCTTGAAAAAGTATCTTTTTTATTTTTTTGTGGGTGTAATTTTATCAAAGGCTGAATTTTCTTCAATCAGAAAATGCCAACACCTACAACAAGATATTTTAAGTAAAATACATATTCACAATAGCTGACTTTATTCAACATACATTTTTTCCTGGAAAAACAACCACGAGTTACTAGCTGATATTTGTTAAAAAAGATATCAGAATATTCAGAAATTAAATTAAATTGTATAGAAACAAGCTTTATTAAAAAAGCTAGAGATTAGCAAGAAGTTTTTTTTCTAGAAATTTTTTATAGGAAAACTAGAAGAACAGAACATGTTCAAATCTATATTTAATTTTTTTTTTCCAGAAAATAAAAAATTTACTTTTCTAATCTAAAACATGATATTTTTGAGAAGTGAAATTTATACTTTTCCATTATTTTCCTCCTTATTTTCCCAAATCACCCTACTTTTCTAAAACAAAAAATATCATCTAAAAACGTGTTTTAAATTTTCAACACTGCACCAAGAACCAAAAATTAACGCATCCAGACATCAAGTATTCCAGTTAATTCGAAAATTAGAAATTATTTCTAACAGATAAACACACAACCTAAAAATTACACTGCACCAACTACCAAGAACCAAAAAACTACAAATAACCAACAGGTCCGTCTAACAAACTTTTGGCCCAATCTATAAGTCTGATATGAAAATTCCGAAATCTTTATTTCCATAGTAAAAAACTAAAGCCCATTTTACAAACTTTTCAGCCCAATCATTATATTTACAACTTGTAAAATTCTTACATTTCTTTTTGATTAACAACTCGTGCTTCGTTAACCGTTACCTTGAGAACTATGAATATTTAAAACATGTGTTTTAGGCATTTTGAAGTAAATCTAACAAATTTCCTTCCTAGACAACTTCTCGCTAGGACCTTTGCTTGAACAACTTTACGATTACCGGAGAGGCTAGGCCAGGTACACCCTTTCCTAGCTCTAGCGAATAAGGGGTACACAATATCGTAACTAGTTAGAAGCTAGATGAAGTCCAAACCCCATAACTGTGAGTAGATCAGAAAATTAATAATAATAGCAATTAAATTCTCCTTAAAGATTAAGCAAGCTAAAGGTTTTCTGAAGATTTTAGAGATATAGCATGAATCACACATTCATACCACAAATGAAACAATATGAGTAGGTGTTGCAAAGGCATTCGATCAACATACATAATTTCATATATATACAACAAACAAGAGCCAACTTGTAAGGACTATGAAGAAGAAGAAGATGAAATAAGTGCAACTAATATGCCAGACGAAAACATGACGATCACTGTTCCTACTCCGTCTTTTATTTTATTTTTTGAATTTCGTAAGAAACTTTGCAAGAAGCTATGAGCGGAACATATAATGAAATTATCAATTACTAGAACACTCTATTTTGGTGGAAGACTAACCCTTATTAAATCGGTTCTTGCTGCTCTTGGCGTCTACTACTTTTCAAGCTTCAAAGCTACAACTTGTGTGATTCCATACCTTAAAAGATCCGTGATATAAGGATTTATTTTGTATCTTTTTAACGGGTCATTTAAGCCTAAAATCGTTTTTATATGATCAAATATTGCCTCAAATCGTTTCTTTTGCATTTTAGGTACTTGGGACGAGAAATCTGAAAATCGGCACTTTTTGGACGTATTTGGTTGGAAAAGTGAAGAAAACAACGAACTCGCGAAAAACCTGTCAGACCTGGAGCTCTGACGGCGTCACAAGCTACAACGTGACGCCGTCACTTGCTGATTATGTTGGATTTTTAGTTCAAGTTTAACAAGAGACGCCTCATTCAAATTCTGGAGATCCACAACCTGACGGCGTCAGGTGTTAATTGAAGATGAGAGTCACGGACGGGCCAGACACTTTACAAGAGGACTGCGTCAAACTGAAGGTGACGGCGTCAGGAGTTACTAAGTGACGTCGTCATAATGGCGACTTGCACAAGACGAAATCCTAATTACGGCGAGCTGACGGCGTCAGGACCCATAAGCTGACGCCGTCAGAGTTGTATTCCTATATATATTTTCCTTTGTTTTTCATTATGAGTGTGACATCTCTGGGCAACATCTTGGAGTAGGGTTTAAGGACGATTTTAGCAGCTTTTGTAAGGGTTTTTCAACCCTCAAAACCTATGTTTCATTGAAGACAAGTTACTCGTTTAATCATTCAATATGTTTATGTGTTGTTTGATTGATTGTTTATCTTTTCTTCTATCTAACATGCTAGCTTAAGTTTATTTGTGTTTGCTTAGATCTAGTGAAACCTAGTTATTGAATATTGATTTGTCGTCTATTGTTTAGTTGATTGCTTCGCGTTAGGCTAAGAAAACTGGCCGACCTCTTATATGTAACTGGCTTGAACGTCTTAGAAACGCAACCGTAGAGTGCACTATTGGTCTTTCTCGTTGTATTTATTGCATGAATTGCGGCTTGTAGATCATAGAAAACTTAATAGACTTTAAGGTTTTTAGGGGAGACTAAGATTCATAGAGTTGGGGACTTCGGCACCTCCCCACGACCGATATTAAGGAATACAACGCTTCAACTAAAACAAGGACGTGACAATTCGACAGATCAATAGGAGATAACTAGGGAGTAATTAAATCTAAGTAAACACGCTTTTTCCTATCATAAAAAGTAACCAATTGTATTTTCTTCTTTTTAATTAGTTTAATTCAGTTATAATTAGTTTTTGGGTTAGTTGATTAACAACTAATTCCGCCCACTCTTCTAAAACCTAAGATTTTTACTGCTTTCATGAAATATAAAAATACAAAAAGAATCATCCCTCACATCTAGACCTATCTCGTCATACATCTTGACCTAACGACACTATTCCCCTAAAGAACGATCAATCCCCAGATTTACCCATACTACACTACAACGATCAGGTACACTGCCTGGAGGATTGTAAAACTTCGTTTTGAGGTCTTGCAAATCTTGCATCAAGTTTTTGGCGCCGCTGCTGGGGAATAGTTATTGTTTAGGTTCAATTTCTATCTCATTTAGGTCTACTCACTAGATTCCTATCAAGTGAGATTTTTATTTTCTTTTTATTAGATTTCTTTAGTCTATCTTTTCTTTGTTTCCTTTGTTCATAATCCATATCATTTGCCACCATGGTGAATGAAGGTATCTTTGACCCCATCAACCAACCACACCAACAACACCAAGAGCAACGCCACCAAGACCCACTTCAAGCCCGTACTCTTGGTGAGTACTCCAAACCAAGCCACCAAGGCTATCGAAACACCATTGAGCTCCCCCAAAGAGCCAATGTGTCTCCCTTGCGATCCGACACCATCCGGTTGGTGCAAAGCGGATGTGCATTCCATGGACTTCGTTCCGAAGATCCAAATCAACATCTCAAGGATTTCCTTAAAATCGTAGATTCCATAGACCTTGATGTTGAAACTCAAGATACAACGCATTTGCGTCTCTTTCAATTCTCTCTACGTGACCAAGCTAGTCATTGGCTTGAGCGTTTACCCGCGGGATCTATCACATCTTGGGATGATCTCACTTCTCATTTCCTTGCTCAATTTTTCCCACCGGGGAGAACTAACAAGCTTAGGAATGACATCTTGATGTTCCAACAATGTCAAGGTGAAACTCTTTACGAAGCGTGGACTCGTTTCAAGGACTTACTCAAAAAATTCCTTAATCATGGCATTGATCTTTGGCTCCAAATCTAAATTTTCTACGATCATGTCAATCAATACACAAGGCAAACCATTAACCAAGCGGCTGGTGGCAAGCTACGTGACAAGAATGCGGAAGAATCGTGGGGCAACGTAGAAGATCTTGCTCTCTATGACAATGAATGTTGGAATGACCCCGGCAAGTTGAGCAAAACGGTCAAGGCAATATCCTTGCCTTCGAATAACTCAAGCATTCCCGACCGTAGGATCATGGAACTTGAAGACCAAGTCAAGTTTCTCATGAAATCCTACGAAGCTCCTAAATCTTCAAGTCAAGTGAACAAAATCACTTCTTCGTGTGAATTATGTAGTGGTCCCCATGACACTCGTGATTGCATGGAACTTCCCGAACAAGCTTTTGCGGATATTCATCCTCGCGTACCGACGAAGCGGGAGACAAGTGGTTCACTAAAAATCCCAGACCTAGAAGTTTTGATGAGGCCTATGAAGCATGGAAGGACAAAACGAACTTCAAATGGAGTCGTACTCAAACCATCTCAACTAATGACTCCCCGCCACTCACTTGGTCTCAACATTATGATTCATCCAACAAAAAATCCTACCGCCCACCTCCTAATCAACCTGTCTTAGAAGGAATGATACACAATTTTATGTCGTCTCAAGAAGCTCAATTTTCTAAACTTGAAACTCAATTTTGACAACAACAAGTAGAGATGAATAATAAAATTGGCAACCTCTTGAAAGCTATCAACAATCAAGTTGTCAGTGCTTCAACTAATTGTATCACCGAGAATAAAGAGGCTAGTATTACTCCACCCACTTCGGCCAATAGCGAAACACCCCACTTCGTGAAGATTAAGGATCCTAGCAAACTCTTCTTATCGTCATCAAAACATGTTCACTTTGCTAACGTCATCACTTTACTACCACCAGATAAGATTAGTGAGAAAGAAGATCAAGAAGTTGTGACGGAAGGAAGTAGTGATTTTAATAAGGAAACCAAGGATGATGAAAGTAAGAAGGAGGGAGAAGCAGGTGATGAATATTTTAATAGGTTTCCTACTAAGGATGAGCTTGCATACTGTAATACCCCGTAATTTTTCAGACATATTTTTATAAGGAATTATCACTATTTTTCATTTACGAACCTTTCCGAGCTCATTTGACTCTAAAACATGAAGTTATCTCGCGAAACGTGGAAACCGTGCACAACGCGTACTGGCACAACCGACGATTTGATTTGATTATTTTATTATTTGTGAGAAACAAGGCGTATGAATAGTCATTTTTATTGAAAATATTATTCTGAGCGCGATGGAGAAATTCTCATGTCTTGAATCTATCGTTTGCTAGCCTAAATGAATCCCGAACCACATTTTGTGAAAGATTTCATAAATTACAACTGTGGTCCTTGTGGAATTTACACCCCGCCGCCCCTAGACTTTAGTTGTTGGCAGTTTTGGTCCCTAGGGTTTACATAGTTCTTGGTCATGCCTATATAAGCATCATTATAACCCATTCTAGGGTTATTGTCTCCTCCCATTTTTCGGCAGCCGCCCCACGTCCGGCCACCCCATCTCCGGCCACCACAACAACCACCAACGCAACCATCATCACACACTCACTCCTCTTTCTAGGGTTAGCAGTCGCACCTTTCCCCCCTCTTCTGCCGCCGTCGAAGCACCACCTCTACCACTACACCGCCCCTCCAACAGTGAAACCTCAACAAACCCACCCTTATTTCGCCCCACCAACTTGTTTTTGTCTCGATTCACACCGTGTTCCACTGAAGGCAGGTATAGATTGAGTTGGACACTTGATCTAAACACTGAGACACCACTTGTGGTGAATCGGTGTGGATTAAAAAGAATTTTAAATGATGTTTTGTATATTAAAAACGCGAATAAAAGTTGTGGTATCACCATTTGATCATGTGTTTAGCCGAGGGTTTTGATGCCGTGAGTTTAAGCTCACGACCAAGTTTATTTTCTTTTACTTGTGGCTTATTCGAGCTTATCTTAAGCTTATTGATGATTTGTGTCGATGTCTTTTTCATTTGGAACCGGTTTAGGTCTAAACCCGATTAAGGTTTGAACTAGAAATTTGTTTTGAGTTGATTTTGGTCGTGGATTTGGGTTGGTATGGATTCGGTGTGGGCCGTGACCCATTAACGGTCCGTTTAGGTCCGTTGTTGTCGACAAGATTCGTAGCCGAGACCTCGTTGGTCTCGGCATGGTGAGTTTTATATCGTTGTTGTTCTTGTTGTCGTGAATTTGGTTGTGGATTTGAATTAGTCTTAGTTCTATTTGAGCCGTGAATATTGTTTGCCGAATAATGGTTATAGCCGAATGGCCTTGTGGTTTAATTCTTGAACTTGGTTTAATTGTGATGTTTGGCCACGTCAAGGTTGAGTCGAGACTTCGTGGTCTCGGATAAATCTTGGTTTGCAGATATTTTGTTTGTTAGTTTAATGTAATACTGGACTTACGGGACATTGACTTTCGGTTTGACCTGTAAATGATTAATAGATATGACTCGAAATGAAAAACGGTCCGTGTGACTTAGTATTTATTGGACTTGATTGGGGTAAAAAGAAAAGGAAGGAAAATGAAAATCATTCAAGTAAACTTTTCTAAGAAATAATTGTTATTAAATTTAATTAATGACAACGCAATTCGATAAAATAAATACATATTTATTTTGATAAAACAAGACACACGATGAGTCGTTGGACATTTCGAGACACATTAATGAGTTTGACCATTTGGGATTTATTTGATATTAATTAATTATGGGCGTTGGTTAAATTGACTTGAGGATTGATTGGTAGTCGAATAAATTGGGAAATTGCAACACCAAGCTTGATATATATATATATATATATATATATATATATATATATATATATATATATATATATAAAGCTTGATATATATATATATATATATATATATATATATATATATATATATATTGGAATGTAAGCTAAATAAGTCACTTGACTTGGAACATTCTATGAACGAATCAGTCATGACGAGTTTTTGTTAAATAAAACACATATGTTTTATGAAACATAATGGATTATAACCGACGACTACCAACCCTTTCAGTTAATTTGTGTGTTTGACATGTGTGATTACTTTGGGTTATCCCCATCATCTCTTTTTGAGTTCTCGTCATCTCTTCGCGCAAATTCCGTTGTTTGTTTCCTTTTGGCGTGCGTACTCTTGAGTCGTGTCATTCTTCCGTCACACGAATGATGATACCCAACTTATACTAAAGGCTAAAAGTAGATTATTTTTGGAAATGGAATCGGATTATTTTGAGAATGGAAATGATTGATTTTGGAAAGGGAAATAGTTAACTTTTGGAGACTTTTACGCTTTTAGTTACCGTGTGGAATATATTTTGAGACGAGTCTTTATATTATTAGGCTGTGCCGTTTCCATTGTGCCGTGTTTCATAGATGTCGTTGTGCTTATACCTTTGTGTACCGTTGTGCCTGTCTCCGGATACCGTTGTGATTAGCTCTAGATGCCAGTGGTGTCAGTTGTGATCTTTGCATTGCTGTGGCTAAGGTGAGTTCATGGCCCCTACTTTTACCGGTTTTATAACTATTTTGGGGGAGAATACATGCTCGTTTTCAACTAAACTCAAAGATTGTTATTTGGATACGCGAATTGTTTACTCAAGTTATGACTGTTTGGCTGAAATATCTGACCTGGTTATTTGAATGTGTTATGTGTTTACCTGTTTATTGACGTGGCCTGAAATTGTGATTGTGGTTTATGAAACTGTTACGTGAGCTGGCTAAGGTTATTATTCCATGTCTGCAATTGTGCGGAGTTATTGTTATGAGCTGCAATAGTGCAGGGTTATTATACGCAAGGGCTCTTTGTGCTTAATTATTAACAAGGGCTCTTTGTGCCTATTACCAGGTGCTCTTGTGCCTATAGACTACTATAGTGTACAACTATAGGGAATTGTTTTTGTGGTTTGACTTTTGTGACTTAGCCAGCGTAATAGTTGAATTTGCGTGACACTATATGAGTGTAGTATCTGTATGATTGATTATGGTTCGAGATGTTTTGATTTTGATATTATTTGCGGATTTAGTTTGGAACGGTGATTTAGGCAGTGTGAGCCTACGTTGAATTTGATTTGTTTGTGAATGATGTTTTGAACTCGAAAACCTTTTGGTTCAACCATATTGTTTTAAACTAAAACCTATGAACTTACCAACCTCGTGTTGACACTTTTAGCATGTATTTTCATGTTAATGCGATAGCTAATTTCTGGAGGCGCTTGGCAAGGGGCATGGTCATAGACGACCCTGATATATATTTGGGACCGCTTTATTTATTTTATGGGCCTATTTCCGCACTACATTTGAATAACGTAAATTTAACACTTTTTGTTAATGAATCTTATTCTAAATGATTGAGGTAAAAACCGTTCTTTGTACTTGTGTTGTGATACCAATTGAGTAGCACCCCAGTGACATGTATGCTTCCACTGGACCCGATTTTGGGGGTGTTACAGATTGGTATCAGAGCCTAGGTTATATAGAACTGGGTTTATTTTCTAAAACCTGGACTATAACCACTTTCATGAAAACTTAACCCCATGACCGCCACGTGCCTGCCTGCCAAGCTGATGCCTCGCTTATGATTTTGTTTGAGAATATAATTGATGAGACGAGTAATGATATATTTGTTGAGATGTGTGCCTGACTATTGGATATTTTATATCCGCCTATTTTAGCTGTTCACAATAAGCATTTCCATATGCTTATGCACGCACCGTACCTGTCGCAGAGTTACGCTATTTCCTTGCGTAATCTCATTATTGAATGTCGAGTTTGTACACTTGTCGTGGTTTTGGGAATGATTTTGGATGTAAAAGACATACTGCTAGTATAACTAGGTTGAGTATTTCAAAATTCATTGAACCTCGGGTGAATATAGACTGATCACCTATATTCAACCAGGGACAGTGGGACATAGCCTGATCACCTATGTCCGACTCAGAGGTGAATTTTGCGATACTGGGAGTAGTTATAATGGAATTATGTTCAGGTTGGTTTTTGATTTTGGAAATGGTAAAGTTTTGCGTGTGTACACGGACATGGAATATTACTTCCACACACACAACATACTAGCATCACAACACCTCATGAATAGTAATACTTTTGGCACTGCTATACTGATGCGTGGTTTTGCAACCTTACAACAGGTTTTACCTCTCGAGGGATCTCAAGAGGCTTACAACCCCACCAGGCAGTGTACCTGACCGATGTAGTATAGTGTAGTGGTAAGTACGGGGGATTGATCGTTCTCCACAGGGAATAGTGTTCGTTAGGTATGAAAAACTACTCTAATAGGTCTAAGGGTGAGAGAAGATTCTTTTTTATGTTTTTATAATTTTATGAAAGCAAGTAAAATCTCGGGTTTGAAAGAGTGGGCGGAATTAGTTGCTAGTCAACTAACCCAAGTTACTACGAATGCAAATAAAATAAAATAACAGAAAATGAAAAGGTGGTAAAACTTATGTGGAGAGAAATGTGTTTACTTAGATTTCCTTACTCCCTAACTATCTTTTACCGGTTAATTAGTGTGCATTAATCGCGTGGATGACGGGTGTATTCCTTAATACCAATCGTGGGGTGGCGTACGTACTTCCCCAACTCTACAAGCTCCTACTTCACTCCTATGTCGAGCCGGCTAGGAAGCTCCTAACATGGGATCACTAGAATTCGCTTGTGCATTAAATACAACTATAAAAACCTTAGTACGCATTGGTTCATGTTTCTTAAGACGTTCAAGCAAGTTACCGAATAGGAAGTTAGCCAGTTTTCTTAAGCCTAACATAGATAAACAATCATCCAATACAACTAATAACACACTAATAACCAATAATCAATAGCTAGGTTTCATTAGATCTAAGCAAACACAAAGATAACCTAGCCTAGCATGTTAAACAAAAGACAAGAACAAGATAGAATCAAACAACACAGAGACATATTGAATGATTAATTGATAACTTATCTTCAAGTGTCATCAAAATAAATCTCATAAATGAAAACGGATAATATCTCTCACTACCTGTCATAGCAAATAGATTACCATAGGCTTGGGAAAGGATCAAAAACCTCCTCCACTAGGCGTAAGCACCTAAGATAAACTATCAAAGAGGGCTTTTACATGGGTTATAACGTTAGGTGTAGGGATATGATAAACACGGTTTTGTTGGATAAGGGATATTTTACTGGTGGCGAGTTAAAGATCTTGATCAATTACATGTACTATACAATGTTGCTAAGCCAAGACTCGACTCAATCTTAAGCTAAAAACAAAATAACAAAAACATTAAATAAACATAAAATGAAACGGGATGGTAGTCCGTATGTTTTTTCTATTTTTCTTTTTCTCAATTTTTTTGTATTTTTCTTGATTTTTTATTTTTTATTTTTTATTTTTTTTTATTTTTTATTTTTTACATACACTCTTGCCCTACCATCCAAAATAATACATCATAGGGGCGTTGCATTCCCCTTACACTTGAACTTTTACATAACTTTACAAATAACTATTCTAATGACTCGAATTAAGATAATTAAAACACTTGGAGTACTTTTAAAATATTTAGCACATATGGGGGTAATAAATGATGTTCTTCCCCATTACTCCATTACACTAGTACATTACCCATGAGTCCCAATCGTCCCAAAACAATATGTACAAGGATATGACTCGACTTAGCAACCATGTAATCAACTAGATAATTAACTTGGGTTTTAAACAAATATTGTCACAATAATGCACAAAAAATGAGTGCATACAAGGTAGGCTAAGGCGATTTGGGTGTACATTTTAGTGGGGCGTAACAAATTCTTCCTTTAAGTAAAATGCTTAAAGGTCGAAACTAAAAGATAGGCTCTGAGGGGTGTACTAGGGGTATCGTGTACTAAAAATGAGTACAACGCAAAGGGTGTGGGAGAATTACTTGACCAATGTAGCCAATGTAATTATAACAAAAACACAGGTGTAAAACAATGGGTTAATCCTAATGCCTCTTATCATGTAGTAAATCTAACTACACGAATGTAGTCTCACTTGTGGCCTTGGAATGGTCCTAACGCAAGTTCTAGAATCTAAGTGCTACCGGTACACACATCATAGCATAAATGCTTTTCCTACCAATTCTAGGGGCGAACCTCACATATTTGGGGGTGGAAAATTTTTTTAGTAGTACGGTTTTTTGTGCTAGTCATATAACTCCTATCCGTGAGACACTCATTAAGATCAAAGTTTCACTCCTAAATGTTGTAAAAAATTTTAAATTTGGCACTAAAATTGCCCTAACAGGTATTTATCTCAGTTTTTTTTACACATCTACTATTAAACAAACAAAAATCAAGCGTAATAGCATTCTCTAATCGTACTTTTACCCCCCCTTACACTTAAGATGAACATTGTCCCCAATGTTCAAATAACAAGATGTAAAAGCATAAAGTAAAAGAATGAAATCAAATACTCCCCTGATTCGCTCGGTGGATAATGAAGTAACACGGTTAGATCTTCTTCCAAAGTAATGTTGAAGCTCCATGACTAATGCATCGCCATAAACTTGATTCAAAACATTTCCTTGTCCAAAATAACCTGTTAAACCTGAGAAAACAAACACGAAAACCTGCATAACATCGGCGGGATAAACTCTATATATAAGGATATAATGCTTGTGGAATGATAATTTTGTAGATTCCTGGAGATTATAAGTTATAGATTTAATAAAACTTTTTATGAAAACAAAACTTTCAAAAATTTTCAGAAAATTAAACCTGACGCCGTCAGGTTGTAAAGCCTGACGCCGTCAGAAATGATCTGATAGAATTCTCATGTTACATTTCTGGAAATTTTTTGGAAAAAACCTATACCTTACTTCCTGGAAATCCTGCAAAACATCATTATGACTCGATACAAGCATTTGACTCAAACAAACACTAATATGTATGTTCATTTATTATTATTATGATTCATGTTCATTTGTGTTCTAAATAAACCGATTTAGATTTCCCTTACACTTAACTTTCGCAAAATACCTTTATATGTAGTTAAGACGAAGTTAAAAACAAAATAAAGCATTTTCACAATTTAGTTTTTGAACATGAATCAATAATAATAAAACTTAAACACACATACGGAAACAAATAAAATCAAACAAACAAATAAATAAACACACAAAGCAAATAAAACTTGGGTTGCCTCCCAAGAAGCGCTTTTCTTTATTAACGAGTCTTGTAGCTAGACTCAAAGTCACGTACATTACGTGATTTCTTCATCAAAAGTTATGTCTTCCTCATTGATCATTTCATTACCATTCTCTTGATAATGCTTGACTCGTTGTATATTCACAGTGAATTCTCTATCTTCGTCGTCAATCAACACAACGGCTCCGGTTTTAGAGGAGCTCCTTACGGTAAAAGGTCCATACCATCTAGATTTAAGTTTTCCCGGAAATAGCCTTAAGCGAGAATTATATAATAATACCTTGTCTCCTTCCGAAAACTCCTTGGGTCTCTTAATCCGTTGGTCATGCCATCTTTTTGCCCTTTCTTTGTATGTAATGGAAGATTCATAAGCCTCTAATCTCAATTCATCGAGCTCTTGGAGCTGTAAGAATCTATTTGTTCCTGCAACCGTATAATCCAAATTACAAGCCTTAAGTGCCCAATACGCCTTATGTTCCAGTTCTACTGGAAGGTGGCATGCCTTGCCATATACCATACGGAACGGGGTTGTCCCGATTGGTGTCTTATAAGCGGTTCGAAATGGCCACAAAGCTTCATCGAGCTTAAAAGACCAATCTTTTCGGTTTTGATTGACCGTTTTCTCTAATATTCTCTTTATGGCTCTATTAGTGTTTTCGACTTGACCGTTGGTTTGAGGATGGTAAGCAGTGGAGAATCGGTGAGAGACTCCATATCTTTTCATAACTTTCTCCATTTGCGAATTGCAAAAATGGGTTCCCCTGTCACTAATAAGAGCCTTCGGAATTCCGAACCTAGCGAACAATTTTTTTAAGAAATGAATGACTACCCTAGCGTCGTTAGTCCTAAGAGCTTGTGCTTCCACCCATTTCGAAACATAATCAATGGCCACTAGGATGTATTCATTTCCTCCTGAAGATGGGAAGGGTCCCATGAAATCAATTCCCCAAACATCGAAAACCTCACAAACTTGTATATAATTCTGTGGGGCTTCATCCCTCCTAGAGATATTCCCAGCTCTTTGACATGCGTCACAAGTTTGTATCATTCCCTTCACATCACGAAATATTGTAGGCCAATAGAATCCCGTGTCGAAGACCTTTCGTGCAGTAGTGTTCATTCCGTGATGTCCTCCAGATGGACCTGCATGACACTCTTTCATAATTTTGACAGCCTCCTTTTCCGAAACACAACGCCTGATTACCTGGTCCGGACATCTTCGGAATAAGAAAGGTTCATCCCAAAAGTAATACCTTAATTGATTGAAGAACCTCCTTTTTTCATGCCTGCTCATATGCTCAGGAATGACTCGACTTGCCAGGTAGTTAGCATAATCCGCATACCATGGTTCAGAATCATTTATTGACATGAGCTGCTCTTCAGGAAATGACTCCCGAATCTCACTCTTGTCAGATTCAGCGAGGCTGGGGTTTTCGAGACGAGAGAGATGATCAGCTGCAAGATTCTCTGCCCCTTTCTTATCACGAATCTCAACATCGAACTCTTGCAATAGTAAGATCCAACGAAGTAACCGTGGTTTAGCATCCAGTTTATTAAAAAGATATCGAATAGCTGAATGGTCCATAAAAAAACCGTTTTGGAAAGGACAAGATATTGGCGAAACTTATCAAAAGCAAATACCACGGCCAGTAATTCCTTTTCAGTGGTAGTGTAGTTTTCTTGAGCAGGATTCATGGTTTTGCTAGCGTAGTATATTGGCTGAAAGTGTTTGTTAAGCCTTTGGCCTAATACTGCTCCAACAGCATAATCGCTAGCATCGCACATGATTTCAAAGGGTAACTCCCAGTTAGGGGTGACCATAATTGGGGCTTGGGTAAGTTCCTGCTTCAATCGATCGAATGCATCCATGCACTCTTGAGAGAAGTCGAACGGGGCATCCTTCATGAGCAACTGGGTCATTGGTTTAGCTACCTTTGAGAAATCTTTAATGAATCTTCTATAGAAGCCAGCATGACCCAAAAAGCTACGGATTTCCTTGACAGTTGTTGGATAGGGGAGTTTGGATATAGCTTCAATTTTTGCCCGGTCTACTTCAATTCCACTTCCTGAAATTTTGTGCCCTAGCACAATCCCTTCTTTTACCATAAAGTGGCACTTTTCCCAGTTTAGTACCAAGTTAGTCTCCTCACAACGTTTGAGCATTTTCTCAAGGTTAGCAAGACAACGATCAAAAGAGTTTCCAAAGACCGAAAAATCATCCATGAAGACCTCCATGCTGTCTTCCATTAACTCATGGAAGATTGCCGTCATGCAGCGCTGGAAAGTGGCGGGGGCGTTACATAGTCCAAAGGGCATTCGCTTGTAGGCGAAGGTGCCATAAGGGCATGTAAACGTCGTCTTTTCTTGGTCCTCAGGAGCGATAGGGATTTGGAAATACCCTGAGAACCCATCTAGGAAGCAGTAGTACTCATGCCCTGCTAACCTTTCCAACATTTGGTCGATAAATGGGAGAGGGAAATGATCCTTTCGGGTTGCATCATTCAACTTCCTATAATCGATGCACACACGCCATCCAGTTACTGTTCATTGAGGCACTAACTCATCCCTATCGT